>OX465281.1:164416635-164706862 GCA_949987705.1 Thereva unica | reverse complement strand
TTAATCAAAACAAATCTTGAAGGGAGCAAAATTCAATCGAAGAGCAAGCGAAATTGAATCAGAGCAATTCTATGTTAGAGCGAATTTGTTTTGGAGCGAGCTACTTTTGCTCTGCTCCAGATGAAATGTGCTCGCACTCGAAGCTACAGCTGCCAAATCGATGACGTTATAAGAAGCGATTTTTCGAAATTCATCCCCTAAAGGGGTGAAATGAGGTTAACCCAAACCGCTGGAGCTAAAGGGTTGAACTTTTGTCATTACATCCCTATAATGACGTGGACCTTCAGTAAGAAGCGATTTTTCGAAATTCATCCCCTAAGGGAGTAAAATGGGGTTAACCCAAACAGCTGGAGCTGAAGGGTTGAAATTTTGGCAGTGCATTCCTATAATGAAATGCACGTTCACTAAGAACCGATTTTTCGAAATTCATCCCCTAAGGGGTGAAACGGGTGAACCCAAACCGATGCAGTTAAAGGGCTGAAATTTTTACAATACATCCCTATAATGACGTGGACATTTACTAAGAAGAGTTTTTTCAAAATTCATCCCCTCAGGGGGCTAAAGTTCTGAAATTTTGACAGTGGACATCCACTTTTTTTTAAACTCATAACCTAAAGGGGGCGTTGGGGTTGAATAGGTTGTATGGGGGAATTTTTTCTGTAGTTACATTTTGTTCGAACTTTGTATAAATACTATACACCACTAATAATGAAACACGGCGTCATGGATTTTTCGGAATTCAACCCCTAAGGGGAACACGGTGGAAACAGTTGTATGAGAAGTTATTTATTTCAACAGCTTTTCTTAGAACTTGGTATAAAAACTATATAGCATAAACTAGCAAAAACCCGCGTGCGTTGTAAAGCTTAAATAAAAAATTATTATGTGTGTGTGTGTGTGTGCGTGTGTGTGTGTGTGCGTGTGTGTGTGTGTGCGTGTGTGCGTGTGTGTGTGTCAGCGGTAGAAGAATGGTATAATGAGAAAGAGAACAAATCTGCAAAAACTGATTTTGGATACATAAAATTTAAAGTTTCCTATGACAAATATGTTACAACTTTTTTTGAATTTCACGTTGAGCGCCACCTATCGGAAGCAGTATAATAGACACCTGGACATGTTGGTGTTAGTGAAACAGTGTTAAAAAATAAATTGCAACTATTAGGCGCATAGTATAATCTCAAGAAAATAAGTCATATCGGCAGTGTGCTATAATAATTTTTTGGGAGGCGGGCGTCAGTTGCACTTTTAGTTAAACTAAACATTCAATGTTAAGAACAATATTATTACATCCTGAAAGGGAGAAAAATAAATAAAAGGATTATAATAATTTAAGATTTAAAAATGGGCTTTTGACGGTAATGGACAGTATACGTTTGGAGGAAGTCATGTGCTGAGAGAGTGTGACTTCACACGAATATTGTCCATTATCAGACATGTAATATAATGTAGAAAAATTACATGTCTGACAATTGCCTAGCCCCTGTGGTCTCATCTGTAATGTCACTGACCCAGGCTTTATGTGAGAAATTTTTCAGCATTTCTCGAAATTTAACCACTAATGAAATGAGGGTTGAAAATTTGTGAAACTCGAAATGGTAGCACGGCGGCACAACGTCATTGAGTGCATTTAGGCCCGAGTTACTTTAACTCTGTTAAACTAGCGCTGTTAAAATAGCACCATTTCTAGCATGCCATTTGATAGTTCACATTTTACAACTAAAAACAAGCAAAAATAATTACATTTCTCATTCTGCAATTAATAAAAAGTTAAAAAATTAATAAAAAAATTATATCTTCTTAATTGTTTGCTTACAACAAAAATTTACATAATTATTTACAAGCAAACTTCAATCCATTTTGACAGTATTGAGCTGTGCTACATTTAAGCTAAGCCAAAAAGCAGAACTAAGTTAACTAACGGCTCTAAATAAATAGCTGTTTATGCCGTTGTTAACCTGCCTACCTCAGTTAATTTAACTAACGTAAATGGACGAACAAACTTAACGAAAGTTCGTTAAATCCTAAAATGTTCAAAAATTTATCTATGCTTAGTAGGCGACGTTTATTTTCTTCGATTGTGAAGTTCGTTAAATCCTAACATGTTCAAAAATTTGCTTAGTAGGCGGCGTTTATTTTCTTCGGTTATTTTAATTTTAAAGTTAGTCTGATCTTTTGGCAGATTTTTTTAATTGGCTTTAGAGGAGGTTGTGATTTTTTTAATGATATTCGGTTTTGTTTATTGAAAAAGTTTTAACTAAAGATATTTTTTAAGTGGTTTAGAGGAGTTGGTGCTTTTTTTAGTGTTATTCCGTTTTTTAGTGCAAAGTTATTAACTAAAGATATTGATTTAAGTGGTTCAAAGGAGTTTGTGATTTTTTAATGATATTCGGTTTTGTTTATTGCAAAAGTAATAACTAAAGATATTTTACAAATGGTTTAGAGGAGTTTGTGCTTTTTTTAGTGTTATTCCGTTTTTTTGTTAATCTGATCTTTTGGTAGATATTTATCTACTTCTTTACAGTAGTTGGTGCCGTTTTAATATTCTTAGGTAAAATACATTAGTTTTGTTTAATATAAACTTCGTTCCGTTTTTTGGTAGGTATTTTGAATACTTTTATTTTTTCTACGTTTTATTTAATTTTCTGATATGCCTCGAAAACGCAAATCTAATCTAGCGCGTAGTTCTAGCAGAGCTCGCTCTGCGAAAGTTGCTAGAAGCCAAGAATCTGAGGAGCAAACTCAAATCCGCTTGACTTTAGATGCCGAGCGTCATGAATGTCTTAGAGCCGCGGAGACTTCAGAAGAGACTCGGGCCCGTCAGCTTTTAGATTCTGAGCGTCACGCATCTCTTAGAGCCGCGGAGACTTCAGAAGAGACTCGGGCCCGCCAGCTTTTAGATTCTGAGCGCCACGCATCTATTAGAGCCACGGAGACTTTGAAAGAGACTCAAGCCCGTCAGCTTTTAGATGCCGAGCGTCACGCATCTCTTAGAGCCGTGGAGACTTTAGAAGAGACTCAGGCCCGTCTGATTTTAGATGCCAAGCGCCACGCATCTCTTAGAGCCGCGGAGACTTCAGAGGAGACTCAGGCCCGTCAGCTTTTAGATTCTGAGCGTCACGGATCTCTTAGAGCCGCGGAGACTTTGGAAGACACTCAAGCCCGTCATCTTTTAGATGCCGAGCGTCACGCATCTCTTAGAGCCGCGGAGAGTTTGGAAGAGACTCAAGCCCGCCAGCTTTTAGATGCCGAGCGCCACGCATCTCTTAGAGCCGCGGAGACTTTGGAAGAGGCTCAAGCCCGCCAGCTTTTAGATGCCGAGCGTCACGCATCTCTTAGAGCCGTGGAGCCTTTAGAAGATACTCAGGCCCGTCAGATTTTAGATGCCAAGCGCCACGCATCTCTTAGAGCCGCGGAGATTTCAGAGGAGACTCAGGCCCGTCAGCTTTTAGATTCTGAGCGTCACGGATCTCTTAGAGCCGCGGAGACTTTGGAAGACACTCAAGCCCGTCAACTTTTAGATGCCGAGCGTCACGCATCTCTTAGAGCCGCGGAGAGTTTGGAAGAGATTCAAGCCCGCCAGCTTTTAGATGCCGAGCGCCACGCATCTCTTAGAGCCGCGGAGACTTTGGAAGAGACTCAAGCCCGCCAGCTTTTAGATGCCGAGCGTCACGCATCTCTTAGAGCCGTAGAGACTTTAGAAGAAACTCAGGCCCGTCAGATTTTAGATGCCGGACGTCACGTTGCTCAAAGAGCTGCTGAGACATTAGCGCAAACTCGGGCACGTCGGATTTTAGATGCTGAGCGTCACGCGTCACTGATAACTACAGAGACCCATGAAGATTCTCAAAGACGTCGTGTTTTAAATGCTGAACGGCAGTCACACAGAAGGCGTGCATTTACACGTAGTACATGGGAGGCGTTTCAAAATGCTGCTTTTGATTATGACCCTTTAATCGACTTTGCTAACCATCGATTAGTACTGATAGGGCGAATGGATAAAAAGTGTAGACATTGTGAAGCATTAAAGTGGAAAGAAGAAACACCCGGTATGTGTTGTTCTGGTGGTAAAGTTTCACTTCCATCACTTGGTGAGCCAGAAGAACCCCTAAAATCTTTGCTTTTGTACGGTAGCAATGAATCACGTCGTTTTTTGAACAGAATTAGGAAATATAATTGCTGCTTCCGAATGACGTCATTTGGTGTAGACAAAGAGGTTGTTATGCCTGGGTTTTCAACCACATTTACAATCCAAGGTCAAATTTATCACAGGATTGGCTCTTTACTACCTGTAGATGATCAGCCAAAATTTTTACAGATTTATTTCATGGGAGATGAAAATAGCGAAGCTGACCGCAGGTGTCAAAATATTCAAGGGGTTGATAGGGATACCGTTCTTAAAATTCAGAGAATGTTGCACGATCATAACAGTCTCATTAACACTTTTAAAACAGCTTTAGAAAGAATTCCGGGAGAGGAATACAAGTTAGTTATGCACCCTGACCGTACGCCAAGTGCGGAACATGAAAGACGGTATAATGTACCATTAATCAACGAAGTCGCAGCCCTGGTCTCTGGCGAACAGTTTGCTTCCCGTGATATCATTTTACACGCCCGAAATGACTCACTAACTAGGATACCGGACACACATAAATTTTACGATGCCTTACAATATCCGCTAATGTTTAGCAAGGGACAAGAGGGATATCACTTTCAAATACCACAAGTCAATCCTGTAACAGGATTGCACTTAGCCAATAAAAAAGTATCATGCATGGATTTTTATGCCTACAAAATCATGATTCGAGAAAATGATTTTAATATAATATCAAGATGCAGACAACTGGCTAATCAGTTTTATGTTGATATGTATGTAAAAGTTGAAAGCGAACGATTACGATACATATCATTGAATCAAAGCAAATTAAGAGCGGAGAACTACATCCACCTTCAAGATGCTGTCAGAAATGACGCTAATGTTAGTCCTAATAATTTAGGGAAAATGGTTATTTTACCGTCTTCATTTGTAAATAGCCCCCGGTATTTACACGAATATACACAGGACGCGTTTGCCTATGTGCGTACATATGGTCGCCCTGATTTATTTGTTACTTTCACATGTAACCCAAGTTGGCCTGAAATAGTTGATGAACTGCTGCCGGGACAAAGCGCGATAGATAGACATGATGTTGTTGCAAGAGTTTTTAGATTGAAAGTTAAAAAGCTTATCACTGTTATTACTAAAGGAAAAATATTTGGAGAAGTATTGTGCTTCATGTATTCGATAGAATGGCAAAAGCGCGGCCTACCACACGTGCATATTTTAGTGTGGTTAAAAGAAAAATTGAGACCCAATCAAATAGATAAAATCATCAGCGCTGAAATACCGGATCCTAACAGTGACAAGACACTCCATGAAATTATTGTAAAAAATATGATTCATGGTCCTTGCGGTTCTGAAAATCCCCAATGCCCTTGCATGAAGGATAGGAAATGCACCAAAAAATTCCCTCGCAAGCTTATTAAAGAGACTGTCCACAGCGACAACGGATATCCCCTGTATCGTAGAAGAGCGCCAGCAGACGGAGGTCGAACGACATCTGTTAAACTCAAAAATGGTAGTTACGTTACTGTAGATAATGGTTGGGTGGTCCCTTATTCGCCTATTTTATCAAAAATGTTTAACGCCCATATAAATGTAGAGGCTTGCAGTTCAGTACGCGCTATCAAATATATCTGCAAATATATTAATAAGGGTAGCGACCAAGCTATTTTCAATTTCAGAAACACAGATCTCGCTAATCCCGTAGATGAAGTCCAAACATATCAGTCTGGTCGTTATATCAGCAGCAACGAAGCCGTGTGGCGCCTGTTAGGGTTTCCATTACACGAAAGGCACCCCACCGTCATACACCTCAGTGTGCACTTAGAAAATGGCGAACGTGTTTATTTTACTGAAAATAATTTCCAAGAGCGACTATATTCTCCTCCAAAAACGACACTCACCGCTTTTTTTAATCTCTGTACAAAAGATGAATTTGCAAAAACTCTTCTGTATGTTGAGGTACCGAGGTATTATACTTGGAACACAGCAAGAAGAGAATGGAAACGCCGAATTCAAGGAGCTCCTGTTCAGAATTGGCCTGGTGTCAAATCTGGAGATGCCTTAGGTCGAGTTTACACGGTCCATGTTAATAACATGGAATGTTTTTGTTTGAGAATGCTTTTACACCATGTGCGTGGGCCAACCTCTTTCAAAGATCTCAAAAAGCTAAATAATCAGGAATATTCGACATTTCGAGAGGCATGTGAGGCAAGAGGGTTGTTAGAGAATGACAATCATTGGGATGTAACTCTGGAAGAGGCTATACAATGTAGATCAGCGTCCAAGCTAAGAGAGCTTTTCGTTATATTAATAGCGACATGTGGGCTTTCAAACCCTCAACAATTATGGGAAAAGTACAAGAAAGATATGGCAGATGATATTTTACACAGATTACAAGAACATAATCCGAATGCTTCATACAATGATTTAATTTATAATGAAGCCCTAACAAAGGTAGAAGACCAAGTGATAAATATTACTGGAAAAGATTTATCTGATTTTGGGATGAGCAGGCCACAAAGAATTGGAGAAGTTAGTAGTGATTTAATGAGAGAACTAGATTACGATACTGCTTCTTTAAATCGACAAATAACGGAGGCGGTTCCACTTTTGAACCCAGAACAAAGATTAGTCTTCGATAAAATTATTCAAAAAGTTGAAAGTGGCGAAGGTGGTTTGTTCTTTTTGGATGCCCCAGGAGGCACTGGCAAAACCTTCCTCTTAAATTTATTATTAGCTCAAATTCGGAAAAATAAAGGAGTTGCTGTTGCAGTAGCTTCTTCTGGAATAGCTGCTACGCTGCTCAGTGGAGGACGAACGGCGCACTCAGTTCTTAAACTGCCATTAAACTTATCTCATGAGGAAATGCCAGTTTGTAACATTAGTAAAAACAGTGAACGTGGACGAATGTTGCACCAGTGTAAGCTGTTGGTTTGGGATGAATGTACGATGTCCCATAAAAGAGCAATCGAAGCACTAGATCGCACTATGAGAGACATCAAGAGCAACCAGAGTATCATGGGAAAGATGGTGGTACTTTTAGCTGGTGACTTTAGACAGACCCTGCCAGTGATTAGTAGGGGCACACCGGCAGATGAAATAAATGCCTGTTTGAAAGCGTCTATGTTATGGGTACACGTAAAAAAGTTTTGTCTGACTACAAATATGCGAGTACAACTGCACAATGACGCACATTTAGGGCAATATGCAGCTGCTCTTCTAAAAATCGGAGAAGATCGTATGGCAACAGACACTAACGGCATGATAACACTAAGCCGCGAATTCGGTCAAATTGTGGATAACACAGATGATCTAATAAAGAATGTCTATCCCGATCTGCATATTAATATGGGCAATCGAGATTGGCTGTGTGAAAGAGCAATCTTAGCGCCGACAAATGAGATAGTGGGGCAGATAAACGAACAAATGATGTCACACCTGGAGGGGGATGTTGCCGAGTATCTCTCGGTAGACAATGTTTTGGACACTGAGCAAATAACGTCGTACCCTATAGAGTTTCTCAACTCTTTGGAATTATCAGGAGTGCCTTCCCATAAGTTGAGACTGAAAATTGGTGTTCCGGTCCTGTTGATGAGAAATCTTGACGCACCAAGGCTATGTAATGGTACACGGCTACAAATTACTCACTTGGGACGCAATGTTATAAAAGCTATAATTATGACTGGAATGGCGAAAGGAGAAAGTGTTTTAATTCCCCGTATTCCAATAACTCCGACCGATTTGCCATTTCAATTTAAAAGAGTGCAGTTTCCTTTAAAAGCGGCATTTGCAATAACTATAAACAAAGCTCAAGGACAGACGCTTAAAGTAGCAGGTGTACATTTAGAAAAAAACTGTTTTTCCCATGGGCAGCTCTATGTGGCGTGCTCACGAGTTTCGAGCCCGCAAAATCTTTATATTTTAGCGAAGGATGGAAAAACAAAAAACGTAGTTTATAAAAATGTGTTACAATAACATACTTACTGAAGTTTATATTATTTGCAAAATTAGTATCCTAAAATTAAAACAGGTTGTCCAAAGTAACAAAAGTCGAGGATTCTGTAATATGAGACCCGGGAAGGGGCTGGCATCTGGGTAAACAAATAAAGCCTGGGTCAGTGACATTACAGATGAGACCCCAGGGGCTAGGCAATTGTCAGACATGTAATTTTTCTACATTATATTACATGTCTGATAATGGACAACATTCGTCTGAAGTCACACTCTCTCAGCACATGACTCCAAACGTATACTGTCCATTACCGTCAAAAGCCCATTTTTAAATCTTAAATTATTATAATCCTTTTATTTATTTTTCTCCCTTTCAGGATGTAATAATATTGTTCTTAACATTGAATGTTTAGTTTAACTAAAAGTGCAACTGACGCCTGCCTCCCAAAAAATTATTATAGCACACTGCCGATATGACTTATTTTCTTGAGATTATACTATGCGCCCAATAGTTGCAATTTTTTTTAATACTGTTTCACTAACACCAACATGTCCAGGTGTCTATTATACTTCTTCCGATAGGTGGCGCTCAACGTGAAATTCAAAAAAAATTGTAACATATACTACGTTTATAAGCGGAGTTTCACTCCCGGATCTTCAATCCAAAGTAAAACTCCCGATGCGTTTATAAGCAATGGGAGTGTAAATCCAAAATACTTTCTGGTTTGAGATGACAGCTCCAAGCTCAAATTCAAAATCATAGCAAAGACAAATATAAACCCAATGTTTAATTTAATTTATTTAAAAATATCAATAAGCAAAGAAAAAAACTATTGTAGCAAAATAAAACACTCAGCTTCTTCTTTACAAAGTTTTCCCCTTTCGGAAAAAAATCTCACTCCCAGTCAGCGTTTATAAGCACAACATAAACCGGGATCGAAGTTTCACTCCAGCTTTTTCTTCAGGAGCGAAAATCCAAGTTCTGGATTTTCACTCCCGGTTTATATGCGGTATTTCACTCCGGATCGAAACTTCCATCCGGAGGGAAACTCCGCTTATAAACGTAGTAATACATATTTGTCATATGTAACTTTAAATTTTATGTATCCAAAATCAGTTTTTGCAGATTTGTTCTCTTTCTCATTATACCATTTTTCTACCGCTGACTGTGCACACATAATCACACACACATAATAATTTTTTTATTTAAAGGCGTTGCAACGCACGCGGGTTTTTGCTAGTGTAATATATTTCTACAATTTATTTTAAAATCCAAAAAGTTTCAACTGCTAATGTAATATGTTTCTACAATTTATTTTAAAATCCAAAAACTTTCACTATTAATGTAATAGGTTTCTACAATTTATTTTAAAATCCAAAAAACTTCCAACTGCTAATGTAATAGGTTTCTACAATTTATTTTGAAATCCAAAAAACTTTAAACTGCTAATGTAATATGTTTCTACAATTTATTTTAAAATCCAAAAACTTTCAACTGATAAATAAACTCATAAAACTTAATAATAAATAAACTCAATAAACTTTATAAAACAAAAACTGTTTTGACTTCCCGAGAATATAACCGCGCGCTTCGACTGGAAAAATACTACTCGCTTTATTGATTTTTAGCTGCATAAATCTTCCCTAGATTCTGACAAAGAGCTATAGAACAAAATGCAAGATTTCATTCTTCAAAGGGCTTCTAATGAAATTCCTTTATCTATTTTTCCCGGCGCCCCGTCCTGTTACATTAAAAATATTTGAAATAGAAGGACAATTTCCGCTGCGACAGAGATGCATCTTGCCCATCAACGGGTTTCTTAGAACCGACTTTAGTTGTCGCAATTTTTGGTTTCTAATTACATTGAATGTTTGGAATAAAAGATGATTTCCATTACATATAGTAAGTGCATTTTGCACATTAACAGGCTTCTTAGAAACGACTTTTGCTATCGCGAATTTTGAGTTCCGATTACGCTGAGCATGATGGGAAATTAAATGATAATTTTGTTATTATATTAACGGTAGAAGTTGTAATCGGATTACAATTATGAAAATTATACGAAGCAAAGCGATAATTTCGATTAAAGGTTATTATATGATTTATGGGAAATAAAATATATATAGTAATAGTTGTAATCGGATTACAACAGAACCAAAGGTTGGTGCCAAATCTAAGCATCGACATCGACGACATTGGGAAGTGTTTGAAAAATCGATCACAAGATTCCACCCCTAGAAATATCCTCCATTTTATAGTGGCCGCTATATTGGATGTTCCATAAAAGTGAATATACTATATCGCGTTATATTCAGAACCAAAGATTTGTACCAAATTTGAGCACCACCGGATGCCGGGAGGTAGCTGAAAAATCGTTCGCAAGATTCCTCCCACATAGAGAACGAAGTTAACATAAAGCTTGTAACTACGTAATACTTATAAAATTCTTGCAGAAAATTTTCCCTGAACTTCGCTGTAGGAAACAAACGAACAAGATTTGTGCAGTATTGTCTGGAAATGATGTAATAATGGCTATGTACCGAAATATAACCCAGTATACATGGCAGTGCTAATCAAGTTGTTAATTGATTCCATATTTTACTTGTGTGTACTGGTGCGACGTACTGGTAATCACAAAAATATGAGGCAATAAGTTTAAGTTGTAACATTTTTTGTATGCTGCAGTTAATAATAGCACAAACACTTGAATTTAACCTTTCTCACTGGGTATTATACTATTTGATATTATGGAACACGGCCTTTACAGCGGATACTTTACAGCGAAAATGTTAATCTCTAAAACATAATACACACGACAGTTTTAAAAAACAGCAAAGAGTTTTTAACAGCACTTCTTTTACATCTTTGAATGCAATCGAATAAGTTACTGCCACTGGGCAGTAAAGTAAAGAAGCCATTGGACCTGCCCATAAAATTCCATTAATGCAAGACTCCGAGTGGAAGGTAAAAGGAAAACTTACATCCCCAGTGGCATATTACTAGTCACAGATCGGCCAAGGACATATATAGCTCAGTAATTTGACCTCCTCCACGGAAGAAGGATGATGATAGTCAACGCATGACGTTGAATTCCTCTACGTCTTTACTCTGCTGTTCTGCGTTATTACGTGTAATGATGTTGGTCGTTATTTTCTTGCTGCTGCACGCCCAGCAATAAATCGAAGCCCTTTATAGCCCTCATGGGATTGGTGCTGCTTACAAATCACTGCAAAGTCTCATGGAGCAGTGGAGGTTAATCCTAAAGCTTGGCACAGAAAAAGCTAAGTACTCTGTGTCAATTGAAATATTATTAAATTGTTTTCTCTTTTGAGCTTATGATATAACCGGCTGAGACTAATTGCAATCGATACAGGATGGAAAAATGCATGTACAGTTTATTTTTGGCCGAAGTTTGGACATGGCCAACATATAAAATAATCATGAAAATGCCTTTTTTTCGTAAGTGCGGTTTGAACGAAATTTTCACTTTATCTCGCCATATCTCAGTTGATATAGGAGATATCAATTTCAACTTTTAACCTAGTCTAGTTTGACCAATTCCCTAAATAAAAAACTTTAACCGAACTAGTTATACATAATTTAAAAACAAAATGGCGAATGTTTAAAAAATTTCCAACAGATTCGTGAGATTTTTAACTTCCCAGTATAGGAAGTTATTGTAATCGGTCCGAAAATCGAAATCGAAAATTTCAACGAAATTTTCATCTTTCAAGGTCCCAGGAGCATTTTAAGCAAAAAATTGGGAGGAAGTGTGTGTGTGTGTGTGTATGTGCGTACGGATGTGGTCATTTTTTCCTGCACGATATCACGCGAACCAAAACTGATATCGACTTCGTTGAGGTGTCGTTCGAAGCGTATCAACCGAAACATGATCTGAAAAGATTTTCATGAAATTCGGTCCAGCCGTTTTTTTGTTTAAGCGACGTAAGTGATTTTTGTAGCTGCACGATATCGCCCGAACCACGAAAGATATTGACTTACTTGAGGTGCCGTTCGAAGCGTATTAGCGACAATATAATCTGAAAAGATCTTTATAATATTCGGTCGAGCGGTTTTTTGGTTTAAATGACTTAAGTGATTTTTGTACCTGCACGATATCGCGCGAACTATAAAAGATATCGACTTAGTTGACGTGCCGTTCGAAGAGTATTAAGCAAAATATGATCTGAAAAGATTTGCATAAAATTCGGTCGAGCCGTTTTTTTGTTTAAGCGGCGTAAGTGATTTTTGTACCTGCACGATATGGCCCGAACCACAAAAGATATTGGTGCCGTTCGGTGGAGGTGCCGTTCGAAGCGTATTAGCGACAATATAATCTGATAAGATTTTTATAATATTACGTCCAGCGGTTTTTTGCTTTAAATGCCTTAAGTGATTTTTGTACCTGCACGATACCGCTCGAACTAAAAACTATATCGACTTCATTGAGGTGCCGAAAAACATTAACACAATTTTATATACATTTTCGTCATCCTAATCTTGTAAGTGCGCACATTTAGTTTGACATTTTAGCGAAAATATTGATAAACAATTGTGACAAATTCTCGGTATTATAAATATGTATATTCTATATTGCCTATTGTTCATTTATTATTAAAATATCCAATCATAATATTAAACATCCATCATACTGGGAAGTTGATCGTGTGGACCGAACCGGTCGAACCCACATCCCCACTAGTTTTTTTTTCTAATAAAAAAGTTGTGTTATAGATTTTTGAAATTCGCTTTTATGGCTTATCTACATTGTAACCAAATAGTTAAGGCAGTTTTCTGTAAATTTTCAGATCAAAATGTCCTCCAAAGGTTCAAAAGTTACATTGGCCTTTGTCGACACTCGACTTCGTCCGCAACAAAGGTTCAGATTTAAAATATTTCTTGCTAGTTAATTTTTAACTTCCCAGTATAGGAAGTTATTGTAATCGGTCCGAAAATCGAAAATTTCAACGTATTTTCATCTTTCAAGGTCCCAGGATCATTTTAAGCAAAAAATTGGGAGGAAGTATGAGTGTGTGTGTGTGTATGTGCGTACGGATGTGGTCATTTTTTCCTGCACGATACCGCGCAAACCAATCGACTTCGTTGAGGTGTCGTTCGAAGCCTATTAACGGAAATATGATTTGAAAAGATTTTCATAAAATTCGGTCGAGCCGTTTTTTGTTTAAGCGGCGAAAGTGATTTTTGTACCTGCACGATATCGCCCGAACCACGAAAGATATTGACTTACTTGAGGTGCCATTTGAAGCGTATTAGCGACAATATAATCTGAAAAGATTTTTAGAAATTTGGTCGAGCGGTTTTTTGGTTTAAATGACATAAGTGATTTTTGTACCTGCACGATAGTGCGCGAACTATAAAAGATATCGACTTAGTTTACGTGCCGTTAGAAGAGTATTAACCAAAATATGATCTGAAAAGATTTTCATAAAATTCGGTCGAACCGTTTTTGTTTTTGTTTAAACGACGTTTATGATTTTTGTACCTGCACGATACCGCACGAACTAAAAACTATATCGACTTCATTAAGGTGCCGAAAAAATAATATTAACGAAGAAATGCTCTGAAAAAAATTTCATAATATTCGGTCGGGCCTTTTTGTTTAAATAGAAAAACTTCGGATAATTGTCAGAAAGACAAGTTTTGCTAATACATATCTAATAAACTCGATGGAATGAGACCCGTTCTAAACGAAGTGAGCCTTCGAACAAAACATCACTTGTCAAAATTCGACAACCTTTCAAAATCGTGCAAAAATTTCGTTACCCTTTACAAACAGCGCGAATTTTCAAACCTTTGATTAGCACTTTTTGATGGGGAATTGTTTTCTGCGCGTGATACAGCGGTTCATCCCGGGATTTCCAGTAGTTACCGTAAAATTTGTTCTTTTTGGTCAAGTCTGACAAGTACTTAACAGTTACAGTTTTGCTAATATCTCCGGAAAGCTTTGGAATTTCCAAATGAAGTCATTCGCTTCTCAGCTCGTCAACGCGCTTCAGCACGCTCAATACGAATTTGAACACCCGCTTTAGTGCAGCGAACGAAAAACGGAGGAAATGTTTGTTTGCTAACGTTCAGGAAAAACAAATTCTCTAGAAAAAGCTTGTGGATTTACTACTATTATAGTTATTTGAACTAGCTTTTCTCGGGATTGCTTTGTCATCAGTTCTGATACTAGCCAATTTTCCACTAGTGCTAAACGTATAACTATTTTGTAAGAAGTCAGTTTATTCCATCTTCGTTCATCATACTGGGAAGTTAATCGTGTGGACCGAAGGGGTCAAACTCATATCCCAACTAGTTTTGTTAGATAGTTACATATAAGTGTTTGATTTTCATCATAAATTTTTATCCGATTAAGGTTTGATTATATTTTCCTATTGGGTAATTCATTTAATTTAAATTCATTATATTTATTTCTATACAGATCCCAAAATGTATATTAATGGCAAAGAAGTGAAGTGTCTTTTTTTCTGATATCTTTTTAAACGAGGGCGAACTTGCTGCACAAGTAAGCAAAAAAGGAATCGATGCTCTTCTTGAGTCTGCTAACCAAAATAATGATGGTATTTCAATGAAGTTATTTGCTGCCGTGATAGCAACTCTTTGAATCAAATCAAATTTCATAATGATTGTAGAAGTATATACAATAAAAATGGGGGGCGAACGGCTAACAAAGACCTCGGAAAGTGGTGGCACCAGATTTGTCACTTCTGTAAAGACCCGAGAAAAGTCACTGCAGACGAACACCTAGCAGACCTGTTTGCAAGTCCTAATCCCACCTCCCCGCGGTGCTCCTTGGGGTACTTCTTCGGAAGGATCTAACGGGAGACGGGCGAATGGCGAGCTCCCTGCGCCACAAAACAGAGTTTTAAGTCGGTTGTGCTAAGGGTTAGCAACCCGCTCCCATAAAAAACACCATTGCTACGAATCGGCAAACAATGCCTCGGAACCGGATGGACAACACGACGACGACCTTTGCTTTTCGAACAAGGACACGAATCGGATCATGGAATGTGAGAACACTGCTTGCTGAGGGACGGCTGGATGAAGTCCTCAACGAGATGAATCGATATAAAATCAAGATCATGGGACTTAGCGAGACCAGATGGCCCGATGCGGGGGAACATATCTGCCCAAACGGTGAGTCCTTCTTATATTCTGGTAGAAACGAAACTGAAAGCCGTAGGAGTGGCGTTGGCGTAATACTCACCAAAGAAGCCAGGTCCAGCCTCATTAGCTGGTCACCAGTTTCTGAGAGGATTATTACCGTGCGCCTGCGTACCAGACTAAGAAGTAATACGGTAGTTTAATGCTATGCTCCAACTGAAGAGGCAGAAGATGAAATCAAGGATGAGTTCGATATGCGACTGAATGAGGTTTTTCGCTCTATTCCAAGGGGAGGCATCATTGTTTTAATGGGTGACTTAAACGCACAGATCGGCCGTGACAACGCCGGCCTTGAACACACAATTGGAAACCAAGGCCTAAGCCAAGTTATCAATAACAATGGTGAGCTTTTCGTTGACTTTTGTAGTTCCCACCAACTCATGGTAGGTGGAACTTACTTTTGTCACAAGAAGATACACAAAGAGACCTGGGTATCGCCCGATGGTAGAACGAGAAATCAGATAGATCACGTGGCCGTCAGCCGCAGATGGAGAACTATTCTTGAAGATGTCAGGAGTTTCAGGGGAGCGGATACTGGAAGCGACCACCATTTGGTTGTAGCAACTATTCGCCTTAAAATCGCCGCAATCAGAAACGTGCAACAAAATGCTAGAACCCGTAGACGGTTTAACGTAGACCTTCTGCGGGAGAGCGTTAAAAAGCGACAATTTGCTGGAAATCTACAAGACTTATTAAACAAGCAAACCGTTTCTGACGACACAAATATTGAAGAATTGTAGAGTACCACAAACGGCGCGATATTGACGGCTGCGGAAATGAGCATCGGTTATGTCTAAAGAAACCAGCAACACTGGATCTCGGACACAACCTGGCAAAAAATAGAACGCAGGAGAGCCTTAAAAAATAACGTAAACTCTACAAACGACCCGGAAAGACGTCACCAATTAGAACAGAAATACTCCCAATTACATCGAGAGGTTAAGAGAAGTGTCCGGCGTGATAAAAGGCAGCAGATAAATGAGCTCGCAGAAAAAGCGGAAAACGCGGCAAACACAGGCAACAGTAAGGTGCTGTACCAAATCACTAAACAGCTCTCGGGAAAGCACTCTACTAAAAAGCATTCCCTTAAGAGTGCGGATGGAAGGCTGCTGTGCAGCGACGAGGAGCAACTCCAAAGATGGAGAGATTACTTCTTCGCCGCCCTGAATGGTACACTTACACAGGAACCTCAGGAAAACAGAAACAATGCACAGCCAATAAGAATCGCCACTCGGGCCCCATCCAAGACGGAAATAGTAACCGAAATTCATGCGATGGCCAATAGTAAAGCAGCAGGAAAAGATGGCATCCCGCCAGAATTGTTGAAAGCCGACTCAAGCCTCATAGCAGATGCGCTTCAGCCAATCCTAGAAATAGCGTGGAACACCTGTACCTTTCCGGAGGATTGCACGGAAGGTGTCATAGTCAAAATACCAAAAAAGGGGGACCTAACAATATGCGACAACTGGATAAGCATCTGTTTACTATCTACTGTGGGCAAAATTTTGTCCCATATATTACTATCTAGGATAAGTGAGGCAGTAGACCGAACGCTTAGGAGACAGCAGGCCGGATTCAGGAAGGGCCGCTCATGTATTGATCATATCAACACCTTACAAATAATAGTGGAGCAGTCTACTGAATTCCGATCCCCCCTTTACCTTGCTTTCGTAGATTATGAGAAAGCGTTCGACTCGGTTAATAGGAGCTTTATATGGCAGGCATTACGGCGACGTGGACTGCCGGATAAGATAATAGAATTGATAAAAGCCCTATACAACAATTCCAAATGCAGAGTTCTCCATAACGGAAAATTATCCGACAGCTTTGAGGTGAGTTCAGGAGTACGACAAGGATGCTTACTATCCCCATTACTATTTCTTATAGTAATAAATGACATCCTTGTCGGCGCTCTAGATAATAGAACAGGCGGCATACAATGGGGTTTGGTAGACCGCTTTAAGGATCTCGACTACGCAGATGATATCTGTTTGGTTTCCCACAGACACCAGGACCTCAAAAACATGTTAAACAATTTGGCAACAGAAAGTAGTCCAGCAGGCTTAAGGCTAAATCCGACTAAAACGACTAAAGAAATGCAGATAAATGCCAACACCATTGAACGGACAGCGCTGAATAACCGTGACGTGGAACTGGTAAATAAATTCTGCTACCTCGGTAGCATTATTACCGAAAATGGTGGGACAGAAGAAGACGTCAGTTCCACAATAAATAAAGCACGAGGCGCATATGCATGCCTGTCCCACATATGGGGTCAACGGTGATTTCCACTAACACCAAATTGCGGCTGTTCAACTCCAACGTTAAGGCAGTTCTTTTGTATGGTTGCGAAACATGGGAAGTCACCCAATTCATCACAGGGCGCCTACAAGTCTTCATCAACAGATGCTTTCGTCGTATCCTAAAAATCCGCTGGCAAGATAGAATTTCAAACGAAGAACTATGGCGCAGTGCCGGCCAAGAAAGGATAGACGACCAAATCAGGCGAAGGAAATGGAAACACCAAACAGGCCCTTGACTGGAATCCGCAAGGTTCCCGTCGAGTAGGAAGACCTAGAACAACGTGGAGGAGAACCCTACTAGAAGAAGCCGCAACAACTGGGAGATCCTGGTCGGAGCTGAGAGCTGTCGCGCAAAACAGAGTCCGCTGGAGGGCAACTGTTTCCGCCCTATGTCCCATGAGGGATTAAAGGAGTTTAAAGAAAGAAGATGCAATAAAAAGGCGCGGACTCGGAAAAGTTCAGAATTTTATACTGATGGTAACTCACAGAAATGTATACGAAGCACGAGATCTTTTGACTGAGAGAATTTGTGTTTTATATGTAATCATGGTAAAAACTTATGAGCAGTTACATCGAGGCCATTCCAAATATGTGAAAATATTTTACAGAGCAACAAAGGGACTAAAAATGTCCGCGATTTACTTACAAAAACCCCGAATTTATTAGAGGTCAATGCCAAGTATCACAAGCCGTGTTACGCGACATTTTATAACGAAGCGGAGAATGCTGAAATCTCAAACAAAAGTGAGACAAAAAAACGTTATCTGCAGCTATTTTCG
The DNA here is from genome assembly GCA_949987705.1 of Thereva unica. Lineage (NCBI taxonomy): Eukaryota > Metazoa > Arthropoda > Insecta > Diptera > Therevidae > Thereva > Thereva unica. The sequence continues at coordinate 164,688,538 of OX465281.1, read as the reverse complement.
CCACCTAGATAAGGAAAAACAAGGCTTTGCTGAAGTGGTTTGCAGTGATGAGCAAAAATTGTTTTGTTCTTGCATTCTTGTCTTGTTCTTGCACATTTTGCAAGAACAAGAACAAGACTTAGTTATGCGTGCAAGAACAAGAACAAAATTAACTCTGCAAGAACAAGACTCAGAGCAAGACTTTAGCAACCTTGCAAAATTTTCACCTAAACTCATTCTTTTAAAAACAAATAATATAAAACTGATTATGATGTTCAAATAACTATGATATAAATACATGTGTGTATATTTACTTTTTAGTATGATAATTGTAAAAACATTTATACATAAGTGAGGCGTGCAGTTGCAAAACTCGTTAACTGCACTTTTTGAAAAAAAAGAGTTAACGATGCCAAATTACTCTTTAGGTTATGTTCTACCATTTGAACTATATTTTTGTTCAAAATTTGCTCATAAGGCGTACTTTTCCAGCTGTCAAACATCAATAGTTAATTCAAAAGCCAAAGAAAAGCCAAAGTAATTCAAAAGTTTTTGGCGTTTTTCTCAAAATTACTTAACTTGCAGTTAGCGAGTTTTGCAACTGCACGCCTCAAGTACATAATAGCTTTCAATTCGTTTTGTACAAATTAGAGATGAGCAAAAATGGTCTTGCTCTTGCAGTCTGGTCTTGTTCTTGCACATTTAGCAAGAACAAGACTTAGTTATGCCTGCAAGAACAAGAACAAGACAGACTGAACAAAAACAAGACTAGATTAGTCTTGTCTTGTTCTTGCGTTTGCTCATCATTAGTGGTTTGCTAGTTCTTCGGCTTTCTCATCGTCGTTGAAGATAAGGTCATTGTTGTCGTTCTTTAGAGGCGGTAATTTGCTTTTCCTTCGTTTGAGGGCCTTGTTGATTTTCCATAGTTGACTTTTTTTATGTGATAGTCTAAGCTCAGGTGTCACCCTTTGTACTACTAGTACGTCATGTCGTTTAAGTCATGGTGCAATGTCCAGTAGTAAGCTTAGCTCGAAAAATAGAGAGAAGGACATAAAAGGTTAGGGGAGTCAAGGGGGTGTTGCAGAAAGTGGCGATGAACCTTGCGTTTGAACTCTTGGATGTCGTATGAGTTCGGGAATACTGTCTTTGGAAGGTTGTTCCACAGACGAGCTGTTCTTGTTATAAACGAATTTCTAGATCGGAGTATGCGCGAAGATAAGGGCTGTAAACTGTGGGGGGAGCCGAGCGGACAAGTCTTGTGTTGCGGGAGAAATGTTGCCGTGGAGGCATGAGGTTACTTATTTCAATGGAGCAGTCATTATGAAAAAAGCGATAAAATTTTGCAAGAGCTGCTACATAGTTGACTTGCGCCCTTGCTTAGAGAGTGGGGAGTTTAGTTCCACTGTTGGTTTCTTTGTTGTGAAATTTGTAGCCGGATCCTTTTGGTTTGTTTTGTTAATAATAGGCTCTATGTGAGCAAGTCTAGTTCTTTGCCAGAGCCTTCTTATATTGTTTCGGAATTTTATTAATTCGGTAGTTTCTGCGTTTATTGATAGTGTGTGGCGTATTGGTGATAATTTTGTTACAAAACAGGATATACAAAAGAATTAAACGATATTTGATCCTGATAAATATTTCCAATTGTTATTCTCGGAATTGAATAATTTTGATGATAAGGAAAATGAGAAATTAGAACAAGAACGCGACGATTCAACAAGTGGGTTTAATTCTGAATATTCTGATAGTACAGGGATAATCCATGATCAAGAGAATAAGCATACGCCTTATCTGAAATATCTATCACGTGGCGGCAAGGGAACAAAAATCTGGGAATGCGGTATATGCACTAGAAATTTTCAACATCAGTATACATTGATGTGACATTATCAACGCATTCGAAGGTAAGGAATTTTGTTTGTAACGAAGGTGGCAAGGCGTTTCTTCAACTATCAACCTTGACACAACATCGAGCGATTCATTCAATTGAACGACCATATGTTGGTGAGACTTGTAAGAAATCATTCAATCGTGTATCAACATTAATATCACATCGTAGGACACATGCGACTGTGAAAGCGTTTCAGTGCACATCGTGCGGTAAGGGGTTACATCAGAAGGGGAATCTAAGAAATCCTGTTTATATTCATGAAACCCCAGACCATTTCTGCAAATTAACTAAAAATCAACCCTGAAAAAACCGTCATTTTTTTGGATTTTTAATCATCCTTAATCGAAGTTTTCGTGTGTGAGTTGGTAACTTTGCACGAGAGAAAATTCCTTCGGACAGAAGAGACTAGGCACAAAAAAGGTTGGATCTGTCAGAAGTGTGCAGGGCTTTCCCTTAGCCTAGAGGGAAGCAGACCTACTACCAGTGGAGGTCTGTAGCTCTTCCTTAAATGAGTTGATCACGTCCTTAAATCGTGGTAGCACAAAATTAAATTAGTTGGGATGTGGGTTTGAGCCTTGGCCTGCTCTAGGGCATTTCTCCAAGTCTGACGGTTCCTTGCAGCAGTTCTCCAGTTCCGAATGTTCAGCATTGTCTCTGCGTCAGCCGTCACAGAGTCCACCCATCTTCTCCTGGGTCTACCTACTGGTCTGTTTCCTGGAATTTCGGGCACCATAAGCCGTTTTGGGATACGGTTATCATCCATCCTGATTACGTGGCCGGCTAGTCTTAGTCTGTTGATTTTTATAAACGTTAAGAGTTCTGGGTCGTCAAATATTTCATACAGCTCGTTGTTGTATCTCCTTCGCCATATCCCATCCTCTCTCGTTGGGCCTATTATGCATCTGAGCACCTTCCTCTCAAACCTGTTGACTTGTTCCTCTATCTCCTGGGTCATAGTCCAAGTCTCGCTGCCATAGCACAGTACTGGTCGTATTACTGTTTTGTAGAGTGAAAGTTTCGTTTTTCTGTGCACAAATTTTGAGTGCAATATTTGTTTTTGGGCATAAAAAGCTCTATTAGCCTGTAGTATTCGTCTAGTTACTTCTTCCTTTTCATCGTTTCTTTTTGTAATTGTAGACCCAAGGTAGACTGTTTTATCGACTACTTCTAGATTATGTTCGTCGATAGTTATATTTCTTCCCATTCTAAATCTTCCAGCTCTGGATTGTTGCATCACCTTCGTTTTTTCTTCATTGATGTTCAGCCCTATGTCCTTGGCCGCCTCTTTTAATTCGACATAGACTTCTTTCGCTGCCAAGAAGGACCTTCCCACGATGTTCACGTCATCCGCATATCCAAGTAATTGTACAGACTGCGTTGCTATGGACGCATTTCTCCGTACTGATGTACCCATGATCACCCAGGGCCAGGTTGAAAAGCATGGGGGCTAGTCCATCTCCTTGTCTAAGACCTTGTCGCACTTCGAACTCTTCTGTTATTGCATTTTGAATCCATACTTTCGCCAGGGAGCTATTCGTTGCGCATTTTATCAGTCGTACCAGGTTGGAGGGGACTCCTAATTCCAATAGGATCCTGTACAGCCTCTCTCTGTTTATCGAGTCATATGCCTGTTGAAAGTCGACAAATATCTGGTATATATCTATATTCCTTTCCCAGGTTTTCTCCAGTATTTGTTTTAAGGTCAGCAGTTGGTCCGATGTTGACCTGTTTGTCCTAAAACCAGCTTGATATTCTCCTATAAGGCCTTCCGCTATAGGTTCTAGTTTTTGTTTCACAAGGATTGTGAAGGTTTGGTAGCTGGCGCTGAGGAGTGAGATGCCTCTGTAGTTTTTACAGGTTAATTTATCTCCTTTCTTGTAGATTGGACATATAATCGCTTTCTTCCAGTCATCTGGTATAACTTCTTCCTCCCAGACGTTACATATGAGTTCGTGTAAGTTCCTTAAGAGTTGCGGCCCTCCTTCCTTTAGTAGCTCAGCTGCGATTCCATCGATGCCTGGGGATTTGCTGCTTTTTGGCCTTTTCACAGCTTCCCGTACCTCATCCAGTGTTGGTGGTTCTATTGGGATACTATCTTGAGGTATTACCATTGCTTCCGCCTGTGAGTCTTCGTTTATTCTTTGGGTTGGATTCAATAAGTTTTGAAAATATTGTCTCCATCTTTCCTTTATCCTATCCGGGTCTGCTAATAGGTTCCCATCCTTGTCTCTACAAATATCCGTTCTTGGCTGAAACTTATTACTGATCTGGCGTGTTCCTTTGTAGGCTTGCCTAGTTCTACCTTCGTTGAAGTCTTCCTGTATCTGTAGATTCCTCTCTCTTTTTCTTTCTGCACAGCATGTCTGCAGTTCTTCTTTTTAGCTTAAACACTTCCATCCTTGCTCTTGTGGGCCTTGCGATGTACTCCCGGTGGCTCTGGTTTCGTTCTTCTATTGCAACTCTGCAGTCCCGATCAAACCAGTCAATTCTAGTCTGTCTGGGGGGCCAGCCTAGGGCGTCTTCTGCTGCCTCCTTTACGCTGTTTTTCAGCTTTTCCCATTTGTTGTTAATGTCAGGCTCTTCTCCTACTCCTTCTCTCAGGTTTTGTACGATAGCATTCTGATAGGCCTCTCTTCTTCCTTCAAGTTTCAGCTTGTCTATATCGTACCTTAGCGTCTTATGTGTTTGCCCTCTTTGAGTTCGGGCTCCGGGCTCTAAATTTCACTTTGACAAGATAGTGGTCCGAGCCACAGCATGCTCCCCTCATAGTTCTCACATCCAGCATACTCGTGGCCCCTCTTCTCTCAATTAGGACGTGGTCTATTTGATTATATGTAACCCTGTCTGGTGACTGCCACGTCACCTTATGCATATTTCTATGTGGGAACATTGTTGAACTTACTACCATTGAGTTCGAGCTAGCGAGATCGATCAATCTACTACCATTGTCATTCGTAGCGTTATGTAGGCTGTGCTTTCCTATGACTCCTAGGAATTCCTCTTCTTTTCCTACTTTGGCGTTCATGTCTCCAAGCACCATTTTAATATCGTTTGACAAGCACCATTTTAATATTGATGACGTTTGCTAGCTCCTGGTAGAATTCCTCTTTCTCCTCATCCGTCTTGTCTTCTGTGGGCGCATGGACGTTTATGAGACTAATGTTATGTAGTCTTGTTTTAATCCGAAGCATACATATCCTATTATTTACTGGCTTGAAGTCCAGAATCAGTGATTTCATTTTCTTTTCCACTATGAAGGCAACTCCGAACTCTCTTCTTCCATTCGATGAACCACTGGAGAGTATCGTGTGGGTTTTGAGATCCATTATGCCACTGTGAGTCCATTTGGTTTCCTGTAGAGCGGTGATTGCTATGCCGTATTTTTCCAATAATAATAAAAGCGAACGCAGAGCGCCCGTCCTGTTGAGCGTTCTGACGTTCCAAGTTCCAATGTCAAATTTCATATTTCGTTGCCTGGGTCGTTGCCGTTGAGTCCGTCCTGTCCGAGACCTGCCTTGAGGATTCGTGACGGGTGAGTTTTTACGGTGGAAGGTTGTCAGCCTGCCGCCCAACCCCCAACCTGGAGGACCAGTCCGGTAATTGTTTCGTTTTGAGGCGCGAAACACTCGCCTTTCACCCTCCTCCGTCAGTTACTCTTGTATATACAAGAGCATCCAGGGAACACCCGATGTAAAGTCAACATCTTCGTGGAGGTGGAGGAAGGATTCGGTAGCATATCGGAAGGACTTAGGTCGTGAAGACCTTGGGTCGCAGATGGCGTTTCTCAAGACTTGTCCCTTTGGTGTAACGGCACCACCAAAGGTCCCTGAGGCCGTTACTACCATTTGATCCCCGCCATTGAGTAATTGCATTGCTTTTAAATCCAGTTTATCTGTGTTCATATTGGTGCTAATAATGTTCTTGAAATTTGCTCCAGTTACATTTTTTGTAGTGCGGGATTTTGGTTTCGGTTTTCTCTATAGGAATACTTGGCTGAATTGTGAATTCTACTGGCATATGAGGAGATGAGAGTTGGTTTATTGTTTGTAGCTGGGTGATGGATATCATACCATTGGAGAGAATTAAATCGAGCGTTGAGTGTGAAGATGTGGTGTAGTAAGTTGGTTTTGTCGGTGTGTGAACTATTTGATTGGATTTGTTTAGAAGTTCGAAAGAGATTTTGCCGGCTTTGTTACTCCTTGTGCAGTTCCAATGGCTGTGTTTGAAGTTGAAGTCGCCGCAAAAGATGGTTCTGTTTTTTATTTTAGTGTAGATTAGTAGGTCATCTTTGAAATCTTTAAGTTTGATAGCGTTGAGTCTAGTGTCAGGAAAATATGCTGAAATAATTGTTGTGCTGATATCTGGGAGTTGAATTGCTATAGATTCTAATATTATATTTTCAATTTTTTTGTGCGGTATGTCTCTGTTGATGACGGTGGCCCCCCTCCCTCGTGTATTTTCAAGGTGGTGTAGCGTGTCCTTGAGCCAGGTTTCGGTTATTAAGGCTATGTTTGTTTTGTTTTTGATAATATGGTCGAAAAATTCTGTTTTCTTGTTATTAATGCTTTGTGCATTCTATAGTATGCATTTATATGATGAGGTAATGGCATTAAATTGATCTTGTTTGGTTTTACAAGAGGCTAGCCGGCTGATGAGTTCTTTTGTTATGGCCAGTAGCTGATTTGCTCAGAATAGCGTCGTGCTATTGCTTTCTTGCGTATTGTTTAAGAGACAATCCCTGTAGCTTGGCTTGGACGGTGGACTGGTGTTCATGACAGATGTGCTGGGTATGTTGATTGAGCTTGAATGTCTTCTATACTGCCTTTGTGTAGGGTTGTGAATGGAAAAATTAATTGTGGTGTTCTTGGATTCGCTTCATATATTTGCGTTGCGTGCTTTGTTTCTTATTTCCATATATTCTGACGTTTTGGGCAAGATGGGTCGCTTGAGAGATGGTTCCTGTTGCAGTTGGCACACTGGTCACGCTGTTTAGTACAGCTGCTGTGGTGATGATTTTCGCCGCATATCATACATTTTGCTGCTAAATGGCAATGAGATGATCCATGTCCATATTGTTGGCAGCTCCTGCACTGTTTTGGTCCTCTTCGTTTGTGCGAGTGGTAGTTCCAATTTATAATTGTGTCTAGTATGACTGGGACTGACTGAGTTTGATGGATGCATGCTTGAAATATATTAGGTAGACCGCGTGGTCTTCGTACGGTTTCTTGGCTACATTAAGAGATTTAACATCCATGCATTGAAGGTTCAGCTGTAAGAGGTGATTTTTCCGAGTTTTAGTTTCCATAGCGTGTAGTCCTGTTAGGATTATTTTAATTTGCCGTTCATCCTTCCTGGCGTGGGTGAAGCACTTCACTTTCTTGTCTGTTAAATGTTTTATAATTTTTTCATACTCGTCATTGTCCTCTAATAACAGTTTTGTGGCAACGGACGATAGTTTGTACTTGTAATTAGTGATATTTAAACAGTGCAATATTGTTTTAATGGTGTTTTTGGGTAGATCTGTGAATGTAATTGGCGGTGCTTTGATTTTTGTGACTTCTGATGGTTCGATGTCATCGACATCTTCATCTTCTAATGTCATCTTATCGGACATTAGAATACTAAATATATTGCCAGTGACGGCCATTTTCTAAGTTCGGCTTTGTTTTAGTCGGTCTCTAATTAACAATTTATCGCGGCTCCTCTTAGGAGCCATGTAAGGTTGTTTAGGTTTCTATCAATAAAATTGATGGAAGTCAAAATGGCTTTGCACAATGCACTTAAAATGGCGCACACTTAAGGTACTTGACAGCAAGTTCTTGAGACTTTCACACGCGCGTCCGACATCAACGAGCTTGACTAATACTGGTTTTATTCTTTCAAAAAAATAAATATTCATGCAAAAGAAAATATTTATAATAATAACATATTCGTGATGTAGACTACTAGACCAGTGCAGATAATTTTTGAGAAAAAAAAATTCTTAGCAGTATATGGAAGGTGAGAAAATTTAGGATAAATGCTACTTAAACAAGGAAAAATCGAGAGCACCGCAGCAGATGACCGGAAAGGGGGCGGGGGAACCAAAATGTGAGTTTTAGGGGGTTAAACGTGTTTTTTTGCGATTTCTGAGAAAAGTAGACCTCCTATCGAAAAACGTTAAATGTAAACGTTGTAGAAAATTAAAACATCTAGAGCTTTTGTTCAAACCATTTTTCGACATAACCTCAAAAAATGGAGAAAAACGTCAAAAACCGAGTTTTTCGTTTATCATTTTTATCTTTCACAAAAATGATCCAATTTTAATGAAATTTGAGGAAAATGTAGATTTTCATGTTTCGAAAAGGCCCAATTTTTTTCAAAGCGATTGGTTGTGTAGTTTTGTTTTTATGACCTTAATTTAAAAAAAGGCCCCATTTTCAATCAAAAAAGTTGGCGAACGAATTTTTGATTTTGAAAATTTTGAAGACGGGTTTATTTTTGTTGAATCCTCTACTTTAAGATGGTGTAAAAAAATGACAGTGTCACAATAGAAAAACATCGAGAAAAATTCGAAAAACCAAAAACATCCTTTTTCAAATATCGATTTTTCCGTAAACTTCGCTAATTCTTTATCTCTCTTTGAAATAAAGCTTTAAGAGTGGCGCAAAACTGTAAATTTAATGTAATATATTATAAGGGAACTTCAGGTAACAGTTTCAGATGTGAAAAAATTTGTTTGAACAATTATTTCACCCAACGAAAAAATTACAGTTTTAGGCCAAAAAAAATATTTCTACGTATTGTGATGGCTTATACATTAAAACTTACTGGTAGAACCCAGCTCTCGACATTCGAGCACCATTTTCTAACACTATAAGTCTTCAATAACAAAATTTTTCGAGAAGAATAAAACAAAATTGAAAAATGAAACAAATTTTTTATAGTTGGAAAAAGCAATGCCAAAAAACCAACTTTTATTATTTCCTAATGTTTTATTATTTTCAAGGTCCCAATTTCGGAAGAAGTATGAGTGTGTGTCATTTTTTCCTGCACGATATCGCTCGAACCAAAAAAGATAACGACTTCGTTGAGGTGTCGTTTGAAGCGTTTTAATGGAAATATGATCTGAAAAGATTTTTACGAAATTTGGTCGAGCCGTTTTTTGGTTTACACGACATAAGTGATTTTTGTACCTGCACGATATCTTGCGAACCACAAAATATATCGACTTTCTTGAGGTGTAACTTAAAAAGTATTAACGAAAATATAGTCTGAAAATTGTTTTCTAATATTCGGCCGAGACGTTTTATGTTTTAAACGACATAAGCGATTTTTGTACCAGCACGGTTTCGCGCGAATTATATAATACATGGACTTAGTTGAGACGCCTTTCGAAGAGTATTAACGAAAATATGATCTGAAAATATTTTCATAAAATTCGCTCGAACTGTTTTTTTTTAAACTACCTTCGTGATTTTTGTACCTGTACGATACCGCGAGGAACCAAAACCTTTTTCGACTTTTTTGAGGTGCTGAAAGAAGAATATTAACGAAGAAATGCTTTGAAAAAAATGTCATAATATGCGGTCGGGCCTTTTTTTGTTTAAATGAAACAACTTCGGCTAAGTGTCAGAAAGACCGTAAATTGATAAGTTTTGTTAATATCGAATAAACTCGATGGAATGAGAATCGAGGGATGTTCGGGGCTATGGTAGCCTGTTTGAACAATTCAGTGATTATAACAATAACTTAGAGTGAAAGACTGCGGCAGTAATTCAACTTGTCAATTTATTTCAAAATTCAATTTCACAAAATTCGCTAATTATTACCTTAACTAAATCTAAATTTAAATCAATTCAACTTCACTATATACTTATGTTTATTTATTATACTTTCAAGCTTAGAAATTCCTGTAGTTGTAGATGGCCCTGACTTTGGTCTCTCTGCAGTTGGTGTGAATCTCTGCTATTCTGCAATCGGTATGAATATCTCTTCCAGCTATTCCGTGTATTCAATTTATTGGATTTTGTACATTAGCATCAATCCGACAAATGTATTCAATAGTTTCCTGAAATTTGAACTAATAGTTAGTTGTTAGAGAGTCACATTAAACTCAGGGCGATTAATGTAACCGTGAAATTATATCAGCTCAATACGGCTAATATATTAGAAATTCGCAAATTATATCAGCTCAATACGGCTAATATATTAGAAATTCGCATTACCTAAAATTCGTATAATGCGATCGAGATGAGACCACTAGCTGCAAATAGCGACTTCTTCTACCATCAAACCGTGCAGAAGATCAAGAGTGATCTGAAGCTTTTGGGCAACGCGCTCCGGTATTTATTTGCTCTACTGTAATGCGTCAGTGGAACCTGGTGGGGAGCTTTAGAACTTGTTGTGGATCGTGTTTCCTTAGCGGAGCTTGGTGGGGAGCTTCAGAACTTGTTGTGGATCGTGTTTCCTATGTGTGCGTCAGTGTTGACACTTGGCTGTCAGTTCTGTCTGCTCGGTAAGTTTTATGATTATTTATATATATATATATATTTTAATTTTATTATTTTTTTTCTCCCTTTAGGGTTTTAATGGGAGCCTCCTGACGATGTTGCGGTGGAGAGTTGGATTTTGTTGTCTCGGGTTGTCAGATAAGTATTTTATTTATAAAGACTAATACTTGGTGGTAATTTTAGTTTGCATTTTAGGATGGATACTGCCGGCGGTTTGTCTTTGATTGGCGGGACACGGGAACTATTGTAAGGTAAGTATGTTTGGAAATGTTTATTTTATTATTTGCTAATATATATATTTTTTAGGAATACTAAGACTGAACATCCTCCGGGGCCTTGAAGCGATCGCTTCAATAGAAGACTGGATTTTTTTTTATATATATTGTTTTGATGCTAATTAATAAAATACACAATTCACTGAACTTGGTTGAGTTTTATTTTATAAGCACCAAATTTGAATTTATTCGTTTCAGGTTTAACATTTAGTTCTTGGGTTTGTTGTGTTTTTGCTTCTTTTGCAGTCCATTAGTGGAGTGCCCTTGCTGGAGGGGTTTCCCTGGGGGATGAAGTACCACCTTACACGTTCTTTCTTTGTTTAGGTTAAATCGTAGGATTTTTCCCTCGAACTCCGTGCGATATGATTTTTTGGCGCTTAGAATTTTTGTCCATGGTAGTGGAAGGGCCTTAACTTTCTCCCATAAGGCGGGCTCCACTATTACATTGGGCGGTGGTTGGCTGCGGCGTGTCTGATATTCGTCTAGGGTGATTATTTTATTTTTTAGGATATGCTCAATAGGACCTGATATGGATATAGGTTTTGAGGTGGGGATTTGTCGTGGCACTTGCATTGATCCTACAATTCGTTTGTAGTGTCCTGCAGCTGTTGATACTTCGTGTATAGTTTTGATTTGTTTCATTTGGTACTCAAAGTCAGATAGTACATACATTGCGTTATTCCTCGAAACTTTGTACTTGGCTTGTACTAACTGATACTCGATCTGCTTCCGTTCTACGTTAACGGCATCAGTGGTCGAGTTTAGTAAGATAATTCGTTCACGGAGTCTGGCGATTTCATTGGTCGACTTCTCTAAGGCTTGGCGGAGTTCATTTAGTTCTGAGTTCAATTCTTCTTGCTTAATGAGTTGATTTTGATGTTCTTTCTGCGCATTTTTTTAGTATATTTAAAAGTTTTCGTTCACGTTCCGTTGTTCCAGTATCGATAGATTGGCTAGATTTTCGAAATGGTAACTCTTGTAGTGTACCTATTCGAGGGCGAGCGTCTTCGAGTTTCTCAGTTTGACGACATAATGATTGAAAATGTACATCTTTCTTCTCTAAAAGACGTTCATTGTCTGAGTGAAGTTCAGTAAGTTGCGATTGGAGATCGGCCGGTCCTTGACGGGTTGTCGAATAGTGGGGTTTTTCAATCGATTTGTCCTGCAGACAGGCGACAGATATTTCAATACTTGATGAATGTTTATTCCAATCCGGAGTAACGCCTGGAGTTCCATCAGCTTCATGATTATTTGGAAGCGTTTTTGATGCTGATGCTGAGCTATGCAGCCGTTGAGAGTCCTGTTGGTGTTCCTCATTGGCCGAAAAAAGGGGATCGTCGCGTAGTTGTGACATCTCTGAATGGCATTTTGATAATTCAACGATTTGGGCTTCAAGGGACATATTTACTAGTGTTAATCTTTCTAAGTGAGTTTGTAGTTCTTGCATCATAGACTGTTGCTGCTGTTGCCTCGTTGCATCTCTTTGTGGATAAAGGTTAATCTCGGTTAAATTCCTTTCAGCCGTTGGGTGATAAGTTACATCTCGTTGATCGATTAGATTATTGTTAGCAGTGGCATATTGTTGAATAATTAGCATTGGAGTGTTTTTCTTCCTAGATTTTCGTACTGCAATAGAATCCAAGACCCTGTCCGTGATCCGCTCCTTCGAGCCCCAATCGGATTTATGTTTGGACGATTTACAATTTTGGTTCAATTTATCTTTGGATCCGTGTGTTCTTGCCTTCGTCTTTAAGCTGATTCCATCCAGTCTTGATACCGATGTAGAAGATTTCAGCGGCGACTGATGTCCAGATGTGAATGGCTGTCCTGCGGCAGGAGAGTTTTTTGATCGCAAAGGGCCTAGCCTTCTGCGAGAAACTGCTACGGAGTTGAGACTGCGATGTAATGGGGGCCTCTTCAGAATCGGAGAGGCTTTCGGAGTTCCTTTAGTAGTGGCGAAGTTCCAGCTGACAACCTTGCTGCTGTTGTTGTTGATGCTGTTGCCGGGGGATTTAGTCCTAGACGAAACTTTGCTGACCACTGGAGACACTAAATTGAGCGGCTTCTCTGCACTGGTTTGCGCTTTGAGCGTTGAATTTCGCGTGGGACTATTCTTTGGTGTTGAGAAGAGTTTTGATTTAGGATGAACAGGAGCAGCCTGGATATGCTTCTGGCGAACTAATTGCTGACTAAATCCTGGCTTGTGTGTAGACGTTAGCCGATTTCTGATGTTGCACGGACTGTTCGTGAGTGGGATCCCCTGTTGTTCACGTCTAAGTTCTGCTGTTGTGGGGACTTCTTCAACACGTCGAAATTTCTGGGCTTGTTGACTGAAACTGGTTAAAGACAATATTGATGAGAATGCGTTGACCTTGGTTGATTTACAATCTTCTCTACAGGTTTCTCCACTTAGTATCCAGCCGAGAATTGTATTTTGAGCCACGGGTTGACCCTTTAGACCCTTGCGAAGATTAGGTAAGAGAAGTGACCCATAGATCTCTGCCCCAAGAATGACGTCAATGCGGCCTGGACGATCGAATGTAGGGTCAGCCAGCTTGAGCCCTTGTATGTGATTCCACTCGGTTGATGGGATAGGTTGGGATGGTAATCGACTGGTTAAGTTCTTGAACACTAACGCTGTCACTTTTATCGTAGAGTTGTGTGATGGGACTACTAGAGCTGTTTCCACCATGGTCTCGGCTGTCCCCACTTCGGCCTGTCCTACTCCGAATATTGGTGCGGTGATACGCCTTTTGGGCAACGCTAATGTTTGAACGGCGTATTCAGTTATAAATGATGACTGTGAGCCTGGGTCAAGGAGTGCTCTGAAGGTTCGTTGTATACCATGCGTTCCTTGCAATGTTATGAGGGCTGTATAGAGAAGGACTTCTCTATGTGTTGAGGAATGCAATGCGTTTACCTGGACTTGCGGGACAGCCGTTTGAGTTGTATTAGCGATGTCTCGCGCATGTGGAGTCGTGTGGATTGGACTTGCCTCTGGTTTAGTGGGATTAACATGGAGAACGAATGATGCCGTTTCTTGCAATGGATGCAGGTATGTTTACTAGGACAGGCTGAGGCACGATGTCCGCGTCCTAGGCAGTTAATACATAGACCACTACGTCGCACGATGACGTTCTTTTCGGTGAAAGGGAGCGCGATGAACTGTGGACAATTCCTCAATGAATGGTCCTTTCCGCAATGCGCACATGTAGAAGTCTGATTAACGACGAATGACTGAATTCTAGAGATAGATTTGCTTTGCTGGATGCTTCTAGTTGGTTTTGATTTAGTTGAATCGATAGCCTCCAGTGTACGAAAGCGAGTTTCTAGGAATTGCTTTAGAGTTTCGAAAGAAGGTAGCTTATTATCACTGGCGATTTGTTGTTCCCAGAGCTGCAAGGAGTCTCTAGGCAATTTCCTAGTCACGATATAAATTAGCATTAGATCAAAGATATCTTGTACATCTAGATTTTGTAGATTTTGGACACTTTCCGTGGTAGTGTCGAGTAATTTTTTAACTGAATCGGCGTTTTCGCTAGCTTGGGCCTGGTTAAACAATTTGTCGAGTTGAACGTGTATTAACATTCTTTTATTGTCAAACCGTTCCTTCAAAATATTCCAAGCTGTCTCATAATTGAGGTCGGTGATTGCGAAGCCTTGAATGAGTCGCGCAGCCTCACCATGGGTACTTGCCTTCAAGTAATGTAGTTTTTCGGCATTAGACAAGTTTCTTTTATTATGTATGAGGGCCACAAACAGATCGTGGAACGATGTCCACTCGGCATAGTTTCCGGAAAAGCTTGGTAATGAAATGCGAGGGAGTTTTAGCGAAGTTTCTACGCCTGGATCAATATTTGCGTTTGATCCAGGGGAACCCGATGGAGTATAATTTTGTATCGGAGGGCTGGTTCTCGAAGCTTCTGCTGATGATATCAGGTCTTCCAATTCACCCACGTGAAGCAGGTAGATTTCCTCTGTTTCCATGAAGGTTGGTCCTGATACATAGTCAGCTACGACTTCGATGGGTTTTTCCTCTGCAGCCGCATCTAACAAGGTGGAATGATTAATTGAAATTTGTTCCCACAACGAGTTCACGCGAACAAGACGCCTTTTAAGGTACGGGGTCGTCTTTCGTGTTTTCGAGTCCTTTCCATAATTTCTGAGAGAGTTTTGTAGCTCCTCGACTAATAATTCTTGTTTTTTTACAAGTTTGTCCATGATTGGATTTAACGATAGTTCGATAATAATTTCTATTTAAGACTTTGCTAATGCAGGCAGTTCTCTAAGCCACGTTAAATCACTGAATATATTTATTATACCGGAATCTTGGCTAATATCCGGCTCGAAGGACCAAATGTTCGGGGCTATGGTAGCCTGTTTGAACAATTCAGTGATTATAACAATAACTTAGAGTGAAAGACTGCGGCAGTAATTCAACTTGTCAATTTATTTCAAAATTCAATTTCACAAAATTCGCTAATTATTACCTTAACTAAATCTAAATTTAAATCAATTCAACTTCACTATATATGTACTTATGTTTATTTATTATACTTTCAAGCTTAGAAATTCCTGTAGTTGTAGATGGCCCTGACTTTGGACTCTCTGCAGTTGGTGTGAATCTCTGCTATTCTGCAATCGGTATGAATATCTCTTCCAGCTATTCCGTGTATTCAATTTATTGGATTTTGTACATTAGCATCAATCCGACTAATGTATTCAATAGTTTCCTGAAATTTGAACTAATAGTTAGTTGTTAGAGAGTCACATTAAACTCAGGGCGATTAATGTAACCGTGAAATTATATCAGCTCAATACGGCTAATATATTAGAAATTCGCAAATTATATCAGCTCAATACGGCTAATATATTAGAAATTCGCATTACCTAAAATTCGTATAATGCGATCGAGATGAGACCACTAGCTGCAAATAGCGACTTCTTCTACCATCAAACCGTGTAGAAGATCAAGAGTGATCTGAAGCTTTTGGGCAACGCGCTCCGGTATTTATTTGCTCCACTGTAATGCGTCAGTGGAACCTGGTGGGGAGCTTTAGAACTTGTTGTGGATCGTGTTTCCTTAGCGGAGCTTGGTGGGGAGCTTCAGAACTTGTTGTGGATCGTGTTTCCTATGTGTGCGTCAGTGTTGACACTTGGCTGTCAGTTCTGTCTGCTCGGTAAGTTTTATGATTATTTTTATATATATATGTTTTAATTTTATTATTTTTTTTCTCCCTTTAGGGTTTTAATGGGAGCCTCCTGACGATGTTGCGGTGGAGAGTTGGATTTTGTTGTCTCGGGTTGTCAGATAAGTATTTTATTTATAAAGACTAATACTTGGTGGTAATTTTAGTTTGCATTTTAGGATGGATACTGCCGGCGGTTTGTCTTTGATTGGAGGGACACGGGAACTATTGTAAGGTAAGTATGTTTGGAAATGTTTATTTTATTATTTGCTAATATATATATATTTTTTAGGAATACTAAGACGGAACAAGGGATCTTTTTTGGATTCTGCACAGCGATAGCTTTCCAACAAAACATCACTTGTCAAAATCCAACACTCTTTAAAAATCCTGCAAAAATTAAGTTACCCTTTACAAACATCACATCACTCTTCTCCTCTTGATGTGGCAGGACTCCCTGCGTGCCAAACTCGGTTTTTGTTTTTGCACGCTTCTATGTTTGATGTTTTGTGCTCTTAAGGTGCGTTTCCACTGCGGTCTGCAGATAGTGCGCGCACATAAAAATCCACAAAAGTAGAGCAAAAAACGAAAAATCGCGAACTGTGCGGAGACAAAGTTTTCATTGCGTATCCACTAAAATCTTGCAGGAAGCATATGAAAAGTCTCAAACTATGTTCTAAAAGACTGTGCGCGCACTCCGTAGAGACAAGACTTAAGGTGCATACGACCTTGAATGATAAAATTCTTGTGTGCACACAATGTTTTATGTTTTCCGATTTAAGTCTAGATATATTACCACGCTCCAGTTTCTGTTTGTTCAGCGATATAAAAAAATGAACTTGGAGGACGAAAATTTATTAATGTGCTCCGCAGCATTTATTATTGTGGCAAATGAAAAAAAGCCTGGTGGAATCAATTTAATAAAAAGTTTACAAATAGATCTGCTTAGTGGATTTCGGAATTTCGCGAGAATTGCGTCCGCAGACTTTGAACATGAGCCTATCATATTTATTCAAAGTTTCAAAACAACTAATATCAAGAATTATACCTAGTGTTTGCGAAGCTATTATGAAGTCTTTAAGATAAAAATTTTAGTTGGTCGCTCTTTTTATTTTTAGTTTTATATTCTTTGGAGTCGGCAGCCCACAATAACTTATTTTGTTCATAGAATTGAATTAATTCAATTATTTCTCATTTGTCCACTCCACCGTAATAAAATACTAGAAAAACAAAATAAGGAAATCTACGCAAGTGCGTTCGAAAACTATTTCTTCAAAGTAATCCCCTTGTCTGTCCTAAGATATTTCGTGTTTTCCATATTCACTGGAAAACAAAATATAGGCCTCAAGAAGCTACTTCAAGACTTTTCGAATTCTTTTTTCACGTATCCACTGAATTTACATATCCGCGCATAGTTCCGGCAGAAGTTCTGCGCACCGATCCAAAACATTTTTAAATGGATACGTTTTGCATCCACTGGAGTATCGGTGTGCGTGTGTAGTCTCCGCACTATTTATCTTAAGATATGGGTCGATTAGAGGGGCAAACTTATAGTAGTTTTCCACCGCGAGTGCTTATTAGATGTTTTTTTGGATCGGAGTAAGATAGGATTTTTTTCATATCTTAGGGAACTTTCCTGTCGATAACGATTTGCTGAAAATAATATGGAGAGGAACCAAAATTTGATTTGAACAGCCTTACAAAAACAAAGGCGGCAGGTTGTCATTATATCAACAGATAGAGAAACATCAGTTATAGAAATGTGCGTACTTGATGAGTTAGTGTGAATTGCATTAGATTTTGAGCAAAAAAGGTCCGAGAATTTGTCAGCGAACATGTTGCAAATTTCTTGGGGACATGAGGATTTTTTTTCTGCCGTTTGTCATAGTCATTGGATAGCCTAGAGTTTTTCGTTTTATGTTAAAGAAATCGAAAAAATTTCTAGGATTCTGAATGATGTTATCCACGACAGAGTCAAGATAAATGTTGTATAGGCCTCACGCGACCTAAGAGTAAATTCTGAGGCTAACCTAGTGTATGCTAATTTCAGCTCCGCATCTAGATCAGGGTTGTTCCAAATCAGTTTATATAATTTATTTCTTTGATTACGAAAACTTGGAATATTGTTATCCAGCCATAGTTGTTGGAATCGCCGCGTTTTATGGTGTAGTGTAGTTGAACACCCAAGTTTGCCGGATCACTTTTTATTTAACTTATTGTGAATAAATTAGAGACTTTTGCCAATTTCTTTCATGTATCCATTCCTGCTAACTTTTACTAGAACATATGCAGTGGGATATCTTTGTTAAGAAGGGGTCCAACAATTCTTGTAGAAGTCGCCAGGTGCAAGTTTGATATTGTAAATATCCTCGAAACTTTTCAAATAACGTTATTTTTACTATTTGTTTACTCGAAAACAATTGCACATAGAGAGCTGAAGATTCTTGAAGATGGTGTTTATGTAGTCGGCAAAGTAAAAACTTTAATACGATCGATTCATTACTTTTTAAGTAATTAACGAGCTATCTTTTTTAAACATTAATTAACAATAGTGCCAATTTTTTGTAAGATAGGTTTATAACTGGGAAACTAATTTAGAATATTCAGAAAACTATTGAAAAATGAAATTCCATTGGAATTTTTGAAAAATAACGTGAACTCTACAAGCGACCCGCAAAGACGTCACGAACTTGAACGGGAACACTCCCAATTACACCGCGAGATAAAGTGTCCGGCGTGGTAAAAGGCAGCAGATAAATGAGCTCGCAGAAAAAGCGGAAAACTCGGTAAGCACAGGCAACACTAAAGTGCTGTACCAAATTACTAATGGGGCCCATCCACAGGCCAACTGGTTGCCCAAACTGAGTTACACAACAGTGTTGGTGTTTCGCAACAAAAGCTTCAACTGAGTTGATACTTCAACTGTCAATTCGATATTTTATAGGCAACTTGAAAATTAATTGAAATTGTAGAAAACCCACGATTAAGTTTTATGATAATAAAACATGAATAACGATGATTTTTTATAATAATTATAAATTTTTTAATTATTAATATGCATATTTATATGTTTTTAAAATATAATCTAAATTCTAAAAATATAAATTATGAAAATAATTAAATATTATGAGGACTTTCATAATTTAAATTAAAAATAATGCAAAACAATGAAAATATCAACTTGCAAAAACAAAATATTCTTCGAATTCAGGCTAATTTATTCAAGTAGTTTGCCAAACTGCAGCACACACAGTGCGACTAGTTGCCCAAACTCTAAGCCCCGCCCCCATAAAATTAAAAGATTTTGATTTATCCCAACTGAAACCCCAACTGTCAAATCAGTTTGCCAACTGCCCCACACACGCTGCGATTCAGTGCCAACACAACTCAGTTTGGGCAACTAGTTGGCCCGTGGATGGGCCCCATAAACAACTCTCCGGAAAGCACTCTACTAAAAAGCATGCCGTTAAAAGTGCGGATGGAAGGCTGCTGTGCAGCGACGGGAAGCAACTCCAGGAAAACAGCAACAACACAGAGCCAATTAGAATCACCACCGGACCCCATCCAAGATGGAAATAGTAAACGCAGTTAATGCAATGGCCAATGGTAAAGCAGCTGGAAAAGATGGAAAGCTGATTCAAGCCTCATAACACCTTGTATAGTCAAAATACTCAAAAAGGAGTATCTCACAATATGCGACAACTGGAGAGGCACCTGTTTATTATCTACTGTGGGCAAAATTTTGCCCCATATATTACTATCAAGGACAAGAGAGGTAGTAGACCGAATGCTTAGAAAGAGACCGGCCGGATTCAGGTAGGGCTCCTCATGTGTATACTATATTAACACCATGAGAATAATAATGGAGCAGTCTACTGAATTCCGATCCCCTAAAAGCCCTATATGTACACAATTTCAAATGCAGAGTTCTCCATAATGGAAAATTATCCGACAGTTTTAGCTGAGTTCAGGCGTACGACAAGAATGCCTACTATTTCTCATAGTGTCATATAACATCCTTCTCGGCTTAAGGCTAAAGGCTAAATCCGACTAAAGGCTTAAGGCTAAATTCGACTAAAACCAAAGAAATGCCGATTAATGCAAACACCATTGAACGGACAGTGCTCAATAACCGTGACGTGGAACTGGTAGATAAATTCTGCTACCTCAGTAGTATTATTACCGAAAATGATGGTGCAGACGTCAGTTCCAGAATAAATAAAGCACGAAGCGCATATGCATGCTGTAACTGCATAATGGCGCGACTACATACTTATGTATTGGGCGCCATTTATGCGTAGTCTTGCCCCCTCAGCCAGAAGCCCGGAAAAGCCTGACCAAGGACACAACACCAAAACATAAAAAAATTAGAATATGCTAAGTGCCGCCGGCCACACGGATTGGCTAGCTCGCTGGATGGGGGTCGTGGGGTGTGTGGCCGGGACGGTACAGATATGGCTCACCACTTACCTCAATGTTAGATCGAAGTCCTCTTCAGTCCATTCAAGGGGCACGCCGCTCAGCCCCGAGCGCCATTCAAGTATCCTTGCAAATTTTCGGTAAAATGTACCGTTTCGGAGACATAGTGGAAAAACCATTTGCACACGCTTTCCAAGATGGCGGCCAAATGGGGGGGGGGGGTTAGAATCCCGAAAACTCAAACTTAAGCTCACATTGACCCCCCCTACACATCCCAAAAATAAAACCTTGTCCTGCATTTTTGCAATGTTAAAGTACCATTTCCATGTACTAATTATTCAATGAACACCCCAAGAGAGAATCCCGGAGAGAAATACGCCGGCCATCCTGAAAGAATTTTGGCCCTCTTAGGCCATCATGCCTATTTGAAAGACGTGTACCGTTACGGGGGAAAGTACTTTAATTTTATTTATTACACAAGAACAAAAGGGTTCACATATTGTTGCATCCACGATGAGATGTATGTATGATGAATTGTCTTCTTGTTAGAACCCGTTCAACTTTTAAACAAGATATGTGGTAGCCACGATGAGGTGTATGAGGGACTTTCTTCTTATGAAACTTTATTCTTACTAAAACACGTCAAATTTCTCTTATCACAAGTTTCTACACAATTTATTTTGTAATTAATTATAATTCACAAAGTTGAGTTTATTTTAAATGTAAAGTTCTACACTGGATTTCACAATATTTAAAGGTTTAAAATTCTTAATGATTTCACAAGATTTAAATGCTCTGTTATAATAATTAGATTTCACTTTACACGTCCGATCCGTTTCACGATAACTTTTCAAGAGAAAGATCTCCTGTTCAGAACTTTTCTCATCAACTAAAATTGAAAATTATTCACCGTTTTTCACCGTTTTTTTTTGAACCCGAGAAATTCATCAGCTGGTTGAAAAGTGGGGCAATTCCCCTTTCGATAAATTATATACCAGCTGATCCCGTAACTCAACGAAGAAGAGGAAGTAAAGAATGAAGAATGACAGTGCTAAGTGCAATGTGTTTTTTTTGATGATGTTTATTTATAATGATGAGGTGAGTATTAAAGTTTAAATATATTTCTAATTATTTTCTTAAATTTATGTGATCGTGAAACCGTGACAAAAATGATTATGTTTGCAATTAATTAAATATAATTTCTTATTTTATTTCACAGGTACTATATTATGGTGATCTATTTCCTGGATGGAGAAACCAACAGTTTCAGATAAGTATTTTATACATTTTTAGGATAATTTTCTTTGTAAAATATGTATTGTATTTTAGGCCGTCGACTGTTGGACTGTTGAAGACGCAACATCCTCCCGGGCCAGAATAAGCAGGATTGTGCACGTACGTCTACTGCGGTGCCAGGACATCTTGGAAGTCAGGGGGTACGTCTGCCACGGTGTTGGAACATCTTGGAGATCAGGAGGTACGTCTGCCACGGTGTTGGACTTCTTACATCATTACATCTTTAAGATCTGGAATTAGCTAAGCAAACAGGAGGTTCGGAGAGGATAGTAAGGACTCAGGGTTATCAAGGGATGGATTTTTTTTTGTGTTCATTAATTGTGTTTGTGTAAATAATTAAATCAAGCATGCGTTAATAGTTAGAATATTAGTTGTCACCCTCAGAGCAAAAGCGGGTTATATTTGATGTTGCAGCAAAAGAGGAATAAAAATATTTCAGCGCAAAAATGGTTCAACTATTATTCAGAGCAAGAACGGAACGGCAAAAGTCTTAGAGCAAAAGCGGATTAACTCTCTAAACCGTTTTTGCCCTCTACGAAAACTTAAACCGCTTTTGCCCTCAGTTTTTATTTATACCTCCGTCGCTCACATTATTACTTCGAAATCTATTTTTAGACCACATTTTCTTCATTTTCCTAGAAATACAATGCAACTCTATTCATAATATTGGAATTTTTGGAATTTTCGCGTTTGTAAGATTTGACTTTGAATGTGTGAAGTCTTTGTAATTGTTTATGATAAGTTTTAAGTTTTTGCCATTTTCCCATTTTTGACTACATATTTGGGGATTTTTACATTTCTGACATAAATTTTTCACATGTTTATCTTTTATCTTTATTACTAACTTCAATTTTTATAATGTTTGCAATTTATGATTTTTTTTTCAATTTACTTTTTTTACTTAGTAATTTTTGTATTTTGTAAAAAAAATTTAAATTTGTTCAAAAATTCAGAATTGCAAACATAAAACTGAAGAATTGGAGATATTATTGTCAAAAAAGAAACTTAATAATATTAAAATGAAAAGAGCACTCATTTTGAAACTGAAATTGTGAAATCCAAATATTAAATAAAATTGAATTTTTTTAATAATTAAAGGCCAATTTCTAACTACACAATAAAGACATGACTGAACGGAAAATAATTATTAGATAAAAAAAAACTTTTTAATATAGCACGTTTTTATAACGAGCTAAAAAGAATAAAATAATTTCTCCTAGCCCCATACAGATTTAGAACCGCAAACATATTCCTAACCCCATACAGATAGTCCTGAAAATTTGTGATTGTATTTTTGTAATAGCTTTGAAAATATTTGTAAGATTTTAAACGAAAAAACGTGGGGCGCATACATGATTGATGCGAATGACTTCTCCACCCAGCTATTCTACACTCCTACTATTGTCTATAACATGACCCCCACGTTTTTTCGTTTAAAATAACATCTATAAATTATATTTCATTATCTGAAACTTTTATCTTTTATTTTACTTTAAATAATTTACCGTATTAATTTCCATTATGTAACTGGTGTGCATATTAAATTTTGAATTACGTCACATAGCTTATTTTGTTCTACATGGCATGTCCTTTCATTTGATTCCCATTTCGAGGTTGTTGTAAAGTTAGGCAATCCACCAGTTTATGTTAGCCGCCAAGTTAAATTTATAATGATGCCATCATAGCTTATTGTATTCTACTTATCACACCCTTTCCTGTAGTACCCACGTCGCGGTGGTTGTGAAGAAAATGTTAATCCGCTCTCTTGAGATGGCCGCCATGGACCAAACGATAAATTGAGTACCCTTTATTGCTTATGGTGTTTTACTTATTACACCATTTCATGTGAATGCCATGTTTCGGGTGTTGTGAACAAAATGGTAATCCGCCCTGTTGAGATGGTCGCCATAGACCAAACAATATATTGAGCATACTACGCATACGCTTTCATTTGATATCCATGTCGAAAGGGTTCTGAAGAGAATGGTAACCAGCATTCCTGAGGAGACCGCCATGGATCTAAAGACATAGCTCATTGCATTCGGCTTATGATGCCCTTTCATTTGATACCCATGTCGAGGGGGTTGTGGAAGAAAATGGTAATCCGCCCTCCTGAGATGGCCGCAATGGACCAAACGAAATATTAAGTATACTATATTGCTTATGGTATTCTACTTATGATACTCTTTCATTTGATACCCATGTCGAAGGGGTTGTGAAGAAAATGGTAACTCGCCCTCTTGAGATGGCCGCGATGGACCAAACGATATATTGAGCATACTATATTGGTTATGGTGTTATACTTGTCATATCCTTTCATTTGATACCCATGTCGAAGGGGTTGTGAAGAATATTTCAACACGCCCTCCTGAGACGGCCTCCATGGATCTAAAGGTATATACCATATTGCATTGTCTTCGGAGCTAAAGCTGTGTGCAAAATTTCAGAATGATAGGATATCCGGAAGTATTTGAAAAATCGATTGCAAAATTTGTTCCTTGAAGAAAACAGTAAGCCGTCCTCTGGAGACCTCCGCCATGGATCTAACGGTGTAATGAGTATACCATATTGCATTGTCATCGGAGCTGAAGCTGTGTGCAAAATTTCAAGGTGATCGGGTAACCGGAGGTATTCAAAAACGAAAATTTCAAAAATAGCAAAAATGTGTTAATATAGTTAAAATTAACCGAAACCTTTGAGATAAACTCAGGAGTACGACAAGGATGTTTACTTTCGCCGTTACTCTTTCTTATAGTAATAAACTAAACTATATCCTTGGCGGCGCTTTAGATAGTAAAACAGGTGGGTTTCAATAGGAATAGTTAGTTGGCGTGAAAGGGCGAGCATGTTCTTCCACAGTATTTTCGCCTGAGCGGGACGTCCCAGCAATGGATACGCTGCTGTCGGTGCCGCTTCGAAAAATACGGTCTCTTGCCCTGTTTCCTCGGTTTCCCGATTCTGGTCAATTCAGCAGATCGAGTACCCGCCTCCTTTCACACCCTGGGCTTGGGACCAGGCGACGGCGAACTTTCTATATTACGTTACAAGGGAGAAAAAGCAGAATTCAAAAAATAAAATCTAAAGCAGCGTTTTCAACCCTGATGAAAACAATTTTGACGCGTTTATTGAGAGCAAAAGCGATTTAAATTTTTGTTCAGCGCAAAAGCGGTATAAGTTTTCATTAAGAGCAAAAGCGGAGTAAAAAGTTAACCCGCTTTTGCTCTCGGTTTTTTGATACACCGTTTTTGCGCTGAAGTATAGTTATACCATTTTTACTCTAAGAATACGAAGATATTCCTCTTTTGCGCTAAAAAAAAACCCCGAACCGTTTTCGCTCTCTTTGTTATTTTAGCCCGCTTTTGCTCTGAGGGTGTCAGTTGATTGTTTCTTTGTGTGAGTTTTCTAATGGTGTAGGGTTATCGATTGGTAGCCGAGAAATTTTGACAATTGGCCTTCGAATGATAGCATGCTTGATACGAATGTCTGCTACATGTACTAATCCATCCTTTCCTGGAAGAACCTCCACAATGCGCCCTAACGGCCAATTCATCGGGCTTAATCGATCGTCCTTGACGAGGAAGAGATCTCCTTTCGTTATATTAGGGTGTTGAGTGATCCATTTTGGCCGTTGTTGTAGTCTGGTTAAATATTCGCTGGACCATTTTCTCCAAAACTGTTGCGAGAGTGATTGGGTGAGCTGCCACCTGTTCAGTCGATGCGGATTGGTCGTTGAGAAATCTTCTTGTGGTGGAGCTAGGAGCGAATCACCGATTAAAAAATGTCCTGGTGTGAGCGCATTTGAATCATCAGGGTCTGACGTTAGTGGACACAATGGCCTTGAGTTCAAACACGCCTCGATTTGTGCTAGAACCGTCGACAGCTCCTCGAAGGTAAGCGTTGAATTTCCCAGAACACGTCGGAGATGGTACTTCGTGGATTTAACCCCTGCCTCCCAGAGGCCACCAAAGTGAGGTGCATGTGGGGGATTAAAATGCCAAAGAACTCCTTGATGTGATGTTTTCTCTGCAACTTCCATTTGTTTCGTTACGATGTCCTTCAGATAAGCGTTAGCTCCCACAAAATTTGTTCCACAATCACTGTAAACGTGTTTACACAAGCCACGTCTTGCCACAAATCTATTGAAAGCTGCCAAAAACGCTTGAGTGGTCATATCACTCACCAGTTCCAGATGAATTGCCTTAACAGCTAGGCAAACAAATAATGCAATATAACCTTTAAAAGATGGGGCTCCTCGCCGTTTACTTGTTTTGATGTTAAAAGGGCCACAATAATCAATCCCTGTATGTGTGAAGGGTCGCGTAATGTTAATTCTTGGAGAAGGAAGATCGCCCATGAATTGCGTGTTAGTTTGAGCTCTGAAACGATGACATTTCACACAGGCATGAATAACCTTTCGTACCACATTTCTTCCATTTAGCACCCAGTATTTCTGTCTGAGAGTGGACAAAGTTAGTTGTGTTCCTCCATGTAGAGTTAGATGATGATAGTAATGTACGAGAAGATTTGTCAAATGTCCTGGTTGTGGGATAATAATGGGGTGTTGTCTATCAAAAGATATATCGGCGTTCCTAAGGCGTCCCCCGAGACGCAGCAGTCCATCGTTGTCAATGACGGGATTAAAGTTTTGAAGTTTGCTCTTGCCAGGTAGCGGCTTCTCCGAACGGATGTGCTCCAGTTCCATAGAGAAATTAAGATTTTGGTCAAACCTTAACCAGAATTTTGTTGCCTTCTCTAATTCTTCAGAAGTTAGCCAAGTAGAGGCGCGATCTCCGCGTCGCACACGAAAGCGCAGGCAGTACGCTGTGACTCTAATGAGTTTTGTAAATGATGAAAATTTACTCAACAAGTCGGTCAAAAAAGTGTTTTTTGTATCAAGTAAGCTGACTGCACAGATGAGCCTTCGTTCTTCTAAATTGGTGGAAGGTATGTCAGTTGGACAAGGCCACGAGCTTCTATCCTTTGACAACCATTGAGGACCCTTCCACCACAAAGTTTGATCATTTAATTCGGTAGGTAAAACTCCTCTTGACGCCAAATCCGCAGGGTTGGATGCTGTGGGGACATGATGCCACGGAACGTTTCCCAGTAAAGAAAAGATTTCACTACATCGATTTGCAACGAATGTTGCCCATTTTCGAGGATGCCCCAATAGCCATGACAAAACGATTGAAGAATCGGTCCACTTGTGTACTTCAATTGCTGAGAACTGCATAATAGTTAAAATATGCTTAACAATTTTGGACGCTAACACAGCGCCACATAATTCTAGCCGTGGGATCGTAACTGGTTTAATCGGTGCGACTTTGGTCTTGGCCATGATGATATTGACCCTTACATCTCCTTCTGAGGTGACTACCCGTAGATATACTACAGCTGCATAGGCATGTTGAGAAGCATCACTAAACGCATGAATTTCCATCTGGTTTGATGATTGAACTGTGCCATACCATCGTGGGATACGGATTTGTTCGAGATCAGCCGCCTGCTTCTTAAACTCCAACCATCTGTTTTGTACTTCGCGAGGTAAAAGTTCGTCCCAATCACAACCATGTATCAAGGTCTGCATTAAGATTTTCGCATAGATGATCACAGGAGCGATCCATCCCATTGGATCGTATAGTTTTGCAATCTCCGAAAGGAGTTCACGTTTGCTTTTCACAAGTTTATCAGGAGTTAGATTTATTTTATAACCAAATGTGTCTAAAGACGGATACCAAATAATTCCCAAAGACTTCACTCCATTTTCCAAGTTTAAGTCCACAGAAGTTTGCACAGCTCGATCCTCTTCCGGAATGTTTGCCAAGATTTCTGCTTTGTTGGATAGCCATTTTTTTAGCTTGAAGCCTCCTCGTTGTAGTAGTTGATCTAAGTCGCCTTGTAATTCAATGACCTCTGAGATGGAATCCTTTCCGGTCAAGACGTCGTCCACATAAAAATCATTAAGCAGCACTTGTGAAGCCGAAGGGAACTGAGATTGCTCGTCTTTAGCCAATTGCTGAAGTGTTCTAATCGCAAGGTGGGGCGCACATGTCACCCCAAAAGTCACGGTAGATAAGCAATAATCTTGTATGGGCTGATTAACATCACTTCTCCATACAATACGCTGATAGTCAATGTCATCTGAATGAACCGCAATTTGGCGGTACATCTTCTCGATATCAGCCATTAGAGCGAACTTGAATTTACGCCATCTCATCAGTACAGCAACCATTTCATTTTGGAGGCTAGGTCCAGTATGTAAAATGTCGTTCAGGGACACGGTGGAGGAGCTCTTTCGCGAAGCGTCAAATACTACACGCAGCCTTGTTGAAACGCTTTCTTTAAAAACGGCATGATGCGGTAAGTAATAACTTTGATAACACGGTTTACCTTGATATATAACTAAATGGTCTTCTTCCTTTGTTTTAGCTAACCGCATGTGACCCAACTGAAGATACTCTTCTATGCACTTGGTATATTGTTCCCTTATGGATGGGTTCGAAGAAAATCGTCGCTCTAAACTGAGGAAACTCGCCACTGCACCGGCTCGTGAAGCACGTAACGAATGCTGATGATCTTTACTAATAAAAGGTAGTTTTACGCAATATCTCCCACTTTGTAAACGAGTATGAGTGTGTTCGTAAAAGCGTTCACACTCCTTATCTTCACTTTTAGGACATTGGATACTTGGTGTCTCTTCAATCCTCCAAAAATCTTGTAACTGGTTGCTAATAAGATTTAATGACACGGTGGATGTGAAGGTCTGATACCCTTGAGGTTGATGTTCTGGGTCCGTCGTTCTACCGGATAAGACCCATCCTAGAAGTGTTCGTCGAGCAACAGGTTGACCTTTAGAGCCCTTCCGGACATCTGGTAAGATCAAGTCTCCATGGACATCCGCTCCAATAAGCACGTCAATCCTTCCTGGCTGAGAGAAATGTGGATCGGCTAGATTTAAAAAAGTAAAAAAGGGAAAAAACATCGAAATTTTGGCTTTTTTTTTCTTTTTGTTTCAACATTTTCGGCATAAAAAATATTTTCAAAATTTTTTAAATAAACCATTTCCATAGGAAATTTAATTCTCTACAAAAAATTTTATATAAAATAAATTGAAATTTTGCTTCGTTTACGAGATATATGGCAAAACCCAAAAAGGGTCCATTTTGACCCCTATCTCCGATTTCCACCCTCTAATTTAATAGCACTCCGCGGTTTTCTCTTCTTAAATGACCCATTGACCGATTCCTGCAATAAAACCCCGTGAACGTCTTAGTTCCTTATTGCCCTGCTTTTTAAGACCTAATCAATAGACTATAGGTATCAATTGAAAGGGTATCATAAGTAGAATACCATAAGCGATATAATATACTCAATATCTGGTTAGATCCATGGCTGTCATTTCAAGATGGCGGATTATCATTTTCTTCACAGCCCCCTCGACATGGGTATCAAATGAAAGGGTATGATAAGTAGAACACAATAAGCTATGTCTTTATATCCATGGCGGCCGTCTCAAGAGGGCGGACTAACATTTCTTCACCCCCACCTCGACATAGGTAACAATTGAAAGGGTATCATAAGTAGAATACCATAAGCGATATAATATACTCAATATCTGGTTAGATCAATGGCTGTCATCTCAAGAGGGCGTATTACCATTTTCTTCACAATCCCCTCGACATGGGTATCAAATGAAAGGGTGTGATAAGTAGAATACTCATTAAATAGTTAGATCCACCGAGGCCACCTCAAGAGTACGTATTACCATTTTCTTCTCAACCCCCACGACATGGGTATCAAATGAAAGGGTGTGATAAGTAGAATACCATAAGCGATATAATATACTCAATATCTGGTTAGATCAATGGCCTTAGGGCCTTAAATGGCCTTAAACAATTTATTGCACCACGTATTCGGTACAAAATGAAGCTTGCGACCCTGGGTCAAGCAGAGCCCGAAAAGTTTTTGTAGTTTTCCCTGGACCTTGCAAAGTAACTAATGCTGTGGCTAATAAAACTTCCCTTTGAGTAGAGGTATGTAGAGAATTTATATGGGGGCTGAATTCCTTCTGTTCACTAGTAGTTTGAGAATGGGGTGCTGGTGTAAATGACTTAAAAGTTTTTTCTTCCATCGAATTAGATCCGGAAGGCTGATCATTAGGAAAAATATGTAATAGGGTATGATGACGCTTATGACAACGGAAACACGAATTTTTGCTAGGACATTGTGGAGCCAGGTGACCGACACCTAAACAATTTATGCAGAGACCCTTTTTTCGTACAATTTCATTTTTATTTTGAAAGTTTAATTTTTGAAATTCTGGGCAGTTCCTTAGGGGGTGATTACCGTTGCATACGCTGCACGTAGTTCTAGTTCCTTCTATCATAAAGGATTGTGGTCGCATGAGTGTTCTCGTTGATCTTGTCCTTTCCTTCTCATCTTTGATGCTTGTTTTCCTCGTGTCCAGTGCTTCCAAGGCCCTAAATCTTTTCATTAAAAATTCCTCCAACTCAGTCCAAGTTGATAACTTGCTGGATCTGTCCAGTGATTGCTCCCAAAGTTGATGAGTCTCGATTGGTAACTTCTTCACGGCTACATGCACAAATATTGGATCCCAGTCGAATATTGGAATCCCTAAATTTTTTAACGATGTAATACACTCGTTGACTGTGTCCAGAATAGTTTTCACTCCTTGGGCGCTTTCGTTTCGTATAGTGGGTTGATCAAATAGCAAATCCAATTGTGTTCGCACTAGCACTCGGGTATTGTGATATCTTTCCTTCAAGAGTTTCCATGCTGGCAGATAATTGGCATTGGAGATCGTGATTTTACTCAATAAATTATAGGCTTCCCCTGAAACATATAATTTTAGGTATTGTAGCTTCTGCGCGGAAGGTATATTGTTATTGTCATGAACTAATCCCTTGAAGAGGTCGTAAAAAGTGATCCAATTCTGGTACTCTCCATTAAAGGTTGGAATGGAAAGCTTTTGCAATTTAACACCGGAATATGATTTAGCTCCTTCACTGGCTGTCTGCACTTGAGAGATGTCCAAGGGTGATGGCGATTCTGGCGGAAACAAATCGTTGAAGTCATCCTTCAAGCGCGCGTACATCGTAAGGAACATTTCCTCCACTGTGGAATAATAATCATCGCATAGGTATGGATTGTTATCATCCTCAGATGTTTTCAGGCAGATAATTTCAGCATCCCTCTCTTTGAATTCCTCCCAGTAGTCCTCAATAGTTTTTAAACGCCTCTCATAATAAGGTTTGGTTTTACGTTCCTTCCCGTCCTTTGTATAATTTATAAAAGCCCTTTCTAACTTTGTACCAGTGCCCATTTGTAATTTAATAAGGCGGTCCATATTTCCCTTGCAATTTTAAAAAAAATACACGATAAGCAAAGTTGAAAGTGGTCGCAGGGAAAGGCCAGACAAAGCAGACGAAACCGTACGGAACCAGGATCGAATCCACGACAGCAGAGTATAAAAAATAAAATGATATCCCCCTTTTAACACGATTAGCATAGAGTTTGAATTAAATTGGTCGAGTGGACAGATTTAAAACGCTTTGGATAAAAAGTCAATCGTTCTCAACACTATAATGTGACACCTTATATCTCAAATTTATTATAAAAATGATAACCACATTTGTCCGTTAAGAAATATTCGCAGAAAAGATTTATAACATCCAACAACAAAATTAGCCCCTTATATTCACCACAAAATCCAAATGTATCTTATTAATAACGCCTTCATAAAAAAACCTCATGTAATGAAATTTATTCACATATAGAAATTCAAAATGTAAATTTAAGTCAATTATTTCACCAATAAATTCGTATGAAAATTCCTGTATGTATTAATAAAAATTCTTTTCAGAAATTCAAACAACCGCGTTTTATTGTTAGTATAACGTATTTCAAATTTTAAGATAAGCCAATTGTTGCACCACCGTTAGTTATAAGTATTACTGTTATTTAATAAACCTCATGTACTCATATTTCTTCACATAAAGAATTTCAAAATTTAAATATTAGTCAATTATTTCACTACCGAATTCAGATGTAAGTCACTGTATTCATGACAATTCGTTTCATAAAAAAAATTTAAACATAAACGGATTTCATATGTAAAGATAAGTCAATGTTTCACCACCGTTAATTATATTATATGTATGACCGTTATTATAGCTGTAATTTTTTATAATTCAATAAATTCACTTTTATTCAAAAAACCGTAAATTCTTTGCATGATGTATGAATTTAAAAGCCACCGTTAACCGATCAGATTGTTCATTTTTCCCGAGAAAATTTAAAAACTGTATATAATGTTCTCAGCATATAACTTTTATGTGTAATAAATATCTTTAGAGAATTTAAGCCACTCACCTTAAATTCCGTTTATCCGGATCGAAGGACCAAAAAATGTTGCATCCACGATGAAATGTATGTATGATGAATTGTCTTCTTGTTAGAACCCGTTCAACTTTTAAACAAGATATGTGGTAGCCACGATGAGGTGTATGAAGGACTTTCTTCTTATGAAACTTTATTCTTACTAAAACACGTCAAATTTCTCTTATCACAAGTTTCTACACAATTTATTTTGTAATTAATTATAATTCACAAAGTTGAGTTTATTTTAAATGTAAAGTTCTACACTGGATTTCACAATATTTAAAGGTTTAAAATTCTTAATGATTTCACAAGATTTAAATGCTCTGTTATAATAATTAGATTTCACTTTACACGTCCGATCGGTTTCACGATAACTTTTCAAGAGAAAGATCTCCTGTTCAGAACTTTTCTCATCAACTAAAATTGAAAATTATTCACCGTTTTTCACCGTTTTTTTTTGAACCCGAGAAATTCATCAGCTGGTTGAAAAGTGGGGCAATTCCCCTTTCGATAAATTATATACCAGCTGATCCCGTAACTCAACGAAGAAGAGGAAGTAAAGAATGAAGAATGACAGTGCTAAGTGCAATGTGTTTTTTTTGATGATGTTTATTTATAATGATGAGGTGAGTATTAAAGTTTAAATATATTTCTAATTATTTTCTTAAATTTATGTGATCGTGAAACCGTGACAAAAATGATTATGTTTGCAATTAATTAAATATAATTTCTTATTTGATTTCACAGGTACTATATTATGGTGATCTATTTCCTGGATGGAGAAACCAACAGTTTCAGATAAGTATTTTATACATTTTTAGGATAATTTTCTTTGTAAAATATGTATTGTATTTTAGGCCGTCGACTGTTGGACTGTTGAAGACGCAACACATATATAAACAACAAAGAAAATGTATAAAAGTGTTTTTGTATAAGTAGGTGTGAGAAAAAGAAAAGAACTGAATCAATTGACTTCACTGGTAACTTAAAAACTCCACCATGAAGCAAACTTTAAAAAAATTCCGTCATTATTAACAATAAAAAAAAACCAAAACGTCGCCCTGGGCCCAGTACGTTGTCCTGTTACAACGATATCTGACTTATGTTGGTATATCTCTTAATCACAAGCGAGACTGTCAAACGCAAAAAAATCACCCTGTGGTAATTGGGTGAAGAAGTTATTGAAATAATTGAATTAACATTATTCAGACAAAAAAAAACTGTAAAAGTGTTAGCTACAAAAAGTAATGAAAAGTGTCATATACCAAAAACAAAGTGTACATAGTTTGAATATAATTAATATAAGTACATAATATAATAAAAACTGAAAAAAAAAAAAAATTAAAAAAAGAAATTGAAAATGTCGATTCTTTGGTTTTTTCCAAGTTGATTTGCCGGTAATTGAAGAAATTGTCGGTCGTTTCACGATGACTGTTGTAAAAACTGGACACAACTAATACTAATTCTAATACTTGTAAAAACTGGAAACAACCCTGCAAACAATTTCTCGGCTGCTCGTTTTCTCGAGCTATTTTCGAAAGACAACTTGTCGAGAATTATTCGAGAAACAATCGTTAAAACGATCCCTAAAGCTTTCATGCTCTTTTCATGGTTTTGCCCTGCAAACATTCCGAATCGATATGGATGCGAGAGCGATTCATAAAAAGCGAAAGCTTTATTCGATAACGAAATCGAGAACGATTCGAAAGCGTTATCGAAAACGATAAAAAAGGAACGCTAGAATGAATCGCCTTTGAGATGGAGTCTCGAAGGATGTGCATGTATGTGTGTTTCGTTTTCTCGAATCGATGTCGAATGTATCTCGAATCATTTTTATAAATATGTTTCGTTTTTTCGAATCGATATCGAATGAATCTCGAATGATTTTTGTTTCGTTTTTTCCAATCGATATCGAATGAATCTCGAATGATTTATTTGAATACATGTTTCGTTTTTTCGAATCGATATCGTATGAATCTCGAACGATTTATGCTTCGTTTTTTCGAATCCATATCGAATAAATCTCGAATGATTTTTGTTTCGTACTTACCGCAATATTTATTTATCCGTTGTTAATTATCTTAACTTCACTATATTATCTAATCAATTTATTTATTTATTTATAAAGTGATTAGATAAAATAGTGAAGTTAAGATAATTAACAACGGATAAATAAATATTGCGGTAAGTACGAAACAAAAATCATTCGAGATTCATTCGATATCGATTCGAAAAAACGAAACATGTATTCAAATAAATCATTCGAGATTCATTCGATATCGATTCGAAAAAACGAAGCATAAATCGTTCGAGATTCATTCGATATCGATTCGAAAAACGAAACATATTCATAAAAATGATTCTCTAATTTTCACTTTCAAAAAACGCATGCACACGTCTTAACCAGGGTTTACTGAAAAGGACGCCCAGCTATAACTTCCACCGCGCCTGCGCCGGCAAGTCATCTTCACGCACACACACTCATATACTCCTCACCCGATAGCAAAACAAAGCAATTCTGGAAGGGAGAAGCAAACAAAACCATGAAAAGAGTGTGAAAGCTTTAGGGATCATTTTAACGATTGTTTCTCGAATAATTCTCGACAAGTTGTCTTTCGAAAATAGCTCGAGAAAACGAGCAGCCGAGAAATTGTTTGCAGGGTTTATTTATTTATAAATTTATAAAGTGATTAGATAAAATAGTGAAGTTAAGATAATTAACAACGGATAAATAAATATTGCGGTAAGTACGAAACAAAAATCATTCGCGATTTATTCGATATCGATTCGAAAAAACGAAACAAAAATCATTCGAGATTTATTCGATATCGATTCGAAAAAACGAAACATATTCGGGATTCATTCGATATCGATTCGAAAAAACGAAACATGTATTCAAATAAATCATTCGAGATTCATTCGATATCGATTCGAAAAAACGAAACATGTATTCAAATAAACCATTCGAGATTCATTCGATATCGGTTCGAAAAAACGAAACATGTACTCAAATAAATCATTCGAGATTCATTCGATATCGATTCGAAAAAACGAATCATATTCGAGATTCATTCGATATCGATTCGAAAAAACGAAACATAAATCATTCGAGATTCATTCGATATCGATTCGAAAAAACGAAACATAAATCATTCGAGATTCATTCGATATCGATTCGAAAAAACGAAACAAAAATCATTCGAGATTCATTCGATATCGATTCGAAAAAACGAAACATATTCATAAAAATGATTCTCTAATTTTCACTTTCAAAAAACGCACGCGCACGTCTTAACCAGGATTTAGCTACTGAAAAGGACGCCCAGCTAACTTCCACCGCGCCTGCGCCGGCAAGTCATCTTCACGCACACACACTCATATACTCCTCACCCGATAGCAAAACAAAGCAATTCAGGAAGGGAGAAGCAAACATACAATGTAATATAAAGATACCTGAGTATCTCTCCTCTTCTTGTGCGGCTAATGACTTACTTCCTACAGGAACTTTCCTCCATGCGACATTTATTTCGTTGGGGGTTCAACAGCAACCTTCCTCACAGGGGCCCACCTCCAAAATAGATTTGATTAGCGATTTTGCAACGGTCCAAAGTCTTGTAGTGGAGTTTATAGTTGGTTCAACTGAAGATAACGCGAGGTGAAATTTTGGTGGTGGACAGTCTGTAGAATCTCCCGGAGGAATATCTGCAGTTACAAGGATCCGATTGAAGGCAATACCACATTTTTCCCCTCCGGGTCCCTACAAACATCCAGAGATTCACGCAAAAACCGGGTTTCCTTTCGTTTCCTTGGGGTCAGTCTGCCGCAATACCACATTGCAGTCGATCTACCCCAGTGAAACAACAGGCAACAGTTCGCCGAGAATAATTATCCAGACTGACCGAAAGAATAAAAAACATTCCCGATGAGACCATGCCTCAGTGGGGGTCTGGTCTGGCAGATCCTGATGAATAATTCATTAAAACTTGGCCCCAGACTGCCAAGAGAAACAAGGAGGTATTCCATCCGCTAGGGAAGCTACCTAAGCGGACCACGACGAGTATCCTATTATTAGCCGGTGAAGCCGGCGAGATGCTTTCTTAGGGCTACGCAGAGGAGCGCTTGCTTCGACGACTTTCAAGGACGTAAGTCTTTTGCGTGGTATACGCCTATGTTCTTACCCGCCAAATCCTCCAGTTCGTACAAGCTGGTTCCAATTTTTCCACGTATCCGGGCTTTCACAAACCTCGGTGCCAACTTGGCACTGAAGCGACCTGCTCGGTTACTCACACAGAATGTTCTACGGAAAACCTCATGCCCAGGGTGAAACCCGCCCCCGCGGCAAAGCAAGTTGTACAGAGTGGTGTGCCTGGTGTGCGCCGCGGCTATATGTAGCGCAACCCGCTCACGAAGTCTCTGCAATTTGTCCGTCAAGGGCAAGAAAGCGATGTCACCCTTCTGGAAAACGTTCAGTTTCTTCAGGACAGGATAAGCGGATCCGTGCAGGATAATATGGCTACCAAACAGGGCCTGATACGGTGACATGCCTATCGCCTCGTGGTGGGCACTACGAAGAGCACATTCAATGGACGACAGATGTCTATCCCACTCACGATGATCCTCCTTTAAGTACGCCCTGATAGCGGCTAGGACGGATCGATTCACCCGCTCGGAAGCGTTAGGGTGCGGCGAATATACGGCCGTGCGCACATGTCGCACGCCATACTCGTTTAGCAGTATAGCAAACTCTTTGGAGGTGAATTGCCGACCATTGTCGGAGAAAATGGTTTCAAGGACTCCAAAGGTGTGAAAAATAGTTTGCTCGAGAAACTTGACGGCCCCCGCCGTGGTCTCAGCGGACACGGGGTGCAGGAAGGCAAACTTGGTGAAGGCGTCCAAGACGACAAACACTGCCGTATGGCCTTTTTTCGACCGAGGATAAGGACCCAAGAAATCTACGTACAAAAATTGGAACGCCTTCGACGCATCCATGGGGTTGCCCATAGGTGGTCGTAGTACTGAACTGGGGGCTTTGGTGGTCTTGCAGACCTCACAGTTGGTGATATATTCCCGCACTTGTTTGGACATACCTGGCCAGAAGTACTTGTATCTCAGACGGTTTAAACGGTACTTGTATCTTAGACGGTTTTCAGTGTCCCATCACCAATTATGAAGCCGAGATACTTGTCACGCAGAATTTGCTTTTAGCCAGATTGAGGGTTAACCCCGCACGACGGAGACAGCTGGCAAACTTCATCTAAAAGCTTTAGGTGGGAGTCAAAGTCAGGTGAAACTATGAGCAGGTCGTCCAGATAAACAAAAACGCTGTGGGGCATTGCTTTGCAGGGGACGTCCTGGGACAGTGAAAGCTGTCCGCTCTCGCGACTTCTTCTCTAGCGGAATTTGCCAGAAGGCGTCTTTAAGGTCTAAACTCGTGATGAACTTGGTGTCTTGAAGACGACCAAGAAGACCATCAATATGTGGAAGGGGATAGGCGTCTTTAACAGTGACACTATTGACCTTGCGAGAGTCAAGGCACAGGCGGACTTTACCTGGTTTTCGAACTAATACCACTGGAGAATTCCAGGGACTGTTCGATGGCTCAATCACCCCCAGAGCCAATACTCACCATAAATCAGCTGTTGTACAGCGGGTGAAACCGGATAATGCCTCTGTTTAATGGGAACTGAGTCACCAGTGTCAATGACATGTTCTTCCAGGTTAGTCTTTCCCAGTCCTAAGACTTCGAAAGAGGGAAACCTGGCCTTGACCTGCTCCAACCGTTCGCTTTGCAATGACGTTAAGTCGTGCATGTTAGCAGGCACGGATGGGGCGGTTACCTCGCAGACCACTTGGCGAGCGATGCCGAAAAGATTCCAGAAATCGATAACTAGATACAGTCTCTGGCGGAGATTGGGCACCACATAGATGGTTATGTCACAGGTCCTTCCTCCAAAGGTTACGGGGACCCGGATATAACCGCAAATTTTCTGCGGAGCCCCGTCAGCCGTTCGCACCGAAGTGTGCAAAGTGTAGACGGTAACTTCGGGATGATTGGCTAGAAAGGATTCAGCATCTCTTCCCAGGCAGCTGATATTAGCACCACTGTCCAATAAACCATTCACCTCTTCATTAGAGACAGTGACCTTAGCAAATGGACGGTTATCTGACACGTCAGAGATGATTTCAGAAACAACTTTCTGCGAAAGGTGTCGCTTCTCCTTTGCTCGTGCCCTAATTTGGGAAGGAGTATGCCGGGAACGAAGGGAGTCCACAAAAGGGGGCTCCGAAAAGATGCGGGCACGAGTGGAGATATATCTCTTCCAACTGGAAATCCAGGAAGAGCCTCAGTTGACGTAAAGTCACTGATGGTAGTCATAATATTGGTATTAGAAGGAGGGATAACGGGCGAGCTTAGCTCGGGCGTGGACTCCCATAAGGTCTCGCACCCCTGCTCCGGTTTCCCTGGCAGGTAGGGCATACTGGCGTCACGACTCCTGGCTTACCACACTTGTAGCAGAACATGCCACGAGTCTCAGATGGGCAGTCCATAAATGGATGGCCCGGTTGCTGACAATTCCAACACCGGAGGGTCGTGGATTCGTCGGGGACTGACGCGTAGCCGTCATCTCGTCTACTCCCTGCGAAGATATGTCCGGTAACACATGGTTGGTCTGGTATGTATAGTGTTGGTATCGTGCCTACGTTCCAGACGCTTCTGCTTTTGCCAGCTTTCGGCGCGGATGCAGACTTCTCCCAGCTCATGCATATGTAGTTGCGAAACGTTGCCCTATCACAACTGAACCCAAGGGTGCATCTAAATTCTGAAGAATGATGTCTACTAAGTCCAACTCCGGCATTGGATTGGACATCCGGTTATACAACGACACCATTTTTGCGAGTCATCATATGAACTGGTATGTTGTTTCAGTTCCAACATGCGCTTTATGAGCTGAAAGTCTGACTCGCGACTCCTAAATTGAATGACGAGGTGACGCTTCAACCCTTCCCAATCGGGATCACGTACCTGACGGCGGAACTGGGACCAGTACCAGTCTTCGGCCCTGCCTGTCAATAAGGCCGAGATATTTCGACATACCTCAGACTGGCTGACCCCCTCGTCGCTTGCCCTCAGTTCCAACCGGAACAAAAACTGCTACGCCGACAGTGCAGGGCTCTCACCGGAGAACTTGATGTTCCAGGATGTAACTGGGGACTTGCGGCGATAAGTTCCGGCACACGAGTCCCTTCGGCCTTCGGCTAGCAGCCGCCGGGGTCTGCAGCGCACGCTGCTGAGCAAGAAGTGCATCTCGTTCCCGTCTCACCTCTTGGTGTTGCTCCTCGAGAGAGGAAGCGTTTTCCTCAGCATTCGGTGAATCGTCAGGGGCGGCTTGGGATCCGCTTGGCAGGTCACTCCCGCTACAATCAGAACTGGCAACTTTCCCGCTTCGAAGCTCCATTTTCTTAAAGTGAACGAATCAAAGTGAACAAAATAATTGGGATTGTCTATTTTTCTAAAGACTTGCTAATATTACCTGTTAATACTCCTTGAAAATCACCAACATCGACAGTCGATACAAATAGTGCAAAAATAAGTTCAAAATCAAAACAATTAGGACGTCGTTTCAACAATAATCAATAAACGTTCTTGCAATTCACAAGCACCGAAAGTTCAAAACAAAATTAGTACGCAAAATAGTTTTCTAAAATCTTCCAGGATGGCCGAAACGGATTCCCGCCCCAGGATTCTTACGTGCCAACGTCATCGATGTCAGTCGGTGGTGACTATGGGACACAGCCATCACCAAGTGCCATCAAAAATAAAAATTTGGACTGATTCCGCTGTCCTTCCACAGCTGAGCTACCTCTCGGCACTTCAATCAGAAGGGACGGACAGAAGGAGAAAAATGGATTACCAGAGAAGAAAGAAAAACAAAATTTTGGCAAGCTGAATGGACTATCAGGATGTTCACGGGGGCTCTGGCAGGCGGTAAAACGTCTGTTACCAAAGACGGTTAAGCCCGTGTAACATCTCCACAGTCCACCAGAAAAAATTAATTGAGGATCCTGCTCTCGGACCGACGCAGTGGCAAGCGGTATCACGCCTGATACCAGAGTCGCCGACCCCAGAAACAGGACAGGAGGCCACCCTTGCTCCACCTTCACGCATAGCCAAGCGACCACACGCTTGTTAGCAAGACGTGAAGGCAAGCAGGGATTGAAGACATGTCAAAAACGAAGAAGCTACCGCGTTATTGGACAACCTAAAGGTGAAAACAAAGAAAAAATCACTCAAAATTTGGACAATGAGTTATAGCGAAGAGAAAAAAAATCGAAGAAAAGAAAGTCAAGGACTAAAGCATCGCGGTACTACCTTAGCCCTCAGCGAGTGCTTGGTAAGTGTGGTGAACCATAAACCAAAAAATTCAAACGTTGTCCGTGAAAGCACAAGGGGTAATAAACACCAGAAAAAATTTTAACTGCAAGGTCCGTGTAGGACTATTAACGGGCTTTAAAAGCCGCGTTGGGCGCCATTTATGTAACTGCATAATGGGGCGACTACATACTTATATATTGGGCGCCATTTATGCGTGGTCTTGCCCCCTCAGCCAGAAGCCCGGAAAAGCCTGACCAAGGACACAACACCAAAACATAAAAAAAATTGAATATGCTAAGTGCCGCCGGCCACACGGATTGGCTAGCTCGCTGGATGGGGGTCGTGGGTGTGTGGCCGGGACGATACAGATATGGCTCACCACTTACCTCAATGTTAGGTCGAAGTCCTCTTCAGTCCATTCAAGGGGCACGTCGCTCAGCCCCGAGCGCCATTGATGTCTTCCTGTGGAAAGGCCATTATTCAATGAACACCCCAAGAGAGAATCCCGGAGAGAAATCCGCACTGAGAAAAAAAAAATTGTACCAAGTCCGCCAGGGAATTGGAGAGAATTCAATTTCGTCAAATGAATAACGCTTTATACCAATATTAAGTATGTTAAAGCAAAAGTATGGGTTCCTTTAAGTCAATTCCGCGACGGAGTTCCCATTCAAAACTTTACGCAGTTGAACTTATTGCTGTTCGTTTGAGGAAAAAACATTTCTTTTTTCACTTAATAAAATGTATTATATGTTTGAACATTAGTCCGTAGCTGTCTCAATAGCTTATGCATAGCGAAAAGAAACAATTTGTCATATAAACTTGACCCCTTTTTTATTATTGGGAATGTTCCTGTCGCCGGCTGACTACCTGCAGTCTTTGTTTTGAGTTGTTGGCTATTTGTAAGTACCCTAATACTATCAGCAGTATCTGTGTAAGTTTCTTTTTCAAAATTTTAGTTGATCCCATGCATAGATCATGTAGGCAGTGAAAAATAAACAGTGAAATCAGTGGCACAGTGGATTATTGTTGTGAATAGGACGATGTGTGTCTGCCTGTGTGTAGAATCTTTACACCTTGTATACAATTTTGTTTATATCTATCATGGCTGAAAAGGTACCCAAGTCATATTTAATTAAGAGGAATTTAAAAGGAGTTATTACAATTCGTTTAAAGGTAGATATATTCGGGAAAGTTTTTTTTTTCTTAGTTTTAAAACTTTGGGTTTCTTTTCAAATAGAACGGCTAATAAAATAGAACGCCT
The DNA here is from genome assembly GCA_949987705.1 of Thereva unica. Taxonomy (NCBI): domain Eukaryota; kingdom Metazoa; phylum Arthropoda; class Insecta; order Diptera; family Therevidae; genus Thereva; species Thereva unica. Next base: position 164,646,964 of record OX465281.1, on the reverse strand, counting down.
AGGCAGTATATTTGAATATGAAAATTTTTATTCTGTAACTCGTTTTAAGAAAAACTTAACCTTCACATAAATAGCCCTGGTAGCCCTAATAAGACATCCCGCCGGCTTAGCCAGTTAACAACAAGGTACTATCACCTCCGCCGGCAGTGTACGGAGAATACTCCTTATCTTAAATTGTAAAAGTTCGGTTCCCTACCAAATTTCCGAGTTATGAGTCCTCAAAGCCAAAATTTTGGTTTTTTTTATCTAAAATTTCGACTTCAACTACCTTTTTCTCCATAAAATTCGCATGTACTCTTTTTCCAAATTTAGAAAGCTTGGAATATTTCCTATGAATAATGTCCAAACAATTTTTATGTTACGGCCCACATAAGGGTATTTTGCCGATCTAGCCAGTCAAAATTATTTATTTAGCTTATATTATTTCTTACAACTTCTTAATTGATTTTATGCTAATAAAGTTGTTTTTTAACGAATTATCACTTAAAATTTTGGTAAGAAAATGTAATAAAACTTGATTTGTAATTTATGATTTGATATTTATTTTCTCTGAAAACACAATTATGTACTTTTTTGCACTAAGATGATGATGAGTGATATGTTTCTTTATCGTTCTGTTCGCTATCTGGGTCTTCAAAGACCATTTCCAAATCAGATTCTGAATCATTTTCAAAGTCAAGTCGGCAATGTCTTTTTTTGGGAGTTGGTCTCATACCAGTAATAGCCCCTGAAAATGGTACTTTAACATTGCCAAAATGCAGGACAAGGTTTTATTTTTGGGTTGTGTGAACTGAGTAAAAGCCTATTAATAATGTCCATCATTAGTGTTTTGGTACATCCACTATTAGCCCTGTTTCACTTTTAAATTTTTCTTGGATAGCTTTTTTCCTCTCCTTTACAATATCTTTGTCAGCAGAAGATCTTAATTGCCACTTTTCCACTGTGCATGACTCCCTCTCACATTTAGTCAGTAGCGCTCAAGAACTTGTAGAGACGAGACGGTTAACTAATAATAAAATGTAATAGTCGAAGCCGGTCTTTTTATTTAACGATCCCACACATCATGGCGCAGCCGGTGGAAGTGGAAGCTTTAATTTTGTAAAAAATATAATAAATAAAAATAGTGATTGTGTATAATTGAAATAAAATCCGTAAACAAACATGAGTAGTGACTTCAAGAGACCAAGTCCGTTAATACTGGAAGGAAATTTAAAAGAAAATTTTACTAAGTTTAAACAGCTATACGACATATATGCCACTGCAACGAAGACGGACAAAGAGCCAGATTCCGTACAGATTGCGCGTTTTTAAGTTGTGCAGAAGAAGCTGCCATAGAGCTGTTCACCACGTTGAATTTAACGGAGGAGCAAAAAGGCAAATTTGAAGAGGTAACCAAGGCATTCCAAGAATATTGTGACCCAAGGACAAATGAAATATACGAGCGCTACAAATTTTACACGCGTTCCCAGCGTGATGGGGAACCATTTGATCATTTTATGGCTGACATCACAAAATTAGTAGAAAACTGCAATTTTGGGAATTATATAGAATCAATGTTACGGGATCGAATAGTCATTGGGATAGCGGACCGAAATATTCAGGCGAAATTATTGAAGCTAGATGCACTAACGCTGGAGAAGGCAAAGGAGTATTGCAGAATAGCGGAGATAACGGAAACCCAGGCTAAACAGATGCAGGAAAAGGCACGAGTCTCGTTGGATGAAGTAGCTAGACATAGACAGGGAAGTAGTAATAGAATAGGGAAACAAGAATATACACATAGTAATAAAAGTCAAACGAAAAATTGTAATTTTAGGGCAGTGAGACAGAATCATGCACATCAGATGAAGGGTAGAGAATTTGAAAAACAACAAACAAATAATTCATGCAAGAAGTGCGGTAAATGGCACAGTTATGGAAATTGTCCAGCTTTTGGCAAAAAATGCGCGGTATGTAATTTGAAAAATCACTTTGCCGCTGTGTGTGTGCGAAATACAAAGTCGAAGGTAAGTGACATCACTTGTGTTTTATCAGATGATAATGTGGGCGATAATTTATTTGTTGATGCCATGTACAGTGATTTTAAGCAGGATTTTAAGAACGATAGTTGTTGGTATGAAAAGTTAAATGTGAAGGGTATAGAAATTTGTTTTAAGTTGGATAGTGGCTCTGAGGTAAACGTATTGCCAAAAGAATTTCTTGAAAATTTTAATCCTAAACCTGAAATAATGCCCACTGCGGCAGGACTAGAAGGATATGGGGGTAATGAACTTGGAACCTTGGGCTATGTTACATTACCTATGGGATTTAGTGGTGACAGGAAGAAGTGGAAGAAAACTTCTTTTATGATTGCAGATTTTAAAGCTAAACCCTTACTTGGATTAAGGTCTTGCTTCGATTTTCAACTGATTAAGCGTAATAAACAAGTGCATGAGGTTAAATGTGAAGATGATAAAAGAGCATTTATTAAAAAAAATTTTGAAGTCTTTGAGGGCTATGGTAGATATCCAGAGACATGTCAACTGCAAATAAAAGAGGGTACAGTTCCGACCCATAAACCGCCACGTAGAGTTCCCTTAAGTTTGCGTACAAAGATTAAGAAGACTTTAGATAAAATGGAGGAGCGAGGAATAATATCAAAGAAAGACGGGCCGACCGAATGGTCACACAGTTTAGTTATAGTCGAGAAACAGGATGGATCATTGCGTTTGTGTCTCGATCCAAAAGAGTTAAATGCCAATATTAAATTTGAACATTTCCTAATACCTACTATAGAAGACTTTCGTTTCGTAATGAGAGAAAAAAATATTCTCCGTACTTGATCTCAAAGAAGGGTTTTGGCAACTACCCCTCAGTGAGGAATCAAAAAATTTAACAGTATTTAGTACACCTTTCGGTTCTTATAGATTCAATGTTCTGCCATTTGGTGTAAGTAAGCGTAGCACCAGAAAAGTTTCAGAAACTAAACGATAAATACTTCAGTGACCTACCAGGCTGTTTCGTGTACATTGATGACATAATAGTGGGCGGTAAGACCAAAGAAGAACATGATAGGAATTTAGAACGCGTTATTGAAAGGGCGAGGGACATTAATATCAAATTTAATGCCAATAAATTTCAATTTCGGGTGAATACATTAAAATATTTAAGCCACGTGTTTTCCAGTGAAGGGATATCACCATATCCTGCTCGTATTACAGCAATAAAAGATATGAAAGATCCTGATAGTAGAGAAGAGTTGGAAAAGGTATTAGGAGCTTTAAATTATTTGAGGGAATTTATTCCAAATTATTCAGAAATTAATTCGCCTCTAAGAGCATTGCTTAAGAAGCACCAGTTATTTCAATGGACTCCTTACCACTCGCAAGTTTTGAGCAAGATAAAAGACATTTTGAATAGAAAGACTATTTTACATTCATTTGATCCCAAAAAAGAAATAATAATTCAAACAGACGCCTCAAAAAATTAGGGTGCTGCCTTTTACAAGAAGGTAGGCCAATAGCATTTGCATCGAAAAGTCTTACTAATGCTGAGCTCAATTATGCTCAAATTGAAAAGGAGCTTCTAGCCATTGTCTTTGCTACGGCAAAATTTCATAATTATATTTACGGAAAGCATGTTATTATACATACTGATCATAAGCCGCTATTAACAATTATTAAAAAATCGGTGAATCAAATACATTCGACTAGATTACAACGTATGCGTTTGAAATTGATGAAATACGAGCTAGAGTTAAAATATATACCGGGGAAATTATTGCATGTAGCAGATTTATTGTCACGAAAGTCCAATGAAGATCTTGAAGTTGACCAAAAGGATGTACTAACTGAATTAGTGCACACTATAAATATGAGTGATAATAAAAGAAAACTTTTTGAGGAGTCGACTAAAAATGATGAAGTATTAAAAAATTTAATAGATTTGCATAAAAATGGGTGGCCTAAAACTAAAGGGAAGCTCCCGGACACAGTAAAGTTTTTTTGGAATTTAAGGGATAAAATCTATAGCGAAGATGGTTTGGTGTTTTTTGAAAATCGAGTAGTTGTTCCGAAAAATCTTATATCTGATATGTTGAAACTGTTACACGAACCACATCTAGGACTAACAAAGACAATAGCTAGAGCGAAAACTCTTTTATATTGGCCTTATATGAATGGGGATATCTCCAACATGATTCACAAATGTGTGGTTTGTGAAAAATTTCGACGTAGTAACGATAGACATCCATTACTTTCGCACGAAGCTCCAGAGTTACCTTTTTAAAAATTAGGAATAGATATACTAGAACTAGGATCAAAATGCTATCTAATAGCAGTGGACTATTACTCCAAATGGTTGGAGATAAAACCTATGGCAGGAAAAAAGGCAACAGATGTTGTCAAGGCTCTAAAAGAAATATTTGTTAATCATGGAGTACCACAAACAATAATAGCGGATAACCAACCCTTTAATTCTTTTACCCTTCGAGATTTCGCTGATGAATGGAACTTTAAGTTTATATATTCAAGCCCAAGATATCCGCGATCAAATGGCTTAGCTGAAAAAGGGGTGCATGTGGTGAAAATGCTACTCAAAAAGGTCAAGCAAAACAATCAAGATTTTCACAGCGCTCTTTTAGAACAGGGGTGCACTGTGGTTCAAAGGCTAGGACTGGCACCCTGCGAGATACTGATGAACCGTTTGCTCAGGACCAAATTGCCAGTAGATTCAAGTTACTTGACTCCTAAGGTTCCACAAGGTGTTCGTAACAAATTACTGAGAGCTCAAGAAGAGCAAAAGAAATATCATGATTCACATAAGTTACGTAAAGAAGTAGGCTTTAAAGCGGGAGATAATATAGTTTACAGAGTAGGAAATACATGGGAGCCTGCAAAACTAATAAGAAAACATGTTAGTCCTAGGTCGTACATCATTCGTAATGAAGAAAACCAAACACTACGACGCAACTCCTGTTAAAATTATATCAATCCTCACTTTTCTATGCACTGAACACGATAACGGCGCAACTCTTCCGAATACCGTTTAATTATAAATAAATTGATTAAAACGATATTTAAACGTGTTTTAATTATTACTTACCGCAGTCTAATTTTTCCCGCTTAGCTATTTTCGTCATTGGTGCCGAAACCCGGAACTGTAAAACCGAGAGAAACGTAATTAACTCGAAACGCAATTAAATTAAACGAAATGGATGTCACTAGTCGCGCAATTTTTCACGGACAAATAACAAAATTAACTAACGCGGCTACGGAATATTTGTCTAAACCCGAATCGCGAATAATTGCTCGTAATAGTGAAAATTTCGATCAAATTGAAGAAGAGCTAGCGGCTTTCTCACAACGCTTATCTGCCGCCCGCGATAGCCTAAACAGTGCCAATGAACAAGTGCGCAACGCTATTAAGCAGGAGGATCTTCCCCGTGAGTTGGAGACAATCGCGGAATATGAGGACAAAGCCATAACGGTCATCGCCCGCATAAATCAACGCCTAAAAAGGCTGCAAGCCTTTCAGGGAAACCTATATCCTATAAATGTTCAACCAATAAATTCACCGGTGAAATCTGCATCAAAATTGCCAAAGCTCCAACTAAAGTTCTTTTCAGGAGATTTTATGGAATGGTTGCCATTTTGGGAATTATTTCGCACGGCAGTACACGAGCAAGAAAATCTCAGTGCGGTTGACAAATTTAATTATTTGCAAGCTCATTTAACTGGCAAGGCAGCAGAATCAATAGCGGGATTCACTCCCACAGAGGCAAATTATGATGCCGCTATCGCCATGCTACGTGAAGAATATGGGGATAACGAAAAATTGGTTGATTACTCTATACAGCAACTTATGGCTCTTCCGCGCGTTAACTCTCGCCACGATCATCATGGCCTTCGTCAGCTATACAACAAGGTAAACACCGCTACAAGGTCTCTCACCGCTCTCAACGTGGCACCCACGCATTATTCCGTGATGCTAAAGTCCATGCTTCTTCGGTGTATTCCCAAGGATCTCTCCGTCCCCAGCGGGAAAAGTGTGAAGGCCTTCCTCAAGAAGCTTTTAGGAAGGAGTTCGTATTCGTAGTTCCTAAAAAGTAAAATGGAAGGGTCAAACATGGATAAGTATGGTTTTTGCGTTTGCCTTGGAAGCAACAAAAAAGATGTATCACAAACGCCTTACCGGGAATGCTTGGGAAGGATAATGAGCTTTTAGAGCTTTCCAACTCATTCCTCCTAATGACATGGCTTCACAAAAAAGATATGGAGCGGAATGCCAAAAGGAAGGCCTTTCCGCCTTCCAAAAAAGGCCACCATCATGCCTCTTGGTATGATTCCATTTCCCGCTGGGTCGATTTCCACCGCACACACTTGCACCAGGACAACCTTGATAACGATTCTGCCACCAAAGAAGACGATGTAAAGAGTTCTATCGCCGGAAGCGAGAGCTCCATTGGGTACAATGGTGATATTCATATAAGGAATTTATTAAAATTCTTAAAGAGAGAAGTTGAATCTCTTGAAAAATCTGCCGCTATCCAACCGCCTCAAGTAAAGTCATCTACATCAGCTGGGATGAATAATAAAATAAGTAATTTTCGAACGGCAGCCGGGCTGCTCAACACAACACCGCAATCGATTGATTGTTTTTTCTGTAAACGAAGCGATCATGATACTGAACGATGTAATTCTCCTCTCACATTGTTTCAACGGAAGGACTTGTTAAAACAAGACCGCAGATGTTTCCGATGCACACGTAAAGGCCACAGTTCCCGAAATTGTTTGAATCGTCGAATAAAATGTGACACTTGTCAGGGTAATCATGCTACATCATTATGCGATCCTCATTACCGGGCCATTCTAGCTAAAAATAATAATAAAACCGCAAGACCTGAAAGTGAAACCAATAATTCTCCAACGAATTTGTTATCAGCAGCTAGCCTTTGTTCTTCTTGTAGATTGCCGCCTTCATCAAATGTATTATTTGCAAACCGCTTGCGCGTTCGTCTCATCTGCCAGCCCTGTGAGTAATCCGATGTTATTTGCGCGCATTGTTATAGACGGTGGTAGTCAACGTTCTTACATTACGCAAACTCTCGCAAATAAATTGAATTTAGAAGAATTTGATACAGTGAAGATGCGTATTCTTCCGTTTGGATCTGTGAATAACAAACCGCCAATGTCATTTAGTCGAGTGCGGGTAAAATTAACCAGCCAACATGACCATCAGTGCGTTGTTATAGTGGCGGTTGTGGTGCCTGAAATTTGTTTAGACGTTTTGCCAGTGCCCGATGAAAACTGTGATAAATTTTCTCAAATATGTCTGGCTGATGCCCAATCTAAAGCTAATGAGCTCCTGCCTGGCATAAATATGTTAATTGGTGCTGACTGTTATTGGCAAATCGTTCTTTTGGAATCTAAACGTATATCTGAAAATTTAACAGCTATTAATACTATTTTAGGGTGGACAATTCATGGACCAGCTGGAGATAGTTGTTTGAAGGAAGAATTGTGTTTGACAGCTTCAACGATACTTTAAATGTAAATATTGTGGATTGCACAGAAATTAAGCGCTTTTGGGATTTAGAATGCCTTGGAATTTCCAGTATTGATAGTTCCGAAATTCCCGACATAAAATTTGAGGACTATATTACAAGAAAGCCGGCGCGGTATGAAGCACGTCTATTATGGAGAAAACCGGATTGTGTTTTAGAGAGTTACCGTAATGGAGCATTGGTAAGATTTAATAAATTGGTTCAAAAACTTTCTAGGCAGCCGGAAAATTTTTTTGAGTATGACGACGCAATGAGGCAGCTTATCCATGAAGGTGTAGTGGAAAGGGTAAATAAACCCCAAAATAGTGATTGCCGCATATATTATCTACCTCACCGTCCTATATATAGAGAGGATAAGACTACAACAAAAATGCGTATAGTGTTCGATGCTTCGGCAAGGTCAGGTAACGCTTTATCATTAAATGATAATTTATCTACTGGGCCGAACCTTCTTCCCAACATTTTGGCCATTTTATTAAATTTCCGCCTTGGTAAAATTGGGATAGTAGCGGATATAGAAAAGGCATTTCTGCAAATAGCTTTAAACCAGAACGACAGGAACGTGCACAGATTTTTTTGGTTTGAAGAAAACATAAAAAGCTTAGCCCAGCTGCCCCCACCTGCTGAGTTTAGAATGACACGAGTAACTTTTGGAGTAGCTTGTAGCCCTTTCCTTTTATGTGCCACATTAAGGAAACATTTTGAATCAGAAAGTAGCATTTTCCCAAACACTTGCGAATTGTTGCGACAATTTTTTTATATGGACGACTTGGTGCTCAGTATGGATAATAATCTTGATGCAGAACGAACGTATAACGAGGACATCTTAATTCTGCGACGCGCTTCAATGAATATTAGAAAGTGGAACACTAACGACAGCCGCTTGAGGAAAATTCTGTCCCTTTCTAATAAATTAATGGATATTCAAAAGGTGTTAGGAACAATGTGGTATTTACAAACCGATGAATTAGGCGTAGATCTTCAACAACTTCCTGGTTCAGCGATAAGTAATGTAACGAAGCGAATAGTCCTGCAACTAATAGCAAGAATCTACGATCCACTAGGTATTCTTGGTCCATTTGTCATAAAACTAAAAATTTTGTTTCAAGATCTTTGGAGACTAAAGGTTGGATGGGATGAATTACTCCCTAATAGCATGCAAACAGTGTGGAACAGTTGTGTAGCCAACTTAAATATACTGAACGAGATAATTGTTCCACGGTGCCCCTTTAACTCTTCAAAACGACGAAGCCAGTAATTGCATGCTTTTGCGGATGCCAGTATGCAAGCTTATGGAACCGTGGCTTATATAAGGAGCGTTAATGAAGACCAGTCGGTTCATGTTATGTATCTGTGCTCTAAGAATCGAGTTGCACCGTTACGAAGTGATAATTCTAAGGAATTAACATTGCCTAAGCTGGAGCTAACAGCCGCTCTCATCGCTGCTAGGTTGGCCAAATTTATACACGAAAATCTCAACATAAATTTAGAATCGACATACTTGTGGTCTGACTCGAGGATAGCGCTGCATTGGATTAGTGGAGATGATCGGAAATGGCAACCGTATGTGGCTCATCGAATTCGCGAGATTCATCAAATTACTATACCTGGAAATTGGAGACATTGTCCTGGGAATGAAAACCCCGCCGACTTACTGACGCGCGGTGTGAGTGTAAAAAAACTGCTCAGCTGTACAAACTGGCTTCAAGGACCAAAATGGCTGTTAAATGAAGCAGATAGTTGGCCTACATTAGAAAAAGATTCAAATAATATATCTTCTTTACTCTGTTTGCAGGTAGTGAGTGACAGCCAAACATATTGCCAACGCGAAAAATTGTTCGACTTAACAAAATTCAGTAAATATCGCCGAGTTCTTCGGATTACTGCTTACGTACAACGCTTCCTGGGACTTGCCGATGGAAGAAAACAAAAATTTCTTACTGCTGAAGAACTTCGCCGTGCTGAGATGTATTGGATAAAATTTGTTCAAGCCAATGAATATGAAGAGGAAACCAGAGCTCTACTTAACCGCAAGCAAATTAGAAACTCCTCCAAGATTTTGATGCTATCTCCCTTTTTGGACGAGAATAACATACTTAGGGTTGGGAGTCGTCTTCAGGAAGCTCAATTTGATTTCAACGTGGCGTTTCCAATTATATTACCTAAATCTGCTTACTTTACCAAATTACTTGTCTCGGACGTACATGAACGCACCCTGCATGGTGGAGTGAATGCTGTTTTGGCCAGACTTCGTGAGAAATATTGGATAATTAAGGCACGTCAACTCGTAAAATCTATTATCGGAAGCTGCAAAGTATGTCGACTGCTGAGAGGCAAGCCAGCATCACAGCCATTTGCACCACTCCCTAAGGAAAGGTTGTACGCTTCTAAGCCCTTTGAAACTACAGGAATCGACTTTGCTGGACCTCTCTACGTGAAGCTAACTCAGAATAATAACGACACCTGCAAAATGTACATCCTGTTAGCGACCTGCGCTGTTGTTCGGGCAGTTCATCTAGAAGTAGTTCCTAGTCTACATGCAGAATCCTGTCTTCTTGTTCTACGCCGTTTCTTTGCTCGCCGTGGTATTCCGAAAACTATAATCTCCGATAACGCTCACACGTTTAAACGCGCTTCCTTGGAGTTAAGAGGGTTTGGCGAGGTTATCGAGTCGGAGTCAGTACAGGGATATGCTGCTAATCAAGGAATTTCTTGGAAGTTCATCATCGAGCGAGCTCCGTGGTGAGGAGGTTTTTATGAACGCCTCATCAAGAGTGTGAAGGGTGTATTGAAATCAACTATTGGACGTGCAACTCTTACGGCCGAACAACTTCAAACGTTCCTAACCGAAGCAGAATTTACTGTTAACGCAAGACCCTTAACATACATGTCTAATGATCCTTTCGATTTGTCTCCATTAATGCCTCTCCATTTCTTGCTAGGAGTTTACCCGATTCGTATGGCTGAATCGCATGGCACCTCGGAAGATATACGTTTAAAATGGAAATCTCGTCTTCGCCTGACAAATATATTTTTCAACCGCTGGAGGACAGAATACATACAACGATTACGATCAGCTCATTATGGACCTCAACAGTTTTCTTCAAATTTAGAAAAGGGGGATGTTGTTTTAGTTTACGACCAAAAGCAACCCCGCCTTCTTTGGAAGCTAGCTGTTATTGAAGAAACTTATCCTGGGCGAGATGGGAAGGTACGTGCGTGTGAGGTGCGCTTTCAAAATGGCTCAAGATTAAGAAGGCCAATTCAACTTTTATATCCCTTGGAAATTTCTTCTTTCCCTTCGCGGGCCGGAGGATGTTAAAATTATATCAATCCTCACTTTTCTATGCACTGAACACGATAACGGCGCAACTCTTTACCAGTCAGTCACAACGAGACGATCGACGCAGACGAGTCAACAAATAACGTGCGATAAACGAATACCGTTTAATTATAAATAAATTGATTAAAACGATATTTAAACGTGTTTTAATTATTACTTACCGCAGTCTAATTTTTCCCGCTTAGCTATTTTCGTCAACTCCCATCAACTTTGGAAGTCATTCAATGAACCACATTTTAAAGACCAGTGTGACCTGCACGAAAAGGGTACGGCTAATAGCAATCACCAAAACCTTGCAAGCAGCCCGATCCAAAAAGGAATAAATGACGATAAACCAGTAGGTAATGAGCCAGACCAAAATGGCTCATCTAGTCCTCATTCAGGTAATGTTCAGATATCATCACATTTATCATACCAACTAGAACCGAATAACGTAGCTAGTCCATCTATTCCTGACTTACCTGGCATCAACACATCAAAACAAGAGGTGTCGTATCCTTCGTGTTCCGATCACAGAACAAGATATGGTAGGCTTATAAAGATACCTGACCGCTATCAGTCACACCATGGCAAGTGAAATCAAATTACATATTTAAAAAAAAAATGTATTTAGATATATATAACTTTAACTTAATAAGTATGAATTTTGAATATTGAATTTAAATTATCAACCTTGTAGAATTGAATTTAATGAATTAAAAATTACATGAAGACATAATGTAAAACAAGGGGGATGTTGTATAGAAGCTGAGTGCATGACTCCCTCTCACATTTAGTCAGTAGCGCTCAAGAACTTGTAGAGACGAGACGGTTAACTAATAATAAAATGTAATAGTCGAAGCCGGTCTTTTTATTTAACGATTCCACACATCAAGTTTAGATGACAGGTGCAGAATGATCTCAAACAGAGGAATTCTGGCGTACAAACTAGATAATTCAAAAGAAAGTGTAATTGTTATTGTAATTGAAGTGTGTTATTTTCCATCTTCTGTATAAATTGTGCCTGGTGTGATTCATCGAAGTCCCACTTGCTAATTAGTTCTAAGGGGTCGCATTAATCTGTTCTGGGGTCACATAAAACATCCTTTCTTTAAGTATGTACATAATATTGTTGCAGTAAGCAAATCTTGCAGATTAATTCAAACAATTTAAAACGGTTTTTTTCAAAAAGCAATAAAGCAATGTCTTATCTTATCATTAAAAAACACAGCGAAAAGTTTCAAAAGTGTGTGTTCTTAGCTGCTTTATCCAAATCCATTACAATATTCTTAAACAAGCCAGTGATCACAAAAATATGTACTTTTTAAGTGATGTTGTTGCACTTAGAAAGTCGAGAAAAATACAAACACTTCAAGCGATGACAAACGGGGCACGGGTCCAACCAAAAAGACACCGGTAACGGCTGCCTATTGTTCTCTATTCATTTTAAAACAAAAATAACCAATTTATTTCTGCCCGCAATAAAATTTTAGAAATTGATTTTTTACCGGCTAGATTGGTAAAATACCCCTATGTGCGACCTTTACTTTTGAGATATTAGCAAATTTTGGTGTTAAAATTGTATTTATTTGATACATTTTTAGGACTTTTTCACATGTCGAAAAATTATGGTTATATAAAACATGATTTTTTCTGTAAAAATTTTATCCAAAAAGCGAAAATGTTTCCGTGAATTCTGTTTCAATTTTTTGCAATACAACGCCTAAGCGTTATGTTCGAATAAAACGCTCACTAGGCGTACTACTCGCACACAACGCCCAGGCGCTATGTTCAGGCGAAGACTGTAGTTAAAAACATGGATTTTTTTTTAAAGGACAATAAAACTAGAAGTGATGAAGATTTAGATTAAGGGGTTGCTCTGATTTTTGGTTTTAAAAAAACAAAAATTTTTTTTTTGCTTTTTTATATTTATTAATATGTGTAGAATACGTTCCTAAAATATTATGACAAAATTTTTGTTCGTTAAAAAGTTATATGCAGTAGCACAAACTGATTTTCCGCAGGGCGTTCGACGCGCGAAAACTTCAAACGCGTTTTTCTCAAAATGTCATTTGTCAAAACGGTTCCATCAATATAGAAAAAACTATTTAACATATTGACTTAATTTTTTCGGCAATTTGTCGAAAATGATGTTGTCGAGTTCGCTTGTGTAAAATTTTTTTTTCAAAATCTTACTATTAGTATTTTATCCTCCCATTTTGGGCCAGAAAAGTTGCATTTTTACGTTTTTTCCCTAAAATGTCCTTAAATTTTTTTTTTGATGCAATTCTTACTAATGTTGACACAAGCGAACTAAAGGACATAATTTTTAACAAAACCGTTTTTCACTTTTCTCATTCTGACCAATGGGGACGGAGCTATCGATGGAACCGTTTTCCATGTTATTTTTGAGGTGTCAACTTCAGCGCGTGCTACATATTTATTTATGACGGCAAAAAAACAAAAAAAAAAAAATTTTTTGTGATCTCTAAAAGTTATCTAATACTATGAAAAAACTTTTGTATATAAAAATAATAAGGGTTTTCTGTAAAAAAAAATCCAAAAATAGTCAATTTTTTGCCTCAAAAATCAGAGCAACCCCTTAAAGCGCATCTTCAAAGTTGATCTCCGTCGAAGAAAATCTACTAGTGCCAATAATGAAGGACACAATTCATTATCAGGAAAGCTTGGAGATCAAAGCACTTAGATATTAATATATTTTAAACAACACTTTAACAACAATTTCCGTAAATATTTTTTTCAAAGATAGTTTATCATAAATTCTTAAAAATTTAAATAGTTAGTTAGTTATTGGATGTAACGTAGATATCAATAAGTATGTTTTTCGTACGTTATAAATCTCATTTATTTGAATTAATTTATAATATTTCTAAAAATTTAAGTTCAGAAATAAATAAAAATGTTATACAGTCATCCCTCGATATACGTCGTTTTTGGGACCGGGCATACCACGACGTATATAAAAGCCTACATACATGCATATAAAAGAATCCAAAAAATACACATGCCTATGTTCATGTACAAAAACAATTTAATTCAACATAAACATATAACAAATAACTTTTCAAACTTTAACATAAACATATTTCATGATCAATAAAACAAATAACACTAGGATTCACTTCGGTTGAAGAAATATATCAGTAATTTTTGATTGCATTAACGACGACCTCATTTTTTCTTTATAAATCTCCTTGTAAGGCTTTAGCGCATCATCTATTTTTTTGTTGAAATCAATGACTCTTTCTAAACCATGGTCGTGTGAACTTATAATTTCTATTGCTTTCTCGAACAGAAGAAAAGATTCCGAAAGATTTATTTTTGAAAGCCTTCTCTCTTCCCTTTTCCCGTTGGTTTCAGATTCAGTAGACTTTTCCTCTTCATCATTTTCCATGATAGCCAACAGCTCTTCATTACTTAATGCTTCTGGTGTATTAGATGTCATTTGTAGGAACTCGTTCGTATCGACATTTTCTAATCCGTGCAAATTCCCCAAATTGATAACTTCGCAACGAATTTGTTCAATTTCATCGGATGCAGCGGGTTCATTTTCGATCAAATTTGGAATTAAGAATTTCCAAGCTTTGTTCATGTTATAAATGGTTACCTCATCCCAAGAATCTTTTATGTTTTGGATGGCATCTAAGATGCTATATTCTTTCCAAAATTTCTGGACCGACATGGAATGCATATTTTTATCAATCCGTTCCACCAGTTGCTTAAATGTTCTTCGAATGTAATATGCTTTAAAAGAAGCTATAACTCCCTGATCCATTGGCTGTAGAAGCGATGTTGTGTTTGGCGGAAGAAAAATAACTCTAACATTTTCAGTTCCCAAATCTACTGGATGGCCAGGAGCATTATCTAAGATAAGAAGAATTTTATAGCTTAAATTTTTTTGTTTGCAGTAATTTTCAACAGACGGACAGAAATGGGTTTTAAACCACTCCCTGAATAAAGACGATGTTACCCAAGCCTTAGTATTTGATTTCCATATTACGGGTAAATTATTTTTATCAACATTTTTAAAAACTCGAGGATTTTCAGATTTGTAAACACATAAGGGTTTTAATTTAAAATCTCCATATGCATTTCCACCAAGGAGAAGAGTCAGCCTTTGTTTAGCTGCTTTAAAACCGGGAACAGATTTTTTCGATGCGGATACAAAAGTTCGACAAGGCATACGTTGCCAAAAAAGCCCTGCTTCATCTACGTTAAATATCTGTTGAAGAGAATATCCTTCTTCTTGAATAACTTGCATAATTGTTCTCGGGAATTCTCTAGCGGCTTCCCTGTCGGCACTGGCGGCTTCTCCTGATATTTTTAAATTGTGCATGCCACTCCTTCTTTTAAAATTTTCGAGCCACCCTTTACTGGCTTTGAACTCAACACATTTTTCTTCGATGGAAGTCTGTCGATTAATGTCTGCCAAAAGACTCTTTGCTTTGTTTCGAATAATTTCGGAACTTATAGGAACGCCAATGTTATTTAAATCTTCCATCCACAGTGTCAGCAATTCCTCCATTTTTTCCAATACAAAGGGTCTGGCTTTAGTTGTAATAGAGGAAGTATTTAATTCTTTTATTTTATCTTCATTTTTTTAAATTGTTCTTATGGTTGTTGGTGGAATCCCCAAAGCACGGCTAATATCCACTGCCCGAGCACCATTTGAAAATCGTTTTAAAATTTCCTTCTTAGTTTTAATGGAAATAGAAGTACGATTTCTCTTTATTTTATCTTTTTTAGATATTGTTGGGGCCATTGTGTTTTAACTGAAAAGTATTTAACGTTTAGGAAGTAAAGGATGTTCAGCAAAATAAGTATGAATTTTACCTGATTTTTTAGCTATACAATGAAAGCTCATCGAGGAAAAACGTTACAAATACGTTGACGTTTATGGTATTATGTCAGTCTGACAAAACTCTTACCAAAATTGAAAAATGTAATAGATTTTTGTTTTAAAGTGGACAAAAACTCTGAAAAGAGTGGAAAATTTGTACCGTCAACGATGTATATCAAAACTATAACGACGTAAAACGAAATTGAGATAAAAAAATGGCGCGCCGCATAACAAAACAACGTATATAGGGGCGACGTATATCGAGGGATGACTGTAAATAAAATATTGGCTTCAATTAATTATTTTCATTTAAAAAAATTTCATTCATATAAATCTATTAATAAAATGCTTTTAGTAATTGCAATAATAGTAAATTTCGATTTATCGAACCCCGTGCGAAATAGAATCTATCGAGATATATTGTTTGATGGACAGCAGAATGTCTCTACTCAAATATTTTTAACTTCTTTTCAAAAGAATTTTAATTTGCAAGAAATATTTTCAAAACTGGTCGAAATATAAAAAAAATCAAATCAAATACTCAGTGACGTCTCTTAATCGTCTATTGTAATTCATATCCAACCAGAAAAACATTAAAAATGTGAATTAGAAGTTCGTGGGCGCGGAAATTATTTATTGGGACAGTTTAAAACACACTTATAACAAAAAGAAGTGATATGGATTAGTCAAGATGAATTGTTAATAGCATGAAACAATTAAACACGTGCATTTACGAACGAATTCAAAGGAATTATATAACTGCCAATTTTTATTTAAAACTCAATACAGTATTATCAACCGCGAAAAAGGTGGCTGGCGCGTTCGTTGTATACCTAACATGAATCTTTGCTGAATTCAGCGTGGCTCAGTCTATAGTATTTCTAATAAAATTTGTTACATTTCGAAGGGCAGCTAAGATTCATGCTCTAAAATTGTTGTAAAATTCCTTTGAATTCGTTCGTAAATGCACGTGTTTAATTATTTCATGCTATTAACGATTCATCTTGACTAATCCATATCACTTCTTTTTGTTATAAGTGTGTTTTAAACTGTCCCAATAAATAATTTCCGCGCCCACGAACTTCTAATTCACATTTTTAATGTTTTTCTGGTTGGATTTCACTCTTTTTTGTTTTAATACATTCTAAAATAAAAAATAAATATTCTTCTGTATAAAGAAACATTATGTATTTAATTGTTCATTATATTTTTTTATTTATTTTATAAGTAGGTAATAACAAAATAACAAAATGCAGGAATTCAAATTAATATTATTGCCTTTGTAAAAAACCAAAAATAAGCTCCTTTCGAGATGACAGCCATGGATCTAACCAGATATTGAGTATATTATATCGCTTATGGTATTCTACTTATGATACCCTTTCAATTGATACCTATGTCGAGGTGGTGGTAAAGAAATGGTAGTCCGCCCTCTTGAAACGGCCGCCATGGATATAAAGACATAGCTTATTGTGTTCTACTTACCATGCCCTTTCATTTGATACCCTTGTCGAGGGAGTTGTGAAGAAAATGGTAATCCGCCCTCTTGAGATAACCGCCGTGGATCTAAATATATTTTAAGTATACTAAATTGCTTATTGTGTTCTACTTATCATTCCCTTTCATTTGATACCCATGTCGTGGGGGTTGCGAAGAAAATGGTAATACGTCCTCTTGAGGTGGCCTCGGTGGATCTAACTATTTATTGAGTATACTATATTGCTTATTGTATTCTACTTATCGTACCCTTTAATTTGATAACCATGTCGAGGGGGTTGTGAAGAAAATGATAATCCGCCCTCTTCAGATGACAGCCATGAATCTAACCAGATATTGGGTATATCATATCGCTTATGGTATTCTATTTATGATACCCTTTCAATTGATACCTATGTCGAGGTGGTGGTGAAGAAATGGTAGTGCGCCCTCTTGAGACGGCCGCCATGGATATAAAGACATAGCTTATTGTATTCTACTTATCATACCCTTTCATTTGATACCCATGTCGAGGGGGTTGTGAAGAAAATGGTAATCCGCCCTCTTGAGATGACAGCCATGGATCTAACCAGATATTGAGTATATTATATCGCTTATGGTATTCTACTTTTGATACCCTTTCAATTGATACCTATGTCGAGGTGGTGGTAAAGAAATAGTAGTCCGCCCTCTTGAGACGGCCGCCATGGATATAAAGACATAGCTTATTGTATTCTACTTATCATACCCTTTCATTTGATACCCATGTCGTGGGGGCTGCGAAGAAAATGGTAATACGTCCTCTTGAGGTGGCCTCGGTGGATCTAACTATTTATTGAGTATACTATATTGCTTATTGTATTCTACTTATCATACCCTTTAATTTGATAACCATGTCGAGGGGGTTGTGAAGAAAATGATAATCCGCCCTCTTGAGATGACAGCCATGGATCTATCCAGATATTGAGTATATTATATCGCTTATGGTATTCTACTTATGATACCCTTTCAATTGATACCTAGTTCGAGGTGGTGGGGAAGAAAAGGTAGTCCGCCCTCTTGAGACGGCCGCCATGGATATAAAGACATAGCTTATTGTATTCTACTTATCATACCCTTTCATTTGATACCCATGTCAAGAGGGTTGTGAAGAAAATGGTAATCCGCCATCATGAGATGATCGCCATGGATCTAACTAGATATTGAGTATATTATATCGCTTATGGTATTCTACTTATGATACCCTTTCAATTGGTACCTATGTCGAGGTGGTGGTGAAGAAATGGTGGTTCGCCCTCTTGAGACAGCCGCAATGGATATAAAGACATAGCTTACTGTATTCTACTTATCATACCCTTTCATTTGATACCCATGTCGTGGGGGTTGTGAAGAAAATGGCAATACGTCCTCTTGAGGTGGCCTCGGTGGATCTGACTATTTAATGAGTATACTTGCTTATTGTATTCTTCTTATCATACCCTTTCATTTGATACCCATGTCGAGGGGGTTGTGAAGATAATGGTAATCCGCCCTCTTGAGATGACAGCCATGGATCTAACCAGATATTGAGTATATTGTATCGCTTATGGTATTCTACTTATGATACCCTTTCAATTGATATCTATGTCGAGGTGGTGGTGAAGAAATGGTAGTCCGCCCTCTTGAGACGGCCGCCATGGATATAAAGACATTGCTTATTGTATTCTACTTATCATACCCTTTCATTTGATACCCATGTCGAGGGGGTTGTGAAGAAAATGGTAATCCGCCCTCTTGAGACGTGTACCATGCGTACCCTTTTTGTTATTCATCGAAATAATTGGGAATGCTATTTGACATCAACAGTGCTGGATTTGACTAACTTGTAAGGAATATGTCATATTTTTAGAAATAAATTACGATTACGAACTCGGCATTCGGTATTTCAAAATTTTACTGTACATTTGTACTGTGAACTACATACATGTTTTTATAGTACCTAACGCAATCTGATACCATAGTTGCGACTAACCACTTTAAATGAATACATTTTGTTAATCATCTAATGCCATCTGGCATCAACAGTTCGAGTAAACACTTTTCGACTAACTAGTAGCACCATCTCCTTTATTGAGCAATTGAAATAACTTAGAGCGCCATCTGACAGAATAATTTTGAGTACCCACTTTTTTAGACTGAAGGAGAAGAAAAAAGTTCGATTCGAAATGTAAAAAATGTAAAAATAAAGAAAACGAAGAATGATAGGAAAAAAAACTCATGGAATACTAAATTATTTATATTTTGGGTATCGGTTACAAATGAAAAATTACTTATATTGCTTACTAGCATAAAACCCGCGTGCCTTGCAACGCCTTTAAATAAAAACTGTGCAATGTCTTCAAAAAAAAAAAAAAAAAACAAACAAAAAAGTCAGCTGTTATTATCCCTAAAAAGGATTTATTATGGTGCATTTTTTTAATATATATGGTAAACAAAATTGGATGTCCACGTCATTATAGGGATGCACTGTCAAAATTTCAGCTCTATAGCTCCAGGGGTTTGGGGTAACCCCATTTCACCCCCTTAGGGGATGAATTTCGCAAAATCGCTTTATAGTGGATGTCCATGCCATTGTAGGGATGCACTGTCAAAATTTCAGCATTATAAATTTAGCGGTTTGAATAAACCCTATTTCAACCACTTAGGAGATGAATTCCGAAAAATCGCTTTTTAGTGGATGTCCACGCCATTATAGGGATGCACTGTCAAAATTTCAGCCCTATAGTTAAAGCGGTTTTGGGTTGACCCCATTTCACCCCCTTAGGGGATGAATTTCGCAAAATCGCTTTATAGTGGATGTCCACGCCATTATAGGGATGCACTGTCAAAATTTCAGCCCTATAGCTTTAGCGGTTTCACCCCCTTAGGGTATGAATTTCGAAAAATCGTATTTTAGTGGATGTTCACGTCATTAAAGGGATGCACTGTCAAAATTTCAGCCCTATAGCTTTAGGGTTTGGAAAAACCCCAATTCACCCCCTTAGGGGATGAATTTCGAAAAATCGTATTTTAGTGGATGTCTACGTCATTAAGGGGGTGCACTGTCAAAATTTCAGCCCTATAGCTTCAGCGGTTTGGGTAAACCCCATTTCACACACTTAGGCGATGAATTTCGAAAAATCGCTTCTTAGTGGATGTCCACATCATTATAGGGATGCACTGTCAAAATTTCAGCCCTATAGTTAAAGCGGTTTTGGGTTGACCCCACTTGACCCACTTAGGGGATGAATTTCGAAAAATCGCTTCTTACAATTAGTGGATGTCCACGTCATTAATTTCAGCCCTATAGCTCCAGCGGTTTGGGGTAACCCCATTTCACCCCCTTAGGGGATGAATTTCACAAAATCGCTTTATAGTGGATGTCCACGCCATTATAGGGATGCACTGTCAAAATTTCAGCCCTATAGCTTTAGCGGTTTGGGCAAACCCCATTTCACCCCCTTAGGGTATGAATTTCGAAAAATCGTATTTTAGTGGATGTCCACGTCATTAAAGGGATGCACTGTCAAAATTTCAGCCCTATAGCTCCACCGGTTTGGGTAAACCCCATTTAACCCCCTTAGGGGATGAATTTCGAAAAATCGCTTTTTAGTGGATGTCCACATCATTATAGGGATGCACTGTCAAAATTTCAGCCCTATAGCTCTAGCGGTTTGGGTAAACCCCATTTCCCCCCTTAGGGTAAGAATATCGAAAAATCGCTTTAATAGTAGATTTTCACGTCATTAAAGGGATGCACTGTCAAAATTTCAGCTCTATAGCTCCAGCGGTTTGGGTAAACCCCATTTCACTCCCTTAGGGGATGAATTTCGAAAAATCGCTTTTTAGTGGATGTCCACATCACTATAGGGATGCACTGTCAAAATTTCAGCCCTATAGCTCCAGCGGTTTGGGTAAACCCCATTTCACCCCTTTAGGGGATGAATTTCGTAAAATCGCTTCTTAGTGGATGTCCACGTCATTAAAGGGATGCACTGTCAAAATTTCAGCCTTATAGCTCCAGCGGTTTTGAGTTGACCCTATTTCGCCCCCTTAGGGGATGAATTTCGAAAAATCGCTACGGATGCACTGTCAAAATTTCAGCAATTTAGCTCTAGCGGTTTAGCTTGTGCGTTGTCTGTCAATCAGTTACTTTTTATACAATAGAAAAAAAGTAAAGAAAAAAAATCCCCTTACAACTTATTGAACCCCATTTCACCCCCTTCAACCCTTTTTTCTCCAAAAAAAAAGTAGCCTATGTCCGTCTCCAAGGTCTAAACTATGTCTGTTGCAAATTTCATAAAAATCGGTCCAGCGGCTTAGGCGTGAAAGCGTAACAGACAGACAGACAGACAGACAGACAGACAGACAGAGTTACTTTCTCATTTATAATATTAGTAAGGATAAAAAGGTGATAAATCGCATAATTTTATAAAAAAAACACCTTGTTTTCTATGTTTAGGCGTAAATAAGGCATTAGCTGTTTGCCCTTACGAACTCGGCAAACTACCGCTTGCCTTGATTAATTTTTCATTAAAAACACAACTTAATTACTTTTCGTTGCTACCTAAATAATCTTTCACAGTGCATATTGTCCGTGCCTAATAAACATTTAAAAAAAAAAAAATCATTTCTGATTATCACCCTAAGTGTCGAAATCGCATCAATCACGGCCCGCCACCAGGAAATTTGCAGAGAATAACATCTCTAATCCCGCTAAGGTCAATACACCCGAGTCAGTCAGCAGGCGCATCGATAGTAGCAGCAGCAGCAAAGCAGCCAGATCAACTTCAATAGCAGCGCCTGATACAGTCTTGAGCTGTTGGAGAAGCGGCTTATGGTGAGCTTTAATTGCATGCTGGCAGAGCAACTTGCAGAGCAATCTGCTATCTTCGAGGATCGGCTTCGACTGCTTGAGACCCGGCTGTCATCTTAATTTGAGGAGGTGCGTAGCTCTTTCACTACCGAATTGGGCAAGTTAAAAGACGAGGTTGAAACCGTCCAGCATGATCTCGTCGTAGTGTCTAATGCGCTTGAGGATCTATGTCGACAAACTAGATTGCATGATGTGGTCGTTCGGGGTATTCCTGTAGGTGATAATGATGATCCAAATCATATTTTAAATTCTATTGCCTCTACCATCGGTCATAAACTATCACCTTTTGTAAATGTGTTCCGGCCACGATTGCGAAGTCACCTTGAGTCGCCGATGGCAAATGACAAGAAGAGTAGCCCGTTGTTAATTGTAAAATTTCCTTCTGCTAATGAGCAGCTGGAATTTTTGAAGAAAACTCGCCAGCATGGTACTTTAATGCTGAATAAGCTGAACTTGGGCTATTCAACTAATAGCCTGGTTTATGTTAATGAAAGCCTAACGTCGAAAAACAGTGATATACTGCGGACGGCGCGGAACCTCCTTAAGAGGAATCTTGTCTCATCTGTTTTTACTCGTCGTGGCTTAGTTTATGTACAAATAGAAAAAAATAAGCGGGCCCAAATATTTACTTCGGCACTCGACCTGAATGAAGCAGCCAACTCTGCGTCAACTCCTGGATCACAGTGAAGAATTTTTGGAGCAGCTCCTCACCACTGGGGTCATCATCAACAATCTATGCTTGATAATGATGATAGCTAGTATTAGTAGCAGTATTTTTAAGTATTACTTTTTAATATTAAGTTTTAATAGATTTCCTCCTAACTGTGTTGTTTCTCTCTATCTTCTTTTTTTTATTGTTTTCTTTCGCTTTCTTTTACATCTCTTCCCCTTCTATTTTCCTCTGCTTTCTATATATTTTCCTTGTGGTTGCTTCTGTATTCTTGGTTGTGCGTTATGATAATATTTATTAATGAATCGTTCTTCTAATCGGGTGTGCAATGTGGGAATGCTACTCAATATTCTCTGTTCCTCCACTTCTGGACTGAATATATGCACTATGAATGCGACTAGCTTAAAAAACAAAATGGACGAGCTTAGGTATATGTGCGACCGTACTAAAATACATGTTCTGCTAGTAAGTGAGACTTGGCTTAAACCTGAAGTCCCTTCCTCTCTTGTTTCCCTATCTGGCTTTTCGCTGCATCGCAATGATCGTGTTGGTCGTACTGGTGGTGGGGTTGCCATATATGTATCCTCTATGCTTCTATCTAGAGTTGTTGGTAAATCGAGTGGCTCTCAATTTGAGTTCATTGCTGTTGAGATAAAATCTAAATATGATAAATGTGTTGCCGTCAATGTATACTGTCCCCCTAATATATTTAATCCCGATGTTGCTGTTGAGTTTCACAACTTTGTTTCACGTTTCTCTGTTCACTATGACAATATAATGGTTGCTGGGGACTTTAATGTTAATCTTCTTAGGGACAATTCACGTGCAAACTCGCTTAGATTTTTTTCTCGCATCTTTGGACTTACATATTCTTAATCGTCTTCCTACTTTTATGAATTGCTGTAATCCTTCCCTACTTGATGTTCTATCTACTACCTCTATTGATTCAGTGTTAAAACACAACCAAATTTCTCCCCCTAGCTTCCTCGATCATGATATTCTGTTTCTCTCTATTCGTTTTACCTTTCGCCAGTCTTCCATGCATTCGTCATTTTCCTATCGCGATTATAAGAACATATCGCTCTCCGAACTAGCCTTTTCTGTGCCTTGGGGCGATATATATAACACTACCTGTGTTGACACTAAAGTCGATCTCCTGACCTCTTTTATCCGATCTCTCTATGATCGGTGTGTTCCCTTGGTTACTAGAAGATGCAATCTGTCTTCACCTTGTCCTTGGTTTTCGCGTGAAATCCGCGACTTGACAATGCAGCGCGAGTCCATGTACAGACGTTATCGCAGGACTAAGATCCCTGGCTACCTAAGCGAATACAAAAAGCTTCGTAGTCTCATCACTAGTAAGGTTATCTCCACTAAACGCGAGTATTACTCCCGCAAACTTGATCCTGCTTTAAAATCTAAACAGCTGTGGCATAATCTTCGTTCTATGGGTATTCATGCTTCGGTGCCTATCCCCTTTAATACTGATGTAAATCGTCTTAATGCATCTTTCACCCAACGTCCTCCTGATCCTATATCTTCCACCTCTTCTAATTCTGTCTCTTTTGAAATATTGCTCTCTTCTCTTCTCTTCTTAAAATATTGCTGTCCATCTCCTCCAACAGCGTTGGATTTGATGGAATTTCTCCTCGCTTTATCAAGCTTCTCTCCCCCCTAATTGTGGAAACTTTAACACACATTTTAGCTTTTTCAAAAAAAAAAAGCTTATACAGAGTCTCTGTCCGTCTGTCCGTCTGAAGCCTACTTTCATCTCTGAAAGTACTGCAGATACAGACATGACAGGGAAATATCTCAAAATGTAGCTCTTGGTCAAAAGACCAAAAACTGAGAAAATGGTCTGGAAATTTCAACCAGAAGTATACTTAAACAACAAAAAAGAGCCTTTAAAGAAAATATTGTGACTAATTTTTGTGTTCTAAGGCTTATAACTTTTTAATTATTCATTTTACCACAAAATTTCTAAGTAATAAATTGTAGATTATTTAATTCTAAACAAAAAGTGTCCTTGCAAATTTCCGGTAAGATGTGCCGTTTCGGAGATATAGTGGAACACCCATTTGCATACGTTTTCCAAGATGGCGGCCAAATGGGGGGGGGTTAGAATCCCGAAAACTCAAACTTAAGCTCACCCTGACCCCCCCTACACATCCCAAAAATAAAACCTTGTCCTGCATTTTTGCAATGTTAAAGTACCATTTCCATGGACTATAAAGGGCTAGGGAAACTCCCTCGTCCGTGGGGCTGCGAGTTCGATCCTTCGGCTCACGGTGCTTTTTTTTCGTCATAATAATTTTTTTTAATTTCCTTCGGGGATTTTGTTTCATATGTGTTTTGGGGGATATGCATTAATTCCGGAACTGTTTTTCCTTTATTCAGGTGAAATCCTCCTCCAAATTCGCACCGTAGCTTATATGTAGCTCTGAGGAAATCCTGAACAGGTATCTGAAGGAACTTTAATAATTGTAGATTGACCCCTGAATTCGACTTCTAGCAAAAAAGAAAAGAACAAAAGGAAGAAAAATGCACTTTTTGGTAATTCGATCTTTACTTGCCTGAGTTCTGGTTGAAAGTGACAAAATAAATTTAATTTCAGTTCTACCGAAGTTCACAATTCTTACACAACGGTAATTTTATTTTATTATAAACAATAGGCCATAGTGGCATCAACAAATATTTGTTTTGAATAGAAATGATTTTGCCACAGTGGGCTACAAAATAGTAATTTTTCTTAGAATTTAAAAATTTAAAAAAGGTCAGGAACATTCTCCCGCCCGTTGAAAAATGTTAATTTTTTAAGATAAGAAACAACTGCAGTTTTCAATTTTTTGGCAGAGGGATGACCTTGTTAACTGGCCGTTTGTAGGTCCCTTTACATGTTTTTATAGTTACCACACGTATGATGTCGTCAGGTCCTGGATGTATGTGGGTGACACGTCCGATGGCCCATTTTGTAGGAGGGAGATTTTCTTCGCTGATAATCACCAAATCATCCTTCATTATTGAGGGTTGCCGTCTGTTCCACTTGGGTCTTTGTTGTAGAGATGTAAGGTAGTCGCGTTTCCAGCGGCGCCAAAAACCTTGAGTCATGGCTTGGATTTGTTGCCACCGTCCCAGTCTTGTGATGTTTTGCTCACTTATGATTGGTTCCGGAATCGATGTAAGTAGATCACCAATGAGGAAATGTGCCGGGGTTAATACTTCTAGGCTCTCAGGATCCTCTGACAGTTGGCAAAGAGGCCTAGAATTTAGGATAGCTTCGATCTGCGTAAGTAATGTCATCATTTCTTCATAAGAGTGTGTTTTGTCTCCAATGACTCTCTTTAGATGTGATTTTACCGCTTTGACTCCGGCTTCCCAGAGGCCGCCAAAGTGAGGTGAGCCTGGAGGTATAAAGTGCCAGGTTATACTGTTCTGCAAAATAAAGTGATTTATTAATGGATCTTTGATAAACATATTCATGATATGTGTGTATTAGCTTTCGATTGGCACCAACAAAATTTGTGCCATTGTCTGAATATATATCAGTTGGAATTCCTCTTCGTGAGACAAAACGACGGAGTACAGCTAAAAATGCTTCAGTGGATAAACTTGTTACAATATCAAGGTGAATGGCTTTGGTGGCAAAGCAAACGAACAAGGCAATATATCCCTTGAAAGATTTGCAACCTCTACTTATTCTTGGATACATATTTATAGGCCCTGCAAAGTCAACACCGGATCTTAAGAAAGGGCGACCTGGAGTAACTCTATGACTTGGTAGTCTTCCCATTAGTTGATTAGTGGCTCTGGTCCGTTGGCGAAAGCAAGAGATGCAGTTGTGTGTCACTTGTTTTACGATGGGTCGTAGACGGATTATCCAATATTTTTGCCTTATGATGTTCATGAGTAGCGAAATTCCAGGATGTAGATACCGTAGGTTGTAGTAATTAAAAGACCGCTTTTTAGATTTAGTTGATCTTTATTGTACAAGACTTGATTCTCGACTGACTCTAGGGGACTAGCGGACCTTCAGTCTCGCTACTGTTAGCACTAGCACTAACACGTATACTGCTGTATACTGCATCTCCCCCTTTTACTTTAAATGTATCTACCATTTAATTTACTTACATTTCTTATAAGACTATAATTACTTCGCAACACACTACATTTTGAAAATTCAAATAACTAGTAGGTAACTTAATACTAATGTAATAATTGTTTTACATGATTATAATTCTAAGTGTACAACAATCCTAAAACATACGAACTATATACTCTACAATTAGCAAAATTCAATTCAATTCTTCAAAGTTCTATTTAATTCAACAAATTTCATTCAATTCAATTCAAATCACAAAAGAAACGTACAGCATTAACACTTCACCTCATGAACTTTTCGTGGTCTTAAAACTGACGAGTTTCTCCGAAGGACTGATCCGTCTTCTCTTTGAATTAGATACGATCTCGGAGATTCGTGTGTTGCCAGCACCTCTCCCTTTTCCCAAATTTTACCACTCTGTAACCATATTGCTTCATTTTCTCTTAAATTCCTCTTATATTTCGCGCTCCGATTGTAATAGATTCGGTTCCGCGAATTATTTTTTTCTACTACTTTCAGTTGATCATTGTGTGTCTTAAAAAGTGTTCGAGACGCAGGTAGTAAGCTTCTTTGCTTACGACCCATTAAAATTTCTGCGGGTGACTTATGGGAACCTTTAATCGGGGTGTTCCGGTACTCTAAGAGTGTGAGCCACAATTCTTGCTTTGCGTCCATACTTTTTCTGATTAAGTTCTTTGCTATACTTACGGACTTCTCCGCTAGACCATTTGCTTGCGGATATCTCGGGCTTGTATTAACAACCTCAATGTCGTGATTCATACAAAACTTCTTGAAATCATATGAACCAAATGGATTGTTATCTGCTACAATCGTTTTTGGTATACCATGGTATGAAAAGATTTTCTTTAATGATTGTACCACTTCATTAGTAGTTTTATTTCTTAGGGGAGCAATATCTAAAAATTTTGAGAGATAGTCGTTCACTACTAAATAATTTTTTTTTGTAACTCAAATATGTCAATGCCAATTTTATCAAACGGGATGTTGGGAACTTCGTGCGGAACATAGGGTTCTTTTGTGTTTGAGTTTCTATATTTCTGGCATATCTCGCACCTCGTTATCAAGTTTTCAATAGCCTCATTTAAACCTGGCCAATAGATTAGACTGCGAGCACGCGCTTTAGTCCTCTCTATCCCTTGGTGAGACTGGTGCAGTTGCAGGAGAACTTCTCGCCGCATATTTCGTGGGACTACTACTCTATCATTTAAGAAAACTAAATCTTCCTCTAATGTCAGATCGTTTCTTACCTTCCAATAAAATTTCACATTTTCAGGGACCTCACTTATTCTTTTGGGCCAACCCACTTTTAGATAGTGTACAACAGTTCTTAGCTCAGGATCTAGCGAAGTTTCATTTTTAAAATGCTCTTTTCTTTTATCACTAACATTTAAAGAATGCACAACTAAATCAAGGTCTGGGATTTCAGCATTGCAATTATTCCTATCAAAATGCCTCGATAAGAGGTCTGCTATTAGCATCTCAGTACCAGCCAAATGCTTTATTGTAATTTCATATTTAAATAAACGAAGTAACATTCTCTGTAGCCGTGGGTTAGCTACTTTGGTTATGTCTTTATTAAATAGTCCCACTATAGGTTTATGATCTGTAAATAATTCGATTGGTTTCCCATAAATGAAATAGTGGAACTTTGAGCATGAAAACACAATAGCCAGAAGTTCCTTTTCTATTTGTGAATATCTGGATTCTGTATCAGATAAACTTCTAGATGCGAACCATACTGGTTTGCCCTCCTGCAACAAACAAGCCCCTAGTCCATACTGCGATGCGTCGCATTGGATTGTAACAGGTTTACTCCCGTCAAAACTTTTTAATTGTGGGGCATCCTTAATTAAATTTTTAATTTGGGACAAACATTTCTCATGCCCATCCTCCCATCTAAATATTTTATTCTTGTGTAACAACTCTCTTAAAGGTTGCGATACATGAGACAAATTAGGTACAAAATCGCGCACATAATTAATTAGCCCCAAAATTCTTTGCAAATCTTTCTTGTCTTTCGGGGAATTTATTTTACCTATTGCCTCAACCCTACCAGGATCACATACAATACCACTTTCTGTTATTTCATGCCCTAAAAATTTTACTTTAGACTGTTTGAATTGTACTTTGTCTTTATTAAACCTAATGCCTAACTCTTTAGCTCTCTGTATGACCTTTAATAGAACAGCATCGTGTTCTTCTTCCGATTCTGTAGCAATAAGAATATCATCGAGATAAATGACTATATTTGGGATATCTCTAAAATTTGCTTCATTTAGCATCTGGAACATTTCCGGAGCTGTCTTAATTCCAAAAGGTAACCTCTTGAAGCAGTAGCACCCAAAAGGTGTGCTGAAAGTACACAATTTGCTTGAAATTTCATCAAGTTCTATCTGCCAGTAACCATCTTTAAGATCGAGTACTGAAAACATAGATTTACCCCCGAGCTTCTCGCTAAGTTCACGAAATGAAGGGATAGGGTAATTCAACGGCTTTATCACTTTATTTAGATCCCTTGGATCAAGACACAATCTAATTTTTTTGTTAGATTTTTCAACTATAACTATGTTAGACATCCATTCCACTCCACAGTTTACTTTCTGAATGACGTTTAACTGCTCTAACCTATCCAATTCCTCCTTCACCGCATTTTTTATCGTCAAAGGTATTCGTCGGGCGGGCTTACATACCGGTACCACATTTTCAAAAATTTCAATTTTTACGTTTTGTGCAAATCTTCCTAGTCCATCAAACAAATCTGGATTTTCTTTAATGAAAAATTCTTTAGTCAATGCAATTCCTAGCATCTCAACGCGTTTGACAAGGTTAAAATCAGTGCACGATTTTAGTCCCAAAAGGGGCGTTCTTTCACTCTTTGTCACGAAAAATTTTATTTGTTTTATATTATTCCTAACGCAACATTCTACTTCAACTGAACCTAAATTGTCAATCTCACTCCCATTATAAGCTAGAATTTTCGTTTCTGGCACTGTTAACCTTGGCCCTTCCAACTTTTCAAATATATCGTATGGCAACACATTTACATCCGCGCCCGTATCTAATTTTACCTCGATCAACAAATTTTCTATTCTTATGCGCTCCATCCACGATTTTGCTTTACTTGTACTACTTCTCACAACATCAATATAAAAATCACCATCATCATCGTCAGTTTTAATCTCACTTACCCGACTAAATTTGTTTATCGGTCTAAACCTGCATGCCACTGCAAAGTGGTTTCTTCCTTTACAATTGTTACATTGGGCACCGAATGCTGGACATTTCCTTCGTTCATGGTTTCTTAAGCAAAATTTACAATCAATTATTACTTCCTGGCTTTGATTTGATTTACCTAAATTTTCGTTTTCCCTAAAATTAAAAGAATTATTTCTAACACTAGGTCTATTATAATTGTTACTTCCATTATTCCTCTGTGGCTTGCTGACTGCGTGTACCGTAACTCCTTGCTTTCTTTGTAATTGAGCCGCTTGATCATTTGTAGATTCCGCTGCACGTGCCCATTGAATCGCCTTAGTGACATCTAAATCCGATGCTTCCAGAAACTTTTTTTGTAGGCTTTTATCACTCGTACCCGTAACAATTTTATCTCTCAGCATGCGATCCTCCAAAGTTCCGTATCCACAGGTTCTAGCTAATTTTTTTATGTCCACCAAGAAACTATCAAAGGGTTCGCCATGCTCTTGTATTCGGTTCATAAATAAAAAACTCTGATAAATTTCATTTTTTTTTGGACTGCAGAAATTTTCAAAAGCTTTGGTGACTTTCTCATAATCTTTTCTCTCTTCTTCCGACAGGCTGAACGTATTAAAAACCTCTACTGCCTCAGGTCCGATAGCATTTAAAAAAACAGCTACTTTTACCGGGTCAGGCTCCTTGTCTACCTTCGTGGCAGTGCAAAAAATGCAAAAATTCTGCCAAAAAACTCTCCAATTTTCGGCTAGATTTGATCCTCCTAAATTTAGCGTTTCCACTCTCCTAATATAATCCATCGGGACTACTTTTGTGATGTATCGTATCCCTTTGGGTGGCCTTCCACGTGGTTTCGGCAACTTCTCCTCACTTGGCTTTTTCCGTGCTATTCCCATTCACTTTAAACTTCACTGCTTTTTTTATACCACATTTGTATAATTCCTGTTTTATATAACGAAGATTTGATTCACTTTAGTACCGCGTTCTTGGCCCTTTTCATCCGACTGCGCCATGTAGTAATTAAAAGACCGCTTTTTAGATTTAGTTGATCTTTATTGTACAAGACTTGATTCTCGACTGACTCTAGGGGACTAGCGGACCTTTAGTCTCGCTACTGTTAGCACTAGCACTAACACGTATACTGCTGTATACTGCATAGGTGCATTTCCCTGACAATGAGTCTTCCGATTTCATGATCACTTGGTAGAATTATTGGATGCTTAGTGTTGTGGTCAAGAGTTGAATGTTG
Organism: Thereva unica; assembly: GCA_949987705.1. Lineage (NCBI taxonomy): Eukaryota > Metazoa > Arthropoda > Insecta > Diptera > Therevidae > Thereva > Thereva unica. The sequence goes on along the minus strand of OX465281.1, from coordinate 164,615,619 downwards.
TAACCTACCGCTGACCCTCAAAATTTGGTTACTGTCAAGATATGGATATAGGCTGATTAGTCGACTTTTGGGTCGTATTTGAATATTTTTTGATAAGCATTTAATTTCTTCATTGAAAGCCTGTGATTGAACCCACTTTATGATAAGAATCTCAGCATCCTTTAATTCGTGTCCTTTGATCAATCCCGTTTCTCGCGATTCTTTTCCTAAACGACAATTTGTAAAAAACCTGGTGCAATAGCTGACGATACGCACAATTTTGGTCCACGATGAGCATCGAGAAACTATTTTTGATAATGGGCATTCCGAAATGTCTTGATGGTTCAAAATAACAGGCTTGTTTCTCTCTTCGAGATGGGTGCTATTTAAGTTTTCTATATTTCTAGGCCAGAAGGAGACATTTTTTAGTAACCACGGTGGGCCATTCCACCATAATTCTGATTTCAGTAAATCCTGCGGACTGGTTCCTCTGGATGCCTGATCAGCTGGGTTTGTTACTGAGGATACATGTCTCCAACGGTTCCGCGGAATGTGCTTCAATATTTCGGATGTTCTGTTGCCCACGTACGATTTCCAACGTCTTGGAGTATCTGAAAGCCAGGAAAGTACAATTGAAGAATCAGTCCAAGCCCACACTTCTATATCTTGTATTGCTAACGCATTGCAGACCTTGACGATAAGTTTTGTTAGAAGGAGGGCACCACATAGTTCTAGTCTAGGAAGGGATACTTGCTGAAGTGGCGCCACCTTCGTCTTTGCCGCAACTAGTCTTACTGATGTATGTTGGTCTCCTTGCGTGCGACAGTATACGACAGCACTAAACGCTAGTTCTGATGCATCAGCGAAACCATGGAGTTGAATATTGTGTGAGAACAATCGAATGTGGCGTGGTATTTTTATTGTAGACAGTTTTGAGAGGTTGATTCTGATTTGATTCCATCGTTCTGCTAGTTTTGGGGGTAAGGGATCGTCCCATGCGAGCTTGGAAAGCCAAAGCTGTTGAAACAAAATTTTGATCGTGATGGTCACTGGTGCAAGCAGCCCCAAAGGATCGAATATGCGCGAAGACTCGGACAGTAAACGTCTTTTGGTTGGGGGTTCGTTGCTAAACGTTGAAATGTGAAATCCAAAGGTATCATCATAAGAATTCCACGCTAATCCTAGGACCTTAACTATATTTTGGTTGTCATCTATATGATGAAGAGAATCTGCACTATGATTAGATGTACCGTCAGTTAAGCTGCTACGATTAGACTTCCATTTAGTTAGGTTAAATCCGTTCTCAGCGAGAATTTCTGTAAGTTTTCTCTTCAGCAGAACTGCTTCTGCATATGTGTCTGTTCCGGAAAGTAAGTCATCTACGTAGAAATCGTTTTTGATTTTTGCAGCAATATCAGGATGGGACGATTGAATATTTTTTGCAATTTGTAATAGAGTCCTCGTAGCCAAAAAAGGTGCTGACGACGTGCCGTAAGTCACTGTGGACAGTCTGTAATGTTGGAGGGGTTCTGATGCATGTTCTCTCCATAGTATTCTTTGAAATTCCTTGTCTTGATTGGCGATTCTTATTTGGCGGTACATTTTCTCTATGTCTGCTGAAAGAGCAACTTGATGTTTTCTAAAGCTTGTTAAAATGGAAAAGAGATCCCTTTGAACGACCGCACCGACCATTAAGATTTCATTCAGTGCATGACCGGCTGTGGTCTTGGCTGAACCGTCAAACACCACACGGATTTTAGGCATGGGCGAGTTCTTAAATACCGCATGATGAGGTAGGTAAAAGTGTTTGTGATGTCTGTGCTCATTTATTTCTGTTGCCGGGATGAGCTCCATGTGTCCTAGTGATGCATATTCTTGCATGAATTTTGCGTATTGCTCCTTAAGGGATGAGTCTCTTTGAAAACGTCGCTCCACTGAATAAAAACGTTTAGTTGCTATTGGCAATGAGTGCCCTAGAGTGGGAGCATTTGGTTTGAAGGGTAAGGAGACAACAAAGCGACCCTTCTCATCGCGTAGTGTGTTCCGTTGGTAATGGTCTTCACACAACTTCTCTTCAGCTGTTGGTAATGTTTCTTCCATGCTGATATCTTCCTGCTCCCAGAAGCGTTTGAGAGTCGAATCGATGTCCGAAAGAACCGACGTGTGAAAACTGATTGCTGAATTGGACGATTTAGAATATGTGCCAGCTATTACCCATCCAAAAATTGTGTTTTGTAGTATTGGCAGGTTTTTATTAAAATGAATTTGTCCGTTTTCCAGAATTTCAAAGAATTTATCCGCTCCAATTAGAATGTCAATAGGACTAGGTTTGTTGAACTGAGGATCGGCAAGTTTATAATTCTGTAAATGTTTCCAATTGGTGGTGTTGAATTCAGTAGAGGGAAGTAAGGACGTGAGTTTGTTTATGATGTAGTCATCGAAGTCTACAGTTTTTGATTCGGAAAGCTGTGATGTGACATTGAGTCTAACCTTTCCCTTGGAATATCCAGTTTTGGTTGCCGCAATGCCAGTGATTGCAAGGCGTGCATTCGTTCGTTTTAATCTGAGACGCCGCACCAAAGCTTCTGATACGAATGAAGGTGGATTTACATATCTGACATTTTTCCGTCGCGCCGCGTAACAGCTGATTATTTCTGTCGCAGATTTTCAATACCCATTTTACATTTCCGACGATTTCTGTCGCAGGCAAAAGCACTTTTGACATTTCACAACTGACATACAATTGTTTGCTTGGAAATATAACTACAAAATTTAAAATAAATAGGCTGAAAAGGTGAGAAGTGAACAAAATGAAAGTAACTAAAAAATATAAATTAAAAAGATTAAAAAATCTAAAATTTTTATTATTGTGGGCATATTTTAAAAAAATAAGTGCCAATAAGAGAAAATGTTGGGTGAACAATCTCCTTAAAAAAAGAAATCGGCAAGGACATTATAACAATTTAGTTAGAGAAATGCGACTTTTCGAGACACAAAGATTTTATAATTATCATCGAATGAGTATGGACTTGTTCGATGAACTGATAGAAAAAATTAAACCTAGCATAGAAAAGCAGCATCTTGCTAGAGAACCAATTTGTCCCGGTACGAGATTATCTTTAACATTACGGTAATCATATAAGAACATGTAAAAATGAAGTTATTAAATGCCTTATTTACAGATACCTTGCTAGCGGTGATTCCATGATATCTTTAAGCTATGAGTACCGGATATCAGAGGCTTCTACTTCAAATATTATTAGAGAGACATGCGAGGCATTGTGGAAGTGCTTATTACCCATAGCCTTGCCTAAATTAACAGAGTCCAAATGGAATCAAGTGGAGATAGGTTTCAGAAAACTCTGGAATTTTCCTAATTGTATTGGAGCACTTGATGGAAAGCACTGCGTTGTTCAGGTAAAATACCTTCCATTCAAATATTATTTTTTACCTAATCTACCAATTGTAGGCATTTGCGAATAGTGGAAGTCTGTGCTACAATTATAAGTCATCTCATAGCATAGTCCTCATGGCTCTATGTGATGCTGAATACAATTTTTTAGTAGTGGACATTGGTGCCAGCGGAAAACGTTCAGATGGTGGTATTTTCAATACAACCAGCTTTGGAAAGGCCCTAAAAGAGGGTGATCCAGTATTAAATATTCCTGAAGAAAAATGTTTACCGGGGACCGATGTAAGTGCTCCTTTTGTGGTTGTAGCCGATGAAGCTTTCCCACTATTAAAACATTTATTGCGGCCATTCCCTGGACGAAATAGGGATTCTGGACTACCAAAGGAAGAAAGGATATTTAATTATCGTTTATCTCGCGCACGCAGAGTTATAGAAAACACTTTTGGAATCCTTTCAGCACGCTGGCGAATATACCGGCGGCCCATACTTGCCAAAAGATCAACTGTAGTTAGTATAATTAAAGCCACGGTGTGCTTGCATAACTGGCTAAAATTAAGAAATCCGACATACTGCCCATCAACATATGTGGACCGCGATGACCACAATGGAGATATCATTCAAGGGCAATGGCGGAAAGAGCTTGGTGTAGAAGGAGCACTACAAAATATAAGAAGAGTTGGAGCTAACAATTCTGCACAGGACCCTATAAATATTAGAAATAAATTTAAGTGGTATTTTTCTGAAATTAACAAAATGCCATGGCAGGAAAATATGTTTTATTAAATAAAAATTCTTGTAAGAAAATAAAATTATTCTTATAAATTTCTTTATAAATGTTCTATAGAAAATAAAATATAATTAACAATTCATGTTAATTATAGAACTTCATTCTTACTAAAACAAATTCATTGAACGAAAACACTAAACATTAGACAAGTATTATGTAGTTGACATCTTCTTCTTCTTAAATGGCGCTACAGTCCTTGTAGGACTCGGGCCTCTTGAAGTCTCCTCTTCCAGTCTTCTCTACGTCTTGCTAGCTCTCTCCAGTTTGATATACGAAGTTTTCGTATATCTTCTAGCACGTCATCCATTCACCTATTCCTTGGGCGTCCTACTCTCCTATAGTTGACATATTTCAGTCTTATTACAATTTTTTAATGCTTCTTGGCTTGCTTGGACAACTTCCTATGAACAAGGTCGGAACAACTTTTATGCTACGGCCTTCATTTTGTAGTTATAAGCAATTTTATTGTTAAAATTGCCTTTTTTCTGCCTTTTTTTAGTACTTTTCCACCTTAGCTTTGTCGAAAAGGTCCGAATGAGCACCAATTCGGGCAAATTTTAACAACAAAATTGCTTATAACTTCAAAAGTAAAGGCCGTAGCATAAAAGTTGCTCCGAAATTTCATAGAAAATTGTCCAAGCTTTCCAATTTTGTAAAAAAAAAAATATTGATTAACTACGTATTTTTTGGAGAAAAAGGTGGTTTTAGTTGAAAATTTTGACTTTGGCGACTCATAACTCTAAAAGTTGGTAAGATAGGACCATCGTTTTTACAGTCTTAAATAGGTGGAGGAATTCTCTGTGCACTAGTACTATAATCATGAAAATGGGTTATACGATTACAGAAATACAGGGTGATATGTAAACCTCTACCAAAAAAACTTCAAAACGCCCTAGCGGCGAAACCATTGCGATCCCCCCCCCCACCCCTACGATTTTTTGTTCGGTTATACAAGACCTATCTACAGCCAAGCGGTTGGACACTTTAGCTGGGACACCCTGTATAATAGTTTTGGCTGGAGGATATATCGGGGCCAAATTATTGCCAAAAGAACTGTCATTGGGATAGTTAAAGCCAGAGTGTGCTCTTTTTGCGACTCATGCGTGCACACGTAATTATTCAAGTGCACACAGCTCAAATGGTAATTACCACATAACTTATCGTACATAAAAGAAAAAGGAAGTTCTATTAAAAAATATTTATTTTTCATATAAATAAAACTCTTTCAGTGAATGTAACAATAAATAAAGCAATTCATTTAAAAACATTCTTAAAACTACATAAATAAATAACTCCAAATTTGTATACAAAAATAACAAAATAAACTAATTCATATTCAGTCTTGTTTCAATTCAAATTACAAAATATGTATTTTTCATATATTATAAAACTCTTTCAGTGAGTGTAAGTAACAATAAATAAAGCAATTCATTCAAAAACATTCTTAAAACTACATAAATAAATAACTCCAAATTTGTATACAAAAATAACAAAATAAACTAATTCATATTCAGTCTTGTTTCAATTCAAATTACTTAATTTTTATATTTAGCATTAGCCAGTATAATCGCAAACTCCATTTTTACTCTGCGTTGCTCCGCTGGCTCCATATTTTTAAAATCCTCCGCAAGAGAAAGGCAGTAATGCTCTATAGGCCCATATTCTTCAACTGGGGTATTTATTGCGGAGATTATTTTCTCCACATCTGAAGAAATCGCTTCTCTATTGCGGCGTCTTTGTGGCACTGCTTGGGCATTCCTTGGTGCATTCACAGATTGTCCGCAGGAACTTTGCTCGTCTTCCGCGGTAGGAGTCTCATATATTGGAGATTCCAATTCTGCCGTGCAATCGAAAACAAACGACAAATCAGAGGCATCGTCATTTTGCACAGGTTGAAAGTTGAAGCTACTGGCAAGCAAGGAGACTGAAATGTTACAAAAAAAACATGAATGCACTACTTAGTAGGTGTTTTAATTGTTATTAAACAATTAAATGAATTCACAATTAATTTTAATTTTACCTGCTATCGTCTATTATGAATGGTGAAAGAAATTCCATTATTTTTAATATAGGGTGGGCTTCTTTTTTTAATCCTGCGCTCCCACTTTTAGGCTTATGGGCTTTCCATTTTACAAATTGTTCCCGCAGTCTTTTCCACCGTGTTTGGCAAACAGCACCTGAAAGTTTAACAAAATGTTACTTATGAAATGATATATAAAATAAAAAATATAAACTTACTTGGAATTCCTGTCGCATTTGCGACTTCACCCCATTGTTGCTTTCGAAGCGCATTATTTTTGTAGTTTTTATGCCTAATGTTGTACAAGACCGGGCGTTTCTCAATTTCATTTATAAGTTTTTCATCCATTTTCAAATTTAATAGTAACAACTAAATTAAAAAAAATTTACCAACCAAACATAAATCAACAATTTACCAAACACAACTAAACACTCAAAAATTAAAGTAACTAAAAAATATAAATTAGCAAACAAACAATTTTTAATAATACCACCCTTTACGTCCACGCAAAACCAAACAAATTGAAGTAAACAAACATTTCAGTTACACATAACCTCAACTTCTTCTTATAATCAGCTGTTTCTATTACCCTGTCACAGAAAAAGTTGAAGTTCGCTCAGGTCTCCGCCGTGACGGTAAGATGTCGCAGAGATTGTTTCCTATTGGTCGAAATTGAAAAAAAGAGCGGCGCGGCAGAAAAACGTCGGATATGTAAATCCACCTTGATACTTGAGAGCCCGAGTCTAGTAGTACGCGGCAGGATTGAGTATTTCCTAAACTATCCTTGACATTGGCTAAAGCAGTCGGAAGAAGGCATATGGATTCAGTTGAATATGTGTTGAGTGTAGTGTTAAGTGATGAAAATTCTTGATTGTTGGTTGTTGACGTGTTGACGTTGATTGGAGGTTCATATGAAGGGTTGATTGCAGAAAGATTTGTTGGATCGGTTAGGCCACTAGTTGAAGACTGGTCTTGTTCATGTTGTGTTCCATGTAGGAGGGTATGATGCAACCGCTTACAATGACTACAACGATTTTTTGAAAGGCACGACCGTGCTGAGTGTCCAGGTCGCAGGCAATTGAAGCATATAGAACTATTGGAGACATATGTTTTTCTATGTTCAAGTGATTGTGCTCTGAACTGAGGGCATTGAAATAGAAAATGGTCACCGGTACACAAAGAACAACCAAGCCTAGAATTTATATTTGGTGAGGATGATGTATGGAATGTTTTAGTGATGTGAGCTCTTTTCAAAGGATCTGTAGATAACTCTAAACCATCGCAGCGTTTATTTAAAAATTCTAAGAACAATTCAAACGTGGGAAATTCTATATCGGTAGTTTCGTTTGACCATAACTGTTTCGACTCAGGATCAAGTTTGTTCAACGCTATGTGAATCAACCATGGATCTCTTTTTTGTGCGTTTTCTCCTAAAGCCCTTAATGCCCTTACAACTTCATCAAATGTATCGAACAAACTGCGCAAATACTTCGCTGAAGGTTGCGCAACTGTGTGAGTGTCAATGAAAGTTTTTATGATTGATGTTGTAATTTGCCGCTTTTTATCGTAACGTAATTTCAATTTTTCCCATGCTTCAGCATAATTGTTCTCCGTAATATCTAAATGTCTCACAATGGCAGCCGCTTCCCCTTGTAGTAAACCTTTCAAATATTGTAGCTTTTTGCAAGCACTCAATTTTTGATTTCTATGAATTGATGTTTCAAAAATGTTAGCGAAAGATTGCCATTCCTTAAGGTTTCCCGAAAAACTCGGTATATGTAACTTCGGAAGGTGGCAATCGTCTTTAGAGGTCTCTAAATTTTGAAAGGAATTCGAAAAAGTATCAAAGAAGACTTGCTGTGACGTGAGGATGCTATTAATAGCTGAAGAAAATTGATCATTTGAAATGGTGCTGTGGTTGTGGCGCTTGGATGTTCACATACAGTTGAGTTGATCAAACCTTGATTGGCTATCTTAGAGTTCCGAGCATGCATTAAAATATCCTTTATATCAAAGTATTTCACTTCAAATTCATCGCGTTCTGAAACTTGGTTTGGAAATAACAATAAATTGTCTTCAATGTCTTTAAACTCACTCCAAATTTCTTCAATCTTTTCCAATCTGTTATTAATTTGTTCAATTGTTGTTGAATCGGAGATATTTTCCACAAAGGTTTTTAACCGCGTGAGGGTTCCCTTCACCCGACCACGTTTTTGTATGAAGGCACTTGGCTCATTCATTTTGAATGTTAGCAACAACAGAAAAAAAACTGAGAATCCTATGTAATGTAGAATTATTTCAAGATTACGAATATGGTAGGTACACAGGTACACGAATAACTCTTGCAGTTAACTGTATATGTGGGTTTATTATGAGTGTAAAAAATATTTCTCAAAGAATTTTGCCTTTAATAGCGAATAATTAAAATCAAATTTAGAATATCTACTCAAAGGGAAAATGTTTATTCAATGTGGTATAGTAAGAGAACACAATTGGATAAAATTGTTTTTGACACCGTTATGTTCGTTCCCGTTCAATTGCTCCCGTTTCAATAAATATTTATTAACAAATAATGCAATAAGTTTCGAGTGAGATAAGATAACAATGCAATAACTTTCGAATAAGAAACCCCAAAAAAAATGTTATATTAATATAATATATTAATGAGGCACATTTGAATAAGATTAAACAATTAAGACCGTTATGCTAGATTGCGTATAATTGTTCCCGTTCGTAAAGTATGTCTTATTACACTTGTTAATAAGCGTATATTATTCACAACCTTATATTTTGCACAAGGATTTAAATTTCACATTTATTAACAAAGAAACTTGTTTCTGACACCGTTATGTTGGTTCCGTTTAATTATTCCCGTTGCACTAAATATTTATTTAACAAGTAATGCCAAAACCGAAAAATGTTGTATTTAATATAATGTATATGTATATTAACTAACAATTGAAACCGTTATACTGGTTACCGTTTAATTGTTCCCGTTCCTTGAAGTTAGTCTTATTACACGTGTTAATATGTGTATATAATTCACAACCTTATATTTTTACAAGGAATAAAAATGCACCGTTATTAACAAGGAATTCAATAAATTTCGTATAAACCATAAAGATTGTGTTTAATATAATATGCTTGTATATATTAGTAAAGCACGTTTGGATGATATTAACAATTGAGACCGTTATGTTGATTACCGTTTAAGTGTTCCCGTTTCAAAGTATGTTAATCCTTGATATCTATTTAAAATTCTAGCAACCGTTACATTTCAATGTTCCTGGTTTTTAATGCATAGTCAGTCACACACGATTAAGTTTATTTGATCATACGATTCACTGATTATTAAATTCACCTTTATGAATATGCCGCACTTCTATTGTTTTGAATTTAATAAGAATTCCAACCGTGTATTTGAATTAATATATGTATGTAGTAATATAATGTCATGCATATTCAAATATGTATAAAGGAATCGTAAAACTACTTATCTTGTGGTGACCATTATGTTGAATGATGAAATCCAATTAAGTTGAAGGTAAATCCGTTGTGTCCAATGGAATCCGGCTCGAAGGACCAATGTTTTGGGGGATATGCATTAATTCCGGAACTGTTTTTCCTTTATTCAGGTGAAATCCTCCTCCAAATTCGCACCGTAGCTTATAGCTCTGAGGAAATCCTGAACAGGTATCTGAAGGAACTTTAATAATTGTAGATTGACCACTGAATTCGACTTCTAGCAAAAAAGAAAAGAACAAAAGGAAGAAAAATGCACTTTTTGGTAATTCGATCTTTACTTGCCTGAGTTCTGGTTGAAAGTGACAAAATAAATTTAATTTCAGTTCTACCGAAGTTCACAATTCTTACACAACGGTAATTTTATTTTATTATAAACAATAGGCCATAGTGGCATCAACAAATATTTGTTTTGAATAGAAATGATTTTGCCACAGTGGGCTACAAAATAGTAATTTTTCTTAGAATTTAAAAATTTAAAAAAGGTCAGGAACAATATGAAACAAGTTTTTGACATGAATACGTCTCTAAATTTGCTTCCAGAACAAAAACCGATGATAACGAAATTATGGCATATAGTTTTTATTTGCTGCTCAAAAACTATTGTTTATATTGATAAAGAAATATACCATGACGTGTGTGAAGAATCAAAGAATTTTATTGTTTACATTTGATTTCCTTTTTTTAAGCTATGATGAATTATATTGTAGTGTTTGTTAAATACTTTGTTAAGTTTTAGATTACGCAGTCTCACAACTTATAACCTACATAAGCCTTTAACAAAAACGTGTTTAAGTAAAATAATATGTTATGTTTAATATTTTATGTTTAAGTAAAATAATACACCTAATTCTGTTGTGCAAAGTGCACCACATTAGATTTTCCTCCAATCCAAAGAAAAATGTTTAGATTCGTTTTCTATAGTGTTTACATGTGTGATGTGCTTTTTTTTCAATTTGACACATTCGAATTATTGGCCTCGATTCCCAGATCCGGCGGCTTGGAAGTGAGTGCGGATCAATCTCCACTTAATATATTGTCATCCAATCTGAAGTGTTATTCAACAGAAAGAATACCATGAAAAAGCGTAATTAGTGGCTAGTCTCTAGGCACAACATCCCACTAGTTTAATTACTGCCTTACAATTTCCATTACCTAAAAAATCCTCTCCCTCTGACATATCCGATTTTCCCCCTATAATCATTCTACCTTTCCTAGCCAAAGCTTTGGAGAAAGTCATCTTTATTCAAGTTGTTGGTTATCTTGATTCTAATAATTTCCTCTCTAAATTCCAATCTGGCTTCCGTAAACTTCACAGCTGTGAGACAGCTGTAGTAAAGGTAACTAATGACCTGCGTTCTATGCTTGACCGAAGTGACATTGCGATATTAGTTCTTGATTTTTCTAAGGCGTTTGATTCTGTGGTTCACTCGCTTCTAATTTCCAAGCTTAGATAGCTCTATAGTTTTTCCTCTTCTGCAACTCGTCTTTTTTCTTCTCTTCTTTCTAATAGATTCCAATGTGTGCGGCATAATTCTATTGTATCATCCTTTCTACCTGTACCCTTGGGTGTTCCACAAGGTTCTATCCTTGGCCCTCTTCTTTTTTCGTTGTATGTTAATGATCTCCCTGATATTATCCATGCATGCTCCTTTCATTTATATGCTGCTGATCTACAGTTATATACTTCATGTCCTCCCAATCGGATTGAATCCTGTATTTCTGATCTCAATAATGTCTTATGGCTGATAAATGAATGGAGCTCTTCCAATTTCCTTAAACTTAATCCTAATAAATCCCAAGTACTCATTCTTTGTCGTCGCTCTCTATCTCTAGACAATATTCCAACCATATCACTTAATAATGTTTCTCTTCCCGTTGTTGACTGTGTTAATAATCTTGGTATTGCCATTAATTCTAAACTATCCTGCTGCAACCATATCTCACTCACGCTTTCCAAATTCTATGGCACGTTACGGAGACTTAGGCTTTATGGTAGCCTTTTATCATCGTCTATTCGGCTCAAGCTTGTTAAAGCTCTTATTGTCCCACACTTCCTCTATGGCTCCCTTGTATATATATCCCTTGATGCATCTTGTCGTCAACGTCTATCAGTCGCATTTAATGATTGTTTAAGGTTCATTTTTCACTTGCGCAGATCAGATCATGTGTCTAGTGTACGAAACTCCCTACTTGGCTGCGACCTCTTCTGTTTTGTTGATGTCGCTGCATTGGCCTTAGTGCATAAAGTTCTCCACACGAAATGTCCCTCTTACCTCTCAGAATTCCTCCTTCCTCTGCAATCCATGCGTTCGATTAAATTTCGTATTCCTGTACATTATTCCCTAATGGGTAGCCGTTCCTTCTTTGTGCATTCGATTATACTTTGGAACAACCTTCCTAGCACAATATTCAAAGAATAGGCACAGCCAAGAATTTCAGAAAGCAAGCATCTCTCTTTCTATCTCCCTCTACTTCTCTTTAGTATTTTCTGTCTTTTTCTATCTCCTGCTCTTTTCCTTTCTTGGTCCTTTTTTTTCCTGTGTGAGGTATTAAGTCCAAAGGTACTGCGGCCATTTAGTTGGCCTATTGTACTACAACCCCTACACCTCATATTTGTAGGCCAGACCGCCTGAACAAGTTCAGCAGTCTGCCTAGTGGTTTGTGGCTTAGACTTGAGTGTTCGAGCAGGGACTTCCCGAACAAAGAGACCCTGCTCCTCGCTATTTCAGGGCACTCACAGAGAACATGGAGGGCAGACTCATCCTCTTCTAGGCAAAGCCTACATGTAGGGTCCTCTGCCCTTCCTATCTTCCATCAGTGGTAATTTAGGGCACAGTGTCCGGTAATTAGGCCAACAAATGTCCTAACATCACTCCTGCTGCGCCGTAATAATTCCTTGGCCGTCTTAGGGAACGGCCCTGGAAGGAACCGCTTAGAGTTGGCCAGTCCAGGCGCGGACCTCCAGCGTTCAATATGTTTCATCAAGGTCCGATCGGCCAGGGCCCTTTGCAGCAAGCTGGACGGTGCCCCAATAGCCGGCTCTGGACCAATGAATTCTAAATCAGAGCCCTGTTTAGCCAGGGCATCCGCACTTTCATTGCCTTCGAAGCCCCAGTTACCTGGGACCCAGACAAGTGTGATTTGATTGAGAACGCCCAACTCATGAAGAGCACGTTGGCAGTCCCAAACTAATTTCGACTTGGTCCTACGGGACCTTATCGCTCTAATTGCCGCTTGGCTATCAGAGAAGATAAAAATCCGTTTATTTTGGTAGGCCCTTCTTAAGTTCTCATGAGTGCATGCCAGAATAGCGTACACCTCTGCTTGAAAGACAGTTGCCAGAGTGCCTAGACTTATAGCCTTGCTGAATCTGGGACTTTCACTCCAGATTCCTGCGCCTACACCTGTCTCCGTTTTAGAGCCATCCGTGTACCATACTAGCCCGCCCGGCAAAACTTTAGGAAAAGTCCAGGTAAGCCTTTCCTGTATATGTACAGAAGGTTGCTTAAATTTTGAGAATTTATAGGGCATGCCGTCCGATAGCATCTCCGCTTCCGGAATCTCTTCTATGATGTTGATTATTATAGAATGTACTCGCCCAAGACCAGCGCCCAAGTAACCATTCGCTTTCAGCCGCAGCGCCGCGTTTATGGCGGATTTCTCTACCTCAAGGTGGAGGGGTACCAAATTGAGGAGAGTCTCCAGCGCTGCCGTTGGGGAAGTGCGGATGGCCCCAGTGATGGAGAGGCAAGCCATTCTTTGAATTTTGCTTAAAAAGGTTATGGAACTCTTAAGCTTCGTTCTGTGCCACCAAACAAAAGCTCCATAAGTTACCATGGGTCTTATGATGGTGGTGTATATCCAGTACATGGTTTTCGGTTGCAAACCCAAGGTGGAACCACAAGCTCTGCGGCAAGCCCACAGGGATCTGCGCGTTCTACACATCACAGTGTCCATAGGCTGTTTCCAATTGAGTTTGGCATCTAGCGTCACTCCTAAATATTTGGCTTGTTGAGAAAAGCCTATAGTTCTGCCCGCGAATGTAGGTTCCCAAATTCCCGGTAGTGATCGTTTCCTGGTGAAAGGAACTAGGATCGTTTTGTCGGGATTGACTTTTAGACCTACACTCTCGCACCAGCTAGAGACCAGATCAAGTGCCTGCTGCAGGCTCCTTGACATGGCGTCTTCAGATTCACCTGTAATTACTATGACGACATCGTCAGCGTGACCTTGGGCGAAAATGTTCCGACCGTTGAGCAGCTCGAGGAGTTCATCTACAACAAAGCACCAGAGAAGTGGAGATAAAACTCCTCCCTGCGGGCAGCCTCTTGCTATAGTGCCCTCCAGAGACCCCTCAACATGAGAAACAATTAGTTTGCGAGTTCTCAGCATAGAGTCAATCCAGTTGCAGAAAGTGCTACTTAGACTGTGTCTACTTAGAGCCCTAGCTGTAGTATCAAAGGATGTGTTGTCAAAGGCTCCCTCGATATCGAGGAAGGCCGTCACCGCAACTCCTTTGTTTAGAGCTGCCTGTTCAAGCCTGAGCACCAGATTGTGCAGTGCTGTCTCAGTAGACTTGCCCGCCTGGTACGCATGCTGATAGGAGCTTAGTGGTTGGCTTTGAAGATAAGTTTCCCTTATCGCCCGGTCGACAATTTTCTCCATTGTCTTCAAGGCAAAAGACGAGAGACTTATCGGCCTGAAAGATTTAGTCAGGGTGTAATCCGAACGCCCTGGCTTAGGTATAAATGTTATGTTGACGTTCCTCCAGACGGATGGGATGTAGCCGTGTTGTTCAGAATTAGCAATTTAATTTCTGACTCAAAAAAAGGTGCCGGAAGGGTGTGATTCAATAAAAAGATAACCTTTTCCACAAACCAAAATCACTATTTATTCGCAATTAATTCTTAGATTTTCTCAAATATAACTTCAATAAAAATTCAACAAATTGCCAAAATAATTCAATTCAATCTTTAATTCGTTATTTATTACTTGAAATTTCGTATTTGTTTTGTAATTAAAAATTACCAAAATATTGCTTGCACTGGTAACTTAAATGAATAACGCCACCTATCTGTCAGCGTGATGATTGATGTTTCGACTGATGTGTTCTGCAATTAGAACAGCCAGGAATAACCTTTGTGTTGCTGCACTCTGGTTTCGTTTCTTGTGAATCGCTTGGGATTTGCTTGTTGCTTGCTGCCTGGTTGCTGCTTGCTGCCCTGGTTGCGGCTTGCTGGACTGCTTTGCCTTGTTTCAAATTCGCAAATTCGTCCCTCTGTGGTTGGTTAGAGTAACTGCTGAAATCAACTTT
Organism: Thereva unica; assembly: GCA_949987705.1. Classification (NCBI taxonomy): domain Eukaryota; kingdom Metazoa; phylum Arthropoda; class Insecta; order Diptera; family Therevidae; genus Thereva; species Thereva unica. The sequence goes on along the minus strand of OX465281.1, from coordinate 164,600,582 downwards.
GATGATTAAGTTACTGCTGCAGTAAAGACTTCAAGACTGTCTTTAATTCGGGCTTTACTAGGAAAAGACCTCAATTCTGTCTTTTCAGAATGCTAAGTTCGATACTTGAGCAGATTCTTTTTGCTGGGGAAAGACCTCAATTCTGTCTTTCCAGAATGCTAAGTTCGATACTTGAGCAGATTCTTTGAAATTGCTTTATTGTTAAAATCTCAATACCGATTTTATCTTCTAGTTCAAGACTCTAGAAAGATTAAAAGCAATCTGATTTAACGCCGTCTGTGCGTCGGTATTTATTTCTACTCAAACAATAGTTGCGGCTATCCTTTGGCAGGGGGCTTCGTTCTCGAAGTACATAATTTCGGGTTATGTACTAGATGTCTGATCAGCTGTTCTTGTTTATCTTACGGCTGTCAAATGGAGTTTTCTGGTAAGTATTTTTTATCCTTGTTTTTGAAGCTATATATTAATTTTTAGTTATATTTTTAGGTTTTTTAACGATTCGGTGGGGGATGATCGAGGCGGAGTTTTGGGTTCATCTCTTCAGGGTTGACAGGTAAGAATTTTTTTTTGGAATCTGTTGTGTATTTTTTATTAATCTTTGTTTGCTTATAGACTGTCGATTTGCCGACGGCATTTCGGCATTTTCATGGACGGATTTGTCGATTTGTTAATAAAAGGTACGTATCCTTTTGTATTTACTTTTTTATTGATCTGTTTCCTTCCAGGTATGAATTTTTTGTGTTTTACTTTGTGTAGTGATGTCTTTGTACGTGGGTTTTTGTGATTTTTACAATAAATAGTTGGAGAAAAACCAAGAGTAATTTGTGTTTTATTTGTTGCTTTTACCTTTTTCATATCTTTATTTTTAGGGTTTTTTTGCAGGTTTTTTTTGATTTTACGAATAAAAAATGAAGAAAATAGTGAATTTTGTGTTTTTATTTGATGTTCCTTATTCCTTGGTTTTATTTTCAGTGGCGCCGGAACAGTGTGCGAAGGAAGCCCTAAATAATTTGCATAATAAGGGAGTGACTAGGTCGCAGCCCTCCTGTAGTAGAATGGGATAGATTCCGTCTGCTCCAGGGGACTTGTATGGTTTGAACGATCTAATCGCCTCCCTGATAGCTTCATGGTTGAACAAGGTATTTGCTTCTGTCCATGCGGCTTTGGACACTTTAGAAAGTTGGCCTATACGCTGCCCAGCAGAAGTTATGTTCTCTTTTGAATAAATGGTTGTGCCTGGGAAATGTGCCTGGAGCAATGTTATCAAGGTTTCAGGTTTCGACAACCTTGGCCGTTATTTCTTCAACAACATTGTCACCAGCTGCCTGGGCCAGTGTTGTTGATTGAGAAGCCGAAGCTTCTGTGCTAGATGAGGTACCTCCAAGGAGTTCCCTCTCCAGCTCTGAGCTGATACTTATTGCATCAGACTCACAACCTCTTTCTTCGTCTGGTTTTTTTAAGATTTTTTGGTCCATAAAGAGTCGCACGAGTATGGCAGGAAAGGGAAGGTCCATCCTAACGGAGCCTCCTTATTAGGATAAGGCTATATACAACTGGGTGCGCCCGGTGCCCAGAGGAGATCGTTAGAGACAGTGCACCACTACCCACTGCCACGCAGCCCTCGACACGATGACATTTACATCTTGGCTTGGTAGGCTTTTAAGGGTCTGCTCCCTACTACCGTCGTTAGTTGGTTATCCAGGGGGCACCACGAGGAGGTGACGGTTCGGTTTTGCCCCCCTTCTTGGTCCTTACTTCTGCTTTTTTCCTTCTTTCTCGTCCCGTCCCTCTCATAGTTTATTAAGGTTAGGCTAGTCTATATATTATGTAGTTATATTTTTTTTCTTTCTTTTTTATATGTACTCTAAAAGATGTAAATCTTGTGTACTCTCCGGTTAATATAATAAAATAAATAAATAAAATAAAATAAAAATAAATAAATAAAATTGCTTACGGAATTGACACCATTGTCTTGTCAACTACACCAGGTAGTTAAGTGAACTCTAGGATGGTTTCGCCGTATCCAATTTCGTAGCGGAGTTGGATTAAGCGAGAATGGTTTGACTGAACATTTCCTTTTTCTCAGTGCGAATTTCGAGAAATTTAGCCCTCTTAGGCCATCATGCCTTTTTGAAAGACGTGTACCGTTACGGGAGAAAATACTTTAATTTTATTTATTACACAAGAACAAAAGGGTTCACATATATAAACAACAAAGAAAATGTATAAAAGTGTTTTTGCATAAGTAGGTGTGAGAAAAAAAAAGAACTGAATCAATTGACTTCACTGGTAACTTAAAAACTGCACCATGAAGCAAACTTTAAAAAAAATCCGTCATTATTAACAATAAAAAAACCAAAACGACGCCCTGGGCCCAGTACGTTGTCCTGTTACAACGATATCTGACTTACTATGTTGGTAAATCTCTTAATCACCCTGTGGTAATTGGGTGAAGAAGTTATTGAAATAATTGAATTAACATTATTCAGACAAAAAAAAACTGTAAAAGTGTTAACTACAAAAAAGTAATGAGAAGTGTCATATACCAAAAACAAAGTGTACATAGTTTGAATATAATTAATATAAGTAATATAATAAAAACTGAAAAAAAAAATTGAAAAAAAGAAATTGAAAATGTCGATTCTTTGGTTTTTTCCAAGTTGATTTGCCGGTAATTGAAGAAATTGTCGGTGATTTCACGATGACTAACTTTTGGCGTTTGCCACGGACTTATCAATACTGCGCACTATCAAATACCGCCTCCGCGATCAACCACTAAACTGCCACCTGGCAAGGCAATTTTCCCGAAGTTCTTTGATTTTCTTCCAATAAAATGCTCTGGTAACCTTTTACGAGAAAACTGTATATTTTTGCTCGACTTAAAAGGAACACTTTCGACGATTTCTGCAATACTTTGTTAATCGAAGCACAATAAAGTTCCAGGTACAGGAGAAAGCTTCGCTGCCAAGACGACCATACTCCTTTGCCACAATTATCGAGTACATACAATGTAATATAAAGATACCTGAGTCTCTCTCCTCTTCTTGTGCGGCTAATGACTTACTTCCTACAGGAACTTTCCTCCATGCGACATTTATTTCGTTGGGGGTTCAACAGCAACCTTCCCTCACAGGGCCCCACCTCCAAAATAGATTTGATTAGCGATGTTGCAATGGTCCAAAGTCTTGTAGTGGAGTTTATAGTTGGTTCAACTGAAGATAACGCGATATGCAACGCGTATTAAAACGATAAGTTGCGAACTATTTCACACTGAGATTACTGAAACTTCTCAACGAATTCAGACCAACTTCTCTTACAAATCACCGCTTGTTCGATTTAGCCCAGACTTTCGGGGCGCTTTCTCTGACTCCCCCGTAATAATTTGTTTTTTTCATTTCTCCAAATCCTCCAGCCTACTTCTCTCTTTTCAGGTATTTTTATTTTTCCTTTTTGACAGTGCTTTTGAATCAGGTATTTAATTAGGTATTCAGTGCTAAAAAAAAACGACCGTTACAATGCCTGTTCCGCATATGGAGATCAAAAATTTCAACTAACACTAAATTGCGACTATTCAACTCCAACGTTAAGGCAGTTCTTTTGTACGGTTGCGAAACATTGAAAGTCACCCAATTCATCGCAGGGCGCCTACAAGTTTTCATCAACAGGTGCCTACGTCGAATCCTAAAAATCCGCTGGCAAGATAGAATTTCAAATGAAAAACGTGGCGGTCAAGAAAGGATAGATGACCAAATCAGGAGAAGGAAATGGAATTGGATTGACCACACCCTGCGACGCGAAAACGAAAATCTACACAAACAGGTCCTTGACTGGAAATCGCAAAGATCCCGTCGAGTCGGAAGACCTAGAACAACGTGGAGGAGAACCCTACTAGTAGAAGTCGCAACAACCGGGAGAACCTGGTCAGAGCTGAGAGCTGTCGCGCAAAACAGAGTCCGCTGGAGGGCAACTGTTTGCGTGCTATGTCCTATGAGAGATTAACGGAGCATAAAGTTAAGTAAAGAGCCAAATATTTATTTTATAGCATTTTTTCCTTTCGCCGACTAGCCTATTACAAAAATGTTTCATGTTCATGTAAGTTTGTACATAGTATTTCTGCACTTCGCAGTTACAGAATCATTATCCTGATTAATTAAATCAATTATATAGTCATTCAACGCAAGGTTAATTTTCAGATCTTCTTCCGTGGTTGATAAATTAATTAAATTCGCAGGTGTAGCAGAATGTTGAATGTGCTTAACTAAATATATTTTGACAGCACGTAACCATCACTGTTGTACGCGGTGAAGGCTCTAGGAAAATTGATTTTGCTTAGCCGTCACCGTTCTGTTATGTGCGACCCTCTAGCCCAACCCACGTATTTAACTTTTTTATGGCTTCTTTTTTACTCCATCTCTCTGTATGAAGTCTACTTTAATGAAAACACTTCTAAAATGTTCAGTAATGGACGTCCGTCGTCTTCTTTACATGTAAATTTATTTAAGTGAAAAATATGCCTTTAAATTTGCTGTTGTCTGCCTTGTGTTTTGCTGAAAAGAGATGACCGTTGACAGCTTGATTATTTTTATTTATGCCAAGTAATCTTAGCTTGCTGGAATGTTCTCCAATTACGTGAAATGGCTTTAATAAAGAAATTTTCAGAGTCAAGTTACTGCGAAACCAACCACACCGAGTGAGAGATATCGATTACTGTTTGTAAAGTGTGAAGTTACGCAACCCTTCTAGTTGGCCATCAAAAATTAATTTTTCCTTCTTTGCAATTATTCTTTGTGATATTTTAATATTATCCTGTCATCCAGTGGAATATTTTTTTCGATTATGAATTCAAAATATTTCATATGATAAATTTTCAGGATTCTTGTTTATTTTGTGTAAGATTTTCTTTGAAAAGTGAAATTGAGATTTTAATACTGATGAGCTGTCATTTTAATTTTTACTTAACAAAATAAATTGACGTTCTACCTATTTCTATTATAACCATCAGCAAGAAATATTTTAGACACGTTTTTTGATTTGTTTTTATTCAAATTTTTTTTACGACAAAAATATAACAAAATACAAAAACCAAAATTTTCTTAGGAACTATTAAAAAAATTTATAGAAAAATCAAACAGTTTAATTTAGTTTCTTTCATATGGCGAATCTATTTCATGCCTGCAAATGTCGATATTGTCGATATCTGAGATATTAGCTCATTTAATAATTTTAGGTAATGTTTAGTGTTTGGGTTCGACCCTTTCGGTCCACACGATCAACTTCCCAGTATGATGAAAGGAAGCTCTTTGAAATAACGATAAGAATGGTAAATCCGCAAGGCTTTTCTAAAGAACTTTTTTTGTTGAACAGTAGCAAACAAATATATCCCTGGCCCTTCGTTCGCTACACTATAAAGCGAATTCATTTTGAGCGTGTTGACGCGATGATGATAAACTGCAATGGTAAAAACTTCATTTTCAATTCGAACGATTTCAGGAGATAGTACCAAAATTAATCAATGTAACGGATTTTTCAAACTTGTCCGAAAAGGCCAAACTGTAATCACTGGAAATCCCGCGATGAACTCAATTCCCAAAACTGTAGGACATGGAAAGCAATCCGCCGTTCAAACAGTTCTGAACTAAAGTTTGAAAATTTCGTCATATTTGTAATGGATAACGTATTTGTTGAATGGTTTTTAAAGAAAGCTCGGATTTTGACTCTTTGGGAAGCTATTGCTCGGCTGAATCCATAAAAGTGAACTTCATTTTGAACGGGTGTCATTCCAACGCTTCGATCGGCACCTCAATGAAGTCAATATCATTTTTGGTTTGCGTTCTATCGAGCATGTACAAAAATCACTTACGCCCTTTAAACATAGATACCGCTTGATCGAATTTTATTAAAATCTTTTCAAAGTGTACTTTCGGTAATACGCTACGATCGGCACCTCAAAAAAGTCGGTATCATGGTTGGTTCGTGCTATATCGTGCAGGTACAAAAATCACTTACGTCGCTTAAACAAAAAAACGGCTAGACCGAATTTCATGAAAATCTTTTCAGATCATATTTCGGTTAATACGCTTCGAAAGACACCTCAATGAAGTCAATATCGTTTTTGGTTTGTGTTCTATAGAGCATGTACATACAATAATCACTTACGCCCTTTAAACATAGATACCGCTCGATCGAATTTTATGAAAATCTTTTCAAAGTGTACTTTCGGTAATACGCTACGATCGGCACCTCAAAAAAGTCGGTATCATGGTTGGTTCGTGCTATATCTTGCATGTACAAAAATCACTTACGTCGCTTAAACAAAAAAACAACGGTTAGACCGAATTTCATGAAAATTTTTTCAGATCATATTTCGGTTAATACGCTTCGATGACGACACTTCAATGAAGTCAATATCATTTTTGGTTTGTGTTCTATAGAGCATGTACAAAAATCACTTATGCCCTTTAAACATAGATACCGCTCGATCGAATTTTATGAAAATCTTTTCAAACTGTACTTTCGGTAATACGCTACGATCGGCACCTCAAAGAAGTCGGTATCATGGTTGGTTCGTGCTATATCGTGCAGGTACAGAAATCACTTACGTCGCTTAAACAAAAAAAACGGCTGGACCGAATTTCATGAAAATCTTTTCAGATTATATTTCGGCTAATACGCTTCGAACAACACCTCAACGAAGTCGATATCAGTTTCGGTTCGCGTGATATCGTGCAGGAAAAAATGACCACATCCGTACGCACACACACACACACATACTTCCTCCCAATTTTTTGCTTAAAATGCTCCTGGGACCTTGAAAGATGAAAATACGTTGAAAATTTCGATTTCGATTTTCGGACCGGTTACAATAACTTCCTATACTGGGAAGTTAATTAATGAAAAATATACAGTATAAAAAAAACTAAAAAATAACTTTATTTTAAAATGCAGGAACTTCTAAAGAATCAACACAGCGGAAGTAAAAGCTACCAGGACTGACCGAGTCAAAAGAGGAGGAGTTAGAGAAAGAGTGACGATCATATCTCGGGGGAGAGAGGATGAATGATGAGTTGAGGAGCTCAACATCAACATCAAAAGGGTCAGATACAGAAGAATGAACACCAAGTGAGCGAAAGTTAGACCAAAGTCGTTTCGGATCTAGGTTAGAATTAAGCTTGCTAGCATAGAACTCACGTTTAGCAGCTTTGACTTTGAGGTTGATGCGATTGCGAAGCACTTTGTACTCAATTAAGTAACTACGAATTTTAGTTCTACGGTACCGCGCTGGATTATCAGATCACGAATCTCACGTGAAAACCATGGACAACGAGAAGAGGTTTTGAGTCTGCGGGTGACAAGCGGTACACATTGGTCGTACAGTGATTGGATGAAGGAGGACAAGATAGCAACCTTATCGTCGACAGAGGTAGAGATATAGATGTCATACTAAGGTAGAGAAGAAACCGCACTAAGAAGCTGCTCAGGATTGATGTTGCTGTAGTCACGGTAAGAGAAAGAAAAAGGCGAAGAAGGTTGTAATGAGAAATAGATAGAGAGAAAAAGGATGTCATGGTCAAGAAAACTAGGAGCAGAAATTTGCTTGTGTCTTATTACAGAGCTGACAGACTTAACGGCGAGAATATCAAGCAATGATGGATTACGACAATTCATAAAAGTTGGGAGTTTATTTAAAACATGAAGATCCAATGACTCAAACATATAATAAAGACATTTCGCCTGACCGTTTGGTTTTAACAAGTTAACATTGAAATCACCGGCAACAACTAGATTCTCATACTGACGAGAAAGATTAGAAATTCAGTAGCAACGACAGGATCATATATAGTGGGACAGTATACACTTATGACAGCACATTTATCAAAGGAACATTCTAATTCGACAGCAATAAATTCAAGTGGAGAGTCTCTTGATTTACCAAGCACTCTAGAGGAAAGCAGAGAAGATACATACCCTGACTGCTACGCCACCTCCAGAGCGACCAGCACGGTCATTTCGATGGATAGTGAAGTCAGATATGGAAACATAAGAGGAGGGAATTTCAGGATTTAACCACGATTCGCTTACAACTAAAACATGACTTTTAGGACAATCGAGCAAGTTTCTGAGCTCATCCATTTTATTTTTTAAACTCCTAGCATTAAAGACAATAATATTCAGCCCAGAAGAGGAAGAGGAGAGGATATTGAGGAGTGTTCCCTCGTTGTGCATATCACTAGGAGACCCACTCATACGTTATACATAGAGAGCACAGATCCACATGACCATAAGCAGACAAGAGAGATGAAAACGTAAGAAATAAAGCAGCATAGTAGAAGAGAAGAAATATTAGTAGAGAGGAAGAAGAGAAAAGATAAAGAATAGGCAACATGGATGAAGTTACAAAATAAAGATAAAAACTAATTAAAACTAAGAACTAAAATTCAGCAAAAGAAACAAAAACAAAAAAAATAATAACAAAATAAAGATAAAAACTAATTAAAACTAAAAACAAAAATTCAGCAAAAGAAACAAAAAAATAATAATAATAATAAGTAGATAAAAATCAAAAACTAAAACTCAGCAAAAGAAACAAAATAAAATAAAGTAAAAAAAAGTAGATAAAAATCATATGAAAGAAGAGAAAACAAAAAGAAAAATAAAACATAGAAAACAAATAAAATAAAACTAAATGATGTTACTGCTTACTGAGCACCGTTAGCATTAGTCGATTCATATTCGGCAATTTCCTGCAGTAAATCCAAGCTTGGAACTGTAACTGGCCGATCATCTGCTACTCTGCGAACATACACCAACCCATTGCGAGTAAATGAGGAATGAATAATTTTCTCTCTTTTAAGACGCAGAACTCTCCTAAGTATATCATTATTTTTGTCCGAGAGGCTCTCATAGGAACCAATTCTACCATCAGATGCATGGCTGCTGCATAATTTATTCAGAGTGAGCGCTCCAAATTTCCAAAAACGAAATAGAAAAGTCTTCTGCTCATTAACGCAAGAAAATTTTACTATAAGTGGGAGATTCCGTCGCCGGGTGCTGCTACCAGGGATATTCACATTGCGTTTAACTCGGAATACATGTGTAAAATTTGATAAATAGTGGTTGAAATAGCAGAGAGCAATTGACTGGGACTCTCATCATTAGTATATGGAATACCAGTACCCAGTAGGAATTCTAGGAAGGCCTTACCGATGGAGCACTGAAATAAGTACTCATCTGGTAAGGGGTGCCCCTTATTTTCTGGGTGCTAGATGAGCCCTTACAATCCCCATTACAAGAGAAGGCAGATGGTAAGGTGTAGTCCAGGATTATACCCAAACAAGCGAGAATCTGCCCGATGACTCAAGGGAGCTTTCCTGGAGCTTTCATCAATTTTATAGAAAAAAATAAAACGGGCAATTATATTCGTCGACATAAAATGCGACAATAGCATACTCGGTAGCCCGGCTCTCATTCGATACGGAGGACAAGCAGCTTTGGAGAAGTTTAGAATTTAGTTGGGGGACTGCTTAGGTAAAGCCACTCTCGGGCTTGGAAAAAAGGCATTTGTAAAAGATGAAAAAAATAAAAGCATTTCGACACCGGATCACATATCCATAGGCGCCCATGAATATCTCTTTTGCAATGTTCCGTTGTTGCCTTACTATACCCCTTACAGATGAGCAGTTCTATAAGCACTCTAAGGTAAGTACCAAAGTAAGGCCTTACCCCCTATGACATCGTGTGTAAAAGTAAGCGCTTCTGTAAAAGGAAGTGGTAAGGCCTACCCCTTACCAGTAAGTGCTGATTTCAGTACTTCTGTAAGCTTACCGGTCCTACTGGGTAATAACTGCATCGTTTAGCCTACTCACACGCTGACAATCATCAATTAAATTACTCATGGAGTCACAATTAGCTTTAATTATGTTCAGCTCATCTGGCAATGTCGTGATTTGCGTGCTGAAACCATTAACAACATCAGCAATTTTCTGGGAGATCGTTTCTTGCAGGGTAGCCATTTTGGCCTCCAATTTTTCTTCCAAAATCTTATCAAATTTAAGGAGTAGCCTCCTCTCAAATGTTTCCATGAAATCAGCAGAAATCGACGAGCCAGATCCGCAATCCTTAGAGTGGATAGAAAGGGGGGAATCGATATGATTACCGACGTTGTTTCTAATCTGACTGCGCGTTTTATTCATGCTGATGACTGCTGGAGGTGTATTGGTTTTAGTTGCATGAACCGTAACCGCTGATTTAATTTTATCGTTTTTAGTAGACATATTGTGATTCCGAAAGTTAAAAACCAAGATAAATCTCCCACGGCAATAAGACGATGCCGGACACTAATTTGGATAATTGACAACTGGTAAACAAACTTGGAAAAACTAGCAAATGCGACGGAGCTCAAGCAACACGACTATTCACACTTGACACATCTCACTCGAACATGTTTGCCGAACAGTGTTCGCGAACATAAAAAGGGACAAATATTCCACATTTGGTTCCCAAACATGTTCGACGAACATTTTCAATAGCCCACAAATCAATGTTTGCTACAACACCGAACATGACGGACTAGTAGTACAAAGGGTGACTCCTAAAGCCGCGTCTCCACCAACCGAACATGTTCGCCGAACAGTGTTCCGAACATAAAAACAGACAAACATTCCACATTTGCTTCCCAAACATGTTCGGCGAACATTTTCAATAGCTACAAATCAATGTTCGCTACTGACATCCGAGCATTTTGGTTAGTTGGTGATTTTGTGAAGTGATGAGTGTATCTACGCAGCGGCGTCGTAATTTAGCGTGCATAGCAGCTGCTTATTTGCTCCTGCCCGCTCGTCGACCTCCTCGTTGGTGGCAGAGACAACTGTTTAGAGGTATAGACGTTTTCAAACCTCGTGACATCCCGCGCATCTTCCCCAGCTAAGCTCTTAAAAATGTTAAAAAGTTCAGACAAAAGCTTCACTTAACTCCTCCTATCAAATCACTTGCTGCCATGTAATCAGTCGCGACTGCGTATTGCTAAAGGGAGGTGTATTTTTCTGGGACTTCGATGATTATTTAAAAAAATTACAAATTATGACAGAAAAACACCCGTTTTTATATATTTTTTTTATTTTAAGGTTTTTATATTTTACACAAATGCCACAGAAATAATTTGTAGTAATTTCTACTAAAAAATACGATATTTGTGTTTTTATCACTTTGAATACTAGATTTTTGACATTTTCCGCCAGTCGCAAGCGCGCTTCTGCCTGGGGAGGTTGTGTTGCTTGAGGCTGCGGAGAACTCAATTTATGAATGAAAATGTTCATATCTTTAAAAGAAATTTTTCCAGAAATTCTTTTAATTTATTTTAAATTTAGGGATGGGAAATATTTAGCATAATTATAGTAAAATTATGCTTATTACGATGGATAAACTGCCTTTGTTGAGCAGGAGTTTTACATGTATTTCAAAGCTCTGCTCAATACATATAAAGATTACTTAACTTTATTCATCCGGCATGCGCACATCCCTTCCCAAATTATTTTGTTGAGTTTTTTCTGCGTTTGTTGCCTTTTTAAGTTAAAAGAGGGGAAATGATAGAACAAATTTTATGAAATTGGGCAACGAGGTGCGCAGAACCCTTCAAATTATTTGTGTCACGGAGTTTGAAAACTTCTATACAAATGAGTGCAGTGACCAATTTCATGCAGAACTGACAGCGAGTTGTTTATTCACGAATTTCACAAGGGTGTGTAACGAGGATTTTGAATTACTAATATCGCTGATTGGGCCAATTATTTCGAAACAAGATACTAATTATCGCAATGCTATAAGTGCAAATGATTGTCTGGCCGTTACTTTACGATTTTTGGCAACGGGTGATTGCTACACATCTTTAATGTATACTGGTTTTAAAAATAAATGGCAATTTGACCAGTGTTTTGGAGCCCTAGACGGCAAGCATGTTGTTGTACAATGCCCTGTTGATAGTGGAACAGAAAATTTTAATTACAAAGGACATTACAGTATCGTTTTAATGGCTCTAGTTGATTCAAACTATTCATTTTTGTACGTAAATGTTGGCTGTCAAGGCAGGATTTCAGACGGGGGTGTATTTAAAAACAGTGATTTGTGGAACACCACCTTGAAAACCAGTGATAATTTACCTGCTGATAAACCTTTACCAGGGCGGGTATTTGCAGTACCATATGGAGTAGAAATTTCTCAAGTGAGCTCATGATTTTCGACGTTGAAAGCAAAATTAAAACCAAGCTACAAAAAATAATCTACTTGGTAGTCTCAAGTCACGCCATGAATATTTTTGGAAAAAATTAATTTGTTTATGAATAATGGTGGATTGAATATTTTGGCATCGATTGATTGTAAAATTATTTTCTCGTAAACGATACGATGAAAATTATTGAAAATTTGGGAAAATGATGTGAAATAAATACGATTTACTTTAGTGTGCGGAACAACATAATAATTTATTATTGTTACTAATTTTTATCATTTTGTTATAAACAAATACTGATTTGGCCCTGTTCTCAATGCAATATTCGAAATTTTTTTCGAGGAGTGTAATCTATGAAGGATCACGATTAAAATACCGTTTCAAACTTTTTGTGATCGCTCTTCGGGTTGGTAAAAAATACTATTGTTTATAGTCCATTCAAAACTCGAGGGGGTGTTCCAAAATAATACCGTTAAGAAAATCGAGCCCTAAAGGTTTTTGGGTTCGCTGATCACGAAAATCGAGGTCCCGCGGTCCTAAAATTAGGGCGTCACCCCTATAAATGCAAAAAACACCCCTTTTTAGGGGGTTTTCGCGATTTGTTCAGTAATAATGAAAACTAATGCGATGAAATGCACTTTTTTAATATTTATTTGCGAAGGTGGTTGATTTATACTAAATTAAGGCGAACTTTATGGTAAGGGGTACTCCTAAAGGGTTGAAACTACCCCTAAATCGGCCAAAAATGGCAAAAATTATAGACATTGTTTTTTTTTCAAGTTTATGCTTCAAATTCGATTGTGGGCGTACTGTCAGGCAAAAATACATTATTTTCAACCCTTAAGGGGTTAAAACTACCCCTACTATAATAAAAACAACTTAATATAAAAAAATTGCAAACATTTTTTTTTGCTTTTTGTTTGAAATTTGGTTCAAAAGGTATTATCAGCAAATTAATTTTTTCAACTCTTAAGGTGGTAAAACTAGCCCCACATTAAAATTGTAATTGGAACAAATTGAAATTTATTGCTTTGCATTAAAATTTTATATTTGATGGAATATTATTAAAACATTTGGAAATTTTTTAACCCTCTTGAAGGAGTTAAACCTTAGGGGTACCCCTTACCATAAAGTTCGCCTTAATTTAGTATAAATCAACCACCTTCGCAAATAAATATTAAAAAAGTGCATTTCATCGCATTAGTTTTCATTATTACTGAACAAATCGCGAAAACCCCCTAAAAAGGGGTGTTTTTTGCATTTTTAGGGGTGACGCCCTAATTTTAGGACCGCGGGACCTCGATTTTCGTGATCAGCGAACCCAGAAACCTTTAGGGTTCGATTTTCTTAACGGTATTATTTTGGAACACCCCCTCGCGTTTTGAATGGACTATAAACAATAGTATTTTTTACCAACCCGAAGAGCGATCACAAAAAGTTTGAAACGGTATTTTAATCGTGATCCTTCATAGATTACACTCCTCGAAAAAAATTTCGAATATTGCATCGAGAACAGGGCCAAATCAGTATTTGTTTATAAAAAAATGATAAAAATTAGTAACAATAATAAATTATTATGTTGTTCCGCACACTAAAGTAAATCGTATTTATTTCACATCATTTTCCCAAATTTTCAATAATTTTCATCGTATCGTTTACGAGAAAATAATTTTACAATCAATCGATGCCAAAATATTCAATCCACCATTATTCATAAACAAATTAATTTTTTCCAAAAATATTCATGGCGTGACTTGAGACTACCAAGTAGATTATTTTTTGTAGCTTGGTTTTAATTTTGCTTTCAACGTCGAAAATCATGAGCTCACTTGAGAAATTTCTACCCTATGTCATTGTCGCTGATGATGCCTTTGCACTCTGCAAACACATAATAAAACCGTACCCGGGAAATCAAGAAAAAGGTAGCAAGAAGAGAGTGTTTAACTACCGTCTTTCAAGAGCAAGGCGATGTTCTGAAAATGCTTTCGGAATCATGAGCTCAGTGTTTAGAGTGTTAAGAAAACCAATGCTCCTTGAACCTGAAAAAGCAACGATTGTTACCTCTGCATGTGTGTACTTACACAACTTTTTACGTGCTAACAAACCTACTAACTACTACGCTCCTCCTGGGTCAGTGGACTACGTGTTGCCTGATGGAAGTATTGTCCCAGGGGAATGGCGCAAAGGAGAATCTGAAAGAAGTGAAACTTTCTACCCCTTGCCTCGTATCAGTAGGAGACCTAGTGAACATGCCAAAGCTATCAGGGATGAATACGCTACATATTTTATCTCGGATAAAGGAAGTGTACCATGGCAGTATGACCTTGATTGAACAGCTTGAACAACCAAACCTCAAACTAAACCTTTTGATGTAACTGTTGTCTTACATGTTAGTTGTTAGTCAATTATATATTTGTTAACAAGGTAAAATTACCGCTTTTGACTTCAATAAAATAATTAGTAATATGAACAAAGAATGGTTATTTACTAGGCTAAAAACATTCCCTTCATTATGGGCCAAAACAATTTAACAGAAGACGTAAAAAAGATAAAGAGTTCTCTCCCTCTTCCAAGTTATCCTCCAAGCAGTTTTCTTCCAAGTAAGAAGCTCGACTACTTTGTCCATCTTCTCCAGTAATGGGTTCCACTGATGAAAAACGCGTAGTATCTGAGTAACTGGTATACATGTCCTTGTACTCCTTCATTTCAGCCTCAAAAATGGCGTTGTCAATTTTATTTTTTAAAATGCATATGGTAAGAGGATTCTTAAGTGTTCTTATCCTTGACGCGACAGCTTCACCATATATGGAGAATTCGTTTCTGTCAGGGCACTTCATTCCTTCGTAGCAGTCCGTCATTATTTTGTACGCTTCGTCTTGCTTGTCTTTACGGCTTTTTTTTGTTAGGGGGCACCTTAAAGCTTGAAGATGAAGATGGCCGATTAATCATTGTCGGGTCATCTTCTCGTGGCTTGGATGCTTGAACTTGAGATACCTCTTCCTCCCAGTTCTCTTCTTTACCAATCTGTGAATTTTCGGAGCTTGAAATGGTTTTTTCGGTATAAATTTGTCATCCAAAAATCGAAGGTACTTGAGTCCCCACCACGGCTTTTTTTTCTCGTTTGTTCCCATTCCAGACTTAGTTACACTCTTCTTCTCCTTTCTACATATATTGGGCAAGAACACTCTCTAATTTCTTTTTTACATCAAGTACACTGCAACCCACATCGGAAGCAATTTCTGTGATAGCGTCATTCCGTCTGTACTTATTTTTATATAGTTTTTCACTCGGATTCCACAATAAAGGTTGTTTTTCATATGACTGGATCAAAGCAATAGTGTTTTCTGCTGTCCACAGTTTTTTATTGCACTCACTCTCAGTCATTGTGCCTGTTTAGAATAAATATCTTCTATTCTTGTATAAAGAAAATTATATTTTATGACACCCAATTCAAACATAAATATTTTAGTGACTGACAATTAGTTAAATTACAAAGCAATGCTAATGTAATAACAAAACTATAAATCAAGAATACACTGTCAATACATAAAGAAAACGAAGATGCCTTCATAACAGTTTTGTAGCCAATCGTTCGCTCTACAAAAAAATCCTTATTATAATGATTTCGTTAAATTCAATAGTTTATACGCATTCGGAATTCATTTAAAAAAAATCTGGTTGCCTGTAAAGTCCATATACGGGCGAAGTTTTTACGTGACAACGTCTTCTCTTTCTGAACCTCTCTATACTGAAATTCAACTGTTTTTAATCTGGGTGTTGAGAACAACCATAAAAAAGCAACCTAAAATGAAGTGAAATTATAAATATGAATTAAATATATATCAAATGATACTTATGTATACTTGTCCAATCTTGAAGTAATTAAACAACCTGAAATAAGAAAAAAGTTAAACAAAAATAGAACTAATGTAATCATGTACCGATATTGACGTTTCAACAACATGATAACAAGCGATAAAACACACAAGCTAAAGATTCCAGGGATTCTTCAAGGGAAGAACCCTGACCAAAACAAAGATCGCACCGTCGGAAATTGCCGCATAAATACACACAAACTTAAAAAACATTAAACTTTTAAACGAACATATACAAAAATACAACATAAAATTGAAATTAAACGACACAATTTACTAAAACAATACAACATAAAACAATAATAACAAATCCAATACCGGCACACCTTAACCTAACTTTCACTTCGCGTTTTTTTTTATGCGACGAAATCGCGAAAACGACAAACAATTTGACGACCGCGCGAACTCCCCGAGAGGTGCACTAAAGCGACCACGGCGGTACACCTGGATAAACCGCGTAAAAAACGGAAAACGTCGCGAAGAAAAACGCAGATGTCCACAACGAATTTGGCACTCTGCGAACTGACATCCATCAGCTGATAGTGCCAGTAGATAATTTTAGCACCGCTGAATATAAATAAAACGTCTAAAAAATGCGACGTTTTGTAAAAAAGCTAAAAAAAAAGGTTTAAAAATTAGAAAATATTCGCCATAAGTGGGAGAGAGAAAGGGAGAAGAATGAGCGAGAAAGGAAATAAAATTTTAATATGGACGAAAGGGAAATTTCGATTTCTAAGATGGAAAACATCCTAATTCAAGGTCTAAAAGGTTCTAAAAGGCCAAAACTATATAAACAGAGCTTTTTCATCGCAATTCCGCCATTCTACCATAGAAAATCAGGCTGCTGAAAAATCGTCGCGAGTTTTGAAAAATTGTTAAAGAGTGGAAAATTTTTAAAAGGAGTTTTTTTTTGGAATAATTAAAGGTGTTAGATAAATTCGGTGTGCGTTTCCTAGTGCCATACGTTCAAAGGTATATGCCAATTTTGGCCATATTGAACAAAATGAACTAGTGTTGTTTCTTTGAGTGAGATTTAAAGTCCGTGTTCGTATAGGATAACAATAGAAATAAGTTTAAATTAAATTAAGAGAAATTGTAAATTTATTGAAATAAAGAGAGAAATTAAAATTTACATATTTGGTGTAGGGATTTAAGGAAATTTATGTATAAAGGTTTTTTGTGAATAAAATAAGCAAACCAAACCGTACAGTGTTTTTTTTTATTTTGCATTCGTTAAGTTAATTGCTTGCTACACATTTTTTGGTGGTTCCATCCAGGAACTGTACGATCTTTGCTTATTTTTTCACTGTTGTTTTTAATTGGTTTGAATATCAAAGTGAAAGAACCGTATTTAGCAAAAGTTGGTCTTGCCCTGAATACCGTATTCCATCGAAATTTTTTTACCAGTACCGTACTCGATTTCGAAGTTCTTATCTCCACATCGTAGTTCATTTGAAATCTTTCATTTACGGATTCTATTTTATATAGAACTCTTCTTCAAGTTCTTAAACAACCAATTGTTGACATTGGTCAAATTTAATCATGGCAACTTTAGATGAACTACTTATTCAAGAAGAAGTTTTAAAAAATAGAATTGAGAAATTAATTGAAAATGGAAAGAAGACAGCTCAGGCCAGAAGAACGCAAGGTTTTTTCGAAACAAAAATTTCCGACTTACGACAGCTCTGGGAAGAGTACACGAAAGTGGATATGCAAATCATGCACCAAGTAAGGTCCAAGAAGTCAGAGGATTCAGGAGAGCATTCCTACGTAAAGGAAGACCACTACGGAAATACTGAAGCCAAATACACCGACTACATGGGCGATCTTGTGGAAGGTCTACGAAAGTTTATCCCTGCAGAAACCAGAAAAGAAACTATTACCACCAATACATCAAATCCTGCCATCCAAACAACTATCGTGCAGCATGAGACTCTGCCGAGAATTTCCTTACCAAAATTTAATGGTGATTTTGACATGTGGCGATCCTTTCACGACTTATTCGTGTCATTAGTCCACAACAATACAAGCCTTAAGCCAGTCCAGAAATTACATCACCTAAAGACTTCCTTAGTCGGAGATGCGGAGCGAATTTTAAGGCATATCCCGGTCACAAATGAAGATTATGAGCCGGCATGGACTAAACTTAAGGAAGGTTTTGAAAACACACGAATATTAGTCAACCACCAATTAAAACGTCTTATAGGTCAGCCTAAATTAAATGTGGAATCAACAAAGAGTTTAAAGGAATTCATAGAAACTATAGAGGAGTGTATGCAGCAACTTAAAAATCTCAATGTGGATACTACATCGTGGGATGTATTACTTATTCATATTTTGGTTCAAAGGCTCCCTTTCGTAACCCTTAGACATTGGGAGGAAGAACTCGGGACACAAAAGGAATTACCCGAGCTAACAAAATTTATGTCGTTTTTAAATACCCGATTGAAAGTTCTACAATCCATTGCTGACACAATCACTTCAAGAAATGCACCAGCGAGACCTACGACTGCCAAGGAAAAAGTAGCATCATACCATATTGTAAGGAGAGACAGATGTCCTGCCTGTGAGGGGAAGCATTACGTTCAGAGGTGTCCTGTTTACAAGCAGATGAGTCCACAGGCAAGGCTCACCACTATCAAGTCAGCAGGTCGTTGTCTTAATTGTCTTTCCAGCAACCACTCACATATCAACTGCACGAGCAAATTCAACTGCTTCAAATGCAAGCAAAAACACCACACATCACTACACGACGATACTCAACACAAGCAGCCTGCCAACAATTCAAGGAAGGTTTCTTCACCATCAAGTGAGGGTCAAGCCTGCCCAAGAAGAGCCATCGACGAAGGCACTAGCCACAGCGCTGACAACACAGTTCAAGCCTTTATTGCAAATCAAAATGTGCATGCCCTTCTTTCTACAGCTCTGGTTTCCGTAAAGGGTAAGCACGGAGAAAGACATATCTTACGGTGTCTTATAGATCCAGGATCACAATCCTCGTTCATCACCCAAGCTGCGTGCCAAAAATTGGGTGCTAGTTGTTCGCCAACATCCATCTCAATCACCAGTGTAAACGAGACTACAGCGGCCAATGCAAGAAGTCAAACCACTTTACAACTACAAGGGTGCAATTCTGAACCACAGCAAATTAACGAAACGTTTTTGGTTATCCAAAAAATTACGGATCCACTTCCAAAATACAAAATCCACAAGAGAGACCTCGGACACATAGTGGGACTGCCATTAGCCGACTCAACTTTTTGGAAACCGGGACGAATAGATGCTTTGCTAGGAGTCAACGCATATTCAAAAATCGTACTAGAAGGCGTAGTAAAAGGAACGAAATCATCTGTAGTTGCAATCAACACACTCTTTGGTTGGATATTATTAGGACCAACAACAAGTGTACCACAAAACAATTCAATTGCGCTGACAGTCACAACCGAAGATTTAAGTCATCAAATTTCTAAATTTTGGGAAATTGAGGAAGTTCCATCAAGTCCTATGCTCACTAAGGAAGAGAAACAGTGCGAAGAATGTTTTCAAGCCTCTCATAAGCGCCTTAGCAACGGCCAATATGAAGTGAAACTACCCTTTGTCAACAACCAATCGCCAATATTGGGAGAATCTAAACCACAAGCGTTAAAACGATTCAATGCGTTAATGAAGAAATTTCAAAAATTTCCAGATCTAGCCAAGGACTATGCAAAGTGCCTAAATGAATACTTGGACTTAAACCAAATGCAAATGGTGGAATCAGGAAATGCCGAAACATCACATTATTACATTCCCCACCATGCGGTTTTTAAAGACAGTACCACTACCAAATTGCGAGTCGTCTTCGATGCCTCATGCAAAACAACCAACGGCAAATCTTTGAACGACTTTCTGCTAAAGGGACCAACTATACAACATAAGCTATTTTCAATACTACTCAATTGGCGTAAACATAAAATCGCTATAACAGGAGATATTGAAAAAATGTATAGGATGATTTGGATGCACCCGGACCATCAAAATTTTCAACGGATAATATGGAAACATCCAACTGAACCAAGGCTACAGGAGTACCAACTGAAAACCGTGACATTCGGTACAACCTCTGCGCCGTACTTGGCAATCAGAACGTTGCATCAGTTAGCAGAAGATGAGAGAGAAAGATGGCCACGAGCTTCCGAAGCCACCTTAAAAAACTTCTACGTCGACGATCTGCTAGCAGGCGCCAATGATGTAGCTGATGCCAAGAAATTACAAAGGGAATTAATTGAAATGTTGAACTCCGGCGGATTCAACCTTCGAAAATGGGCAAGCAATAGTCCAGACCTGTTGTCCCACTTACCCAAGGAATATCTTCAATCAAAGGACAGCTTATTATTTGGAGACGAAGATCACATTAAAACATTAGGCATTCGATGGCATCCTGCAACAGACCATTTCACGTTCCAAATCACAGCAAAACTACAGAGCAAGGCTTCCACTAAACGGACCATCTTGTCTGAAATTGCATCTCTCTACGATCCACTAGGATGGTTGTCACCAGTAATAATAGTTGCAAAGATACTGATTCAAGAACTTTGGATTACCGGCTGCTCATGGGATACTCAAGTCTCTGGTTCCATAGCACAAAAATGGGAAGGCTTTAAGGGAGACCTAGTAAATTTGAATCAATTAAGGATTCCCAGATGGATTGGCTACACTCCCAGTGCAAACCTTCAACTCCACGGATTTTGCGACGCTTCTAACAAAGCATATGCAGCAGTCCTGTATCTACGTGTGGAGTATAACAACAAAATTGAATGCACATTGTTAACATCGAAAACCAAAGTGGCTCCTGTCAAACCAACAACCATACCACGGTTAGAACTAAATGGGGCATTAACTCTAGCACGTCTCATCAAAACAATCAATAACGATATGGAGTTTAAAAATGTACCAATCTATGCCTGGACAGACTCAACAATAGTCCTACAGTGGATCAAAGAGCATCCATCACGATGGAAAACTTATGTTGCCAACAGAGTCGTTGAAATACAGGAAATCATCAAATATGACAATTGGCATCATATCCCAACTAATCAAAATCCAGCTGATATTGCGTCAAGAGGTACTACAGTACTACACCTGCAGTCAAATGACATGTGGTGGAAAGGTCCAGATTGGCTAAGTCAAACCGAAAGCTCCTGGCCCATCAGTCAGAAAACGTCAGATCGGACTGAATTGGAAGCCAAGAACACTGCAAATAAAACTTTCAACATCACTATTAAAGAGGATATATTATATAAGTATTCATCCTTCACACGGCTCATCCGAATTCTTGCCAATATGCTTCGCTTTATTCAAAATTGTAGAAGATCATCGGCAAGACAACTCAAAAGTAGTTATTTCAAACAAGCCGAAAGCGTTGTTTTTCGTCTTGTACAACAAAGCAGTTTCAAAGATGAATATAATAATTTGTCCAACAAAACTCCAATACATACCAAAAGCAAGCTCCTACAACTAAATCCCTTTATGGACGATCAAGGGTTAATTAGAGTTGGAGGTCGTTTACAAAATGCTAACATCACTTTCAGCAAGAAGCATCCTATCATACTCCCCAAGGATCATCACATAACACGACTAATAATAGACAAAATTCACAAGGAAACATTGCATGGAGGACTCTCACTAGTACTGGCCACTAGTCGTAATAATTATTGGATACTAGATGCACGCCGTACAATTACGAGTCAAATCCACAAATGCGTTACTTGCGCACGTCATCGCAAAGAGACAATCACACAATTAATGGGCAATTTACCTGATGAGCGGGTAAATATAAGTAAACCATTCAGTCGAGTAGGAATTGATTATGCCGGACCAATCATTATAAAGACATCACACTGTCGTAAGGCAAAACAGTTGAAGGCGTACTTCTGTATTTTTATCTGTATGGTCACCAAGGCCGTCCATATTGAAGCAGTATCATCGTTAGCTTCAGAAGCCTTTCTCGCAGCTCTGAAAAGATTTGTGTCAAGAAGAGGTCTGTGCACTGACATCTTCTCTGATTGTGGAACGAACTTCATTGGAGGCAAAGGGCTAATAGACAAAGATCTACAAGAAGCAATTTCAAAATCAACACCAATAGCAGCAGAATACTTGGCGTCCAAATCGATACAGTGGCACTTTAACCCACCCGCTGCACCACACTTTGGCGGGCTTTGGGAGGCTGGAGTGAAATCGATAAAGAGTCACTTAAGAAGAAGCTTAGGGAATGCCATTTGTACCTTCGAAGAATTTTCAACAATGCTAGCACAGATTGAATGTTGCCTCAACTCCCGTCCACTCTCATACATCAGCAACGACCCTAGTGATATTTTTATATTGACACCTGGACATTTTTTAATTGGAGATGCACTAAATGCTGTCCCTGAACCAGATTGTACCGACGAGAAAATACCTCCGTTACAAAGATGGAGACATCTACAACAACGAGTAAGACATTTCTGGAAAAGATGGTCCAGAGATTATCTCCACCAACTACAACACAGACCCAAATGGTTTAAACCACAAAGAAACATACAGATTGGAGATATTGTTTTATTGAAGAACGAGAGCTTACCTCCAACATATTGGCCATTGGGCAAGATTGAAGAGGTGTATCCAGGCCAAGACGGGCTAATCAGAGTAGTCCAAGTACGAACCCAAAACAGCTCTTTTAAGAGACCAGTCTCCAAGCTGACACGTCTTCCAATCGACTCCTCGATCTCCGAGACAACAACAAATACGTAGCATATTCAAGTCTGTGTCATCCATGTTTTGTGTTGTCCCTAAAAAATAAACAAGTTTTTAATTAGTTTCCATTGCAGATGGAATATTATGGAGAAGATGGAGTTATCACTATTTTAGAAGACATCTATTTCTCACCTGTGTCCAGTCCAATCCCTGATGACGAGATGACCCAAGAAGTTGTTCCTGAGGTTCCACCACCATCATCCTCAAGGAGTCCCAATGTCAGCACCAGTGAAGGTCGTCGTCCAAGAGTAGGGCAGTTAGATGACACCACGCATACCAAACCACGTTTGACCCAGCCTGCTATAATCAATGGAGCAAAGTTAACCGATCTAGAGCGCTTACGTATAACAACGAACATTAAGGAATTTCGAGACAGAATAGAAAACAGCTTTCAAAGTTTCACCACCAGGGAAGGAGTTAGACTGTATTTGCCAAAGGAAGTACTTGTACGAATCAACTTCGAAGAGATAAGGAAGCGGAAGAACCACGAGAAGACGATCAACCTACCAGACCGCTACCAAGTTCGGTTAAGAGTCAGAGCGGATGATTCCCTTGTATTCTCCCACTATCACAAACGAGGAGTGGTAAAACGTTTGCAACGGACAAAAAATATGTTGAACAAAGATGTTCAACGGCGGGGAGAATGTTGAGAACAACCATAAAAAAGCAACCTAAAATGAAGTGAAATTATAAATATGAATTAAATATATATCAAATGATACTTATGTATACTTGTCCAATCTTGAAGTAATTAAACAACCTGAAATAAGAAAAAAGTTAAACAAAAATAGAACTAATGTAATCATGTACCGATATTGACGTTTCAACAACATGATAACAAGCGATAAAACACACAAGCTAAAGATTCCAGGGATTCTTCAAGGGAAGAACCCTGACCAAAACAAAGATCGCACCGTCGGAAATTGCCGCATAAATACACACAAACTTAAAAAACATTAAACTTTTAAACGAACATATACAAAAATACAACATAAAATTGAAATTAAACGACACAATTTACTAAAACAATACAACATAAAACAATAATAACAAATCCAATACCGGCACACCTTAACCTAACTTTCACTTCGCGTTTTTTTTTATGCGACGAAATCGCGAAAACGACAAACAATTTGACGACCGCGCGAACTCCCCGAGAGGTGCACTAAAGCGACCACGGCGGTACACCTGGATAAACCGCGTAAAAAACGGAAAACGTCGCGAAGAAAAACGCAGATGTCCACAACGAATTTGGCACTCTGCGAACTGACATCCATCAGCTGATAGTGCCAGTAGATAATTTTAGCACCGCTGAATATAAATAAAACGTCTAAAAAATGCGACGTTTTGTAAAAAAGCTAAAAAAAAAGGTTTAAAAATTAGAAAATATTCGCCATAAGTGGGAGAGAGAAAGGGAGAAGAATGAGCGAGAAAGGAAATAAAATTTTAATATGGACGAAAGGGAAATTTCGATTTCTAAGATGGAAAACATCCTAATTCAAGGTCTAAAAGGTTCTAAAAGGCCAAAACTATATAAACAGAGCTTTTTCATCGCAATTCCGCCATTCTACCATAGAAAATCAGGCTGCTGAAAAATCGTCGCGAGTTTTGAAAAATTGTTAAAGAGTGGAAAATTTTTAAAAGGAGTTTTTTTTTTGGAATAATTAAAGGTGTTAGATAAATTCGGTGTGCGTTTCCTAGTGCCATACGTTCAAAGGTATATGCCAATTTTGGCCATATTGAACAAAATGAACTAGTGTTGTTTCTTTGAGTGAGATTTAAAGTCCGTGTTCGTATAGGATAACAATAGAAATAAGTTTAAATTAAATTAAGAGAAATTGTAAATTTATTGAAATAAAGAGAGAAATTAAAATTTACATATTTGGTGTAGGGATTTAAGGAAATTTATGTATAAAGGTTTTTTGTGAATAAAATAAGCAAACCAAACCGTACAGTGTTTTTTTTTATTTTGCATTCGTTAAGTTAATTGCTTGCTACACACTGGGTAATTCTGTTAAGGATAGGACGATGATATGAGAAATATGAAATGAAAGGAAGTGTTTCCATTGTGATGTGCCTTGCGAAAGTCAAGTCGATGATTGTTCCTTTTAATGTAGTTGACTTAGAAACATCTGATACGCATTCGAGATTGTACATATCTTTCATGAATTTGAGAAATCTGTCGTCAGTCTTCACATTGGTGTTGAAATCACCACACAGAAGGACTGGTATGCTAGAATCAACTTCCAGGAACGGATGCACGGACTGGCTGTTGTGAACATACGGATTGAGTCCTTGGGATAGTAACATTCCGATGTCCTGCACCCTAGCTCCTGGATGAATATATACAGCGCTGAGGACAAACTTGAAGATAGTATCAGCGGTAAAGCAAGTAACTTCAGCCAAGCACATGTCATCTGCAGTTACGATGTGACGAGCTGCGTCTGTAATCGCAATTTGGACTACTTTTGCTGTAGATGTCGATGATAATTTGCGATAGATCGCTACTCCACCAGCTGCGTTGGTATCTGAGTTTGTTTGATTGTTCTTTCTGGATATGCACTCATAATCCTTGATTGGAACTGGTTCACGATTGTCTCGCATCCACGTTTCGGTCAGTACTAAATAGTCAGATCTTGGTATCACTATATCCGTTTCCATGTCCATGGCGTGGGCGCTTAAACTTTGACAGTTGATATTCGTCACGATAGTTTGTCCAGCGTCGATAGCGTCATCGCAAAATTTTACTGCTTTTTTGGTGATTGTGTTGAGAGGGTGTCGACCAAGTCGATTGTATTCATCGCGGATATCTCGCGTAGTGTCTGAGTCGTTTCCTTGTCGACCATGTTTGAAATTGAAGCAAGAATCCTTGTGCGTAATGATGTGCAAGCCGTTGATACTGGTTACGCGACTCATGGCCACATACACCAATTGTTGTGGTTGCTTGGGAGAGTACTTATAAACGATGACTTCAAATGTCCCACCTTGGGACTTGTGGATCGTAATGGCACAAGCAGGCACGCATGGAAACTGTTTTCGTTTGCATTTCACTGATTTAGACAGTGTAATGTTAACAATCTTTTTGTACACTGGTACCCAATAGACGGACAAAGTATTTGGTTTGCTAAGCACATGTGGTCGACATTAGTTTGAGCAACACTAATTCTTTCTGCCGCGACAGAAGAGGACACCATAATTGATTTCAACGTTTCGTTGGCAGTAGACAACTTAGCTTTTTCACTTAACATATACTTGCGTTGTCTTGCGGCGGCTGCTTTTGCAAATGCTGCCGTCTGTTCTGGAGTTCTGCTCGACGTTTTCTATTCTTAAGTCGTCTCTCGGCATCCGTTTGGGTAGTATGGGTTGTGTGAGGGATAGCGAAAGGTGTTGCAGACGTTGATGGTACATTATCCTCTGTCTCTATCGGTGTACTGGACGTTGAAGGTAATTGCACATCTTGATCGATCACAAAAAGCGTAGTAATTTCTGCTTAGATAAACATAATAAGTAATATTGTTTAACATTTTCTCATTATTTATATTATGACTATACCTTTTTTGTTTGAAACATTTAATTGAGTTGGATTAATTGTTTATAAATTGTTAGTTAACATTTATCAAGCCGTTAATTAATTAAACAAATGTTGAAGAGGTTTAAACACATCTAAACTCGAGATTTGTAATATCGTTAAACCTTATTTCAAGTTATAAATAATCTGTCATTTAATTAATGTTAATTTAATTGTGTTTAAATGTGATTGTTGTAAATGACATTAATCTAATCAGTTTACTATTTCATGACATACTCAGTAGACGAAAACTTACCGTACGTCGTTAATTGTGAATGGACGTCAGCATCTGAGTGTGACATGTTTTTCGTAAATGCCTTCCAGCTGCACCGATTTATAAGACGTTGTCACGTCAAAAAAAATTAATCATGCTTTCTACCAAAGGCCTCAAAATATATTCATAAAAATGTCGATTTTATTACTTTATTTTGACTACTATTTTATTGAATTTCCTTATAATAATGCTAAATTAATTTTTTAATTCAACATTTTGCTTCAGCTCATCCGATTTAATAATTATTTCCACAGACTTTTTGATGTGTTTACTTTTATTTTAACAATTGCTTTTTTTGGCCAACCCAAAAGATTCTCCTTCCTCATTAAAACACGTCTGCTCATCACGGCGGCTGAAACAAAAATAAAATGGAACACTAAAGTGATACAAAATGGAATTAGAACAAACAGCTGATCAGAAAAGGCGAACGTGAGTCGCTTTAAAATGGAAACGCACTTCCCTCTCACCCGAACACTTCCCGCATCAACAAATTTCGTGCTGAAAGGTGGTGAGCGCGACCCGTCTAAACAGGCACATTCTGTCCATTTAGCAATTCCGAAACTGATCAAATGGAACAACATAACCCTCTGCCGTTGGAAATCTAGTGCTACATCTAGGAATAAGAAATCAAAAATAGTAGTAAGTGGTGTAACTAGTATAAGCTCTAACACTAGGATAAGGTCCAAATCCAATAACACACTAAAACCACTTGCACCATCCTCCAATTACAGACCAGCCAATAATGATATTAATAGGAATAACATCCCCTCCACATCCTCTGCTTTCTGTACTCCAATAAATGATACACTAGCACCACATGTTCCATCCTCCAAATATAGAGCCAACAACAACTTTAACACTAGGATTCATAACATTCCCTCAACGTCCTCTGCTGTCACTCCCCCATCAAACAAAAGCAATTCGATGGCTTCATATTCAAATTTTTCCCGAAGTCACATTGTCGTGGGCGGCCGTTCCTATGCAAATATCAGCGAGATCCCCACCAACAACCAACCTGTCGCGTCTTCGATACAAACACAACCTACGGCTTCGAATAACTCTTCGATAGCAGCTGACAGCCATGTCAACAACATCCCCACAACAACCAAACCATTTTTCTTGGACCCGTTGCAGCCCCCGGTTGTAAAGAACACCTTAATGTCTGCGGATTCAATGGACGGTCGATACTTGTTATCTCGTCTACGAGATAGTAGGATTTACGATAATGTAAGACTTTTCCTAGCTTACATGCATGACAAACCCGGCTCAACTTGCATAAATGGTAAAACCAAGACCAGCCTTATCATTAACATACAGCAAGAAGGTCTTCCTACAGATCGCAATACTCTGCTCGAACTATACACTAAATTTCATGAGCAGTTTCAAATAACATCCCAGCAAGTACGCAAGGACCTTTCCACTTATGCCCTGCATGTGAGATCACTTCATGTATCTCAGCTGCAGAAAAGCCGGGATGAAATGACCAGATATTATCGGCCCTAACTAGGCACTTCTCCAAAGAAATTCCGTACTCCGAATTATCCCAAACCAAACCTGCCTGAAAACATAAAGCTTTTTCACCACAATTGCAGTGGTATGAGAGGCAAAATTAACAACTTTTTCATTGACTCGAAATCTTGTCATTATAATGTACTTGTGATCACCGAAACTTGGCTCAATGAAACTTTCCATAATGCCGGGTTTTCATTATTAGAATTAGTGGTAGAGTATACTGGGCGAGTACTAACTATCTTGAGAACTCGCTTAATGAAAACGAAAGTGGTAGAGTAGAGTACTTGATTACAGTAGAGTAGAGTGGGATAGCACCGTGGTAAAGTTACTCTACTAGTTCTATCCCCCACCACTGCTTTCCACTCTACTCTACCGCCACTATGCTAATGAAAACAGTGTTGAGATAGTCGAGCATACAAGAAATTCGTGGCATTTAAGTATTTAGTGTGCTGTCATTAAAGTAGGTACTATTAACAACTAGTCACTATTACCTTCTGCACCATACTATTTTCAATTTAAGTGAAAACGAGTACTCTACCAAAATAAGTAGAGTAGAGTTAGCTCGGCTTAAAAGTACGCCAGTTACTCTACCACTAATTCTACTAATGAAAACCCGGCATAATGAAGAGATCTTAGATTGCAACTGGACCATATATAGATGCGATCGAAACTACAACTTCACCGGTCTTTCAAGAGGAGGAGGGGTTCTTATAGCAGTAAAAGACTCCTTAAATAGCGAACTGCTCATAACTAATCGCTCGCTTTCTTTTGAACATGTTTTTATTAGAGTCAAATCGGGCAAAAAACACCTATCTATCGGTACATTCTACATACCCCCCAATTCCGACGAATCTAAATATGATGAGTTATTTCATATATTAGATGAGGCCAATGAATCGCTTTACGATAACGAGGATATATTTATTTTAGGGGACTTCAATCGCCCCAATATATCCTTTATCCCTGACGAGGAAGATAATAACTTACTTCCGATTAATGTCATAAACTCCATCGATATAAAGTTGATCGATACTTTTTATGGCAATGGTCTACACCAAATTATTAGGACTCCTAACTCTTGCGGTAAATGGTTAGATCTAATTTTCACCAATTCACACATATATATTGGGCAAGAACACTCTCTAATTTCTTTTTTACATCAAGTACACTGCAACCCACATCGGAAGCAATTTCTGTGATAGCGTCATTCCGTCTGTACTTATTTTTATATAGTTTTTCACTCGGATTCCACAATAAAGGTTGTTTTTCATATGACTGGATCAAAGCAATAGTGTTTTCTGCTGTCCACAGTTTTTTATTGCACTAACTCTCTGCTGAATCAGTCATTGTGCCTGTTTAGAATAAATATCTTCTATTCTTGTATAAAGAAAATTATATTTTATGACACCCAATTCAAACAAAAATATTTTAGTGACTGACAAATAGTTAAATTACAAAGCAATGCTAATGTAATAACAAAACTATAAATCAAGAATACACTGTCAATACATAAAGAAAACGAAGATGCCTTCATAACAGTTTTGTAGCGAATCGTTCGCTCTACAAAAAAATCCTTATTATAATGATTTCGTTAAATTCAATAGTTTATACGCATTCGGAATTCATTTAAAAAAAAAATAATCATGCTTTCTACCAAAGGCCTCAAAATATATTCATAAAAATGTCGATTTTATTACTTTATTTTGACTACTATTTTATTGAATTTCCTTATAATAATGCTAAATTAATTTTTTAATTCAACATTTTGCTTCAGCTCATCCGATTTAATAATTATTTCCACAGACTTTTTGATGTGTTTACTTTTATTTTAACAATTGCTTTTTTTGGCCAACCCAAAAGATTCTCCTTCCTCATTAAAACACGTCTGCTCATCACGGCGGCTGAAACAAAAATAAAATGGAACACTAAAGTGATACAAAATGGAATTAGAACAAACAGCTGATCAGAAAAGGCGAACGTGAGTCGCTTTAAAATGGAAACGCACTTCCCTCTCACCCGAACACTTCCCGCATCAACAAATTTCGTGCTGAAAGGTGGTGAGCGCGACCCGTCTAAACAGGCACATTCTGTCCATTTAGCAATACCGAAACTGATCAAATGGAACAACATAACCCTCTGCAGTTGGAAATCTAGTGCTACATCTAGGAATAAGAAATCAAAAATAGTAGTAAGTGGTGTAACTAGTATAAGCTCTAACACTAGGATAAGGTCCAAATCCAATAACACACTAAAACCACTTGCACCATCCTCCAATTACAGACCAGCCAATAATGATATTAATAGGAATAACATCCCCTCCACATCCTCTGCTTTCTGTACTCCAATAAATGATACACTAGCACCACATGTTCCATCCTCCAAATATAGAGCCAACAACAACTTTAACACTAGGATTCATAACATTCCCTCAACGTCCTCTGCTGTCACTCCCCCATCAAACAAAAGCAATTCGATGGCTTCATATTCAAATTTTTCCCGAAGTCACATTGTCGTGGGCGGCCGTTCCTATGCAAATATCAGCGAGATCCCCACCAACAACCAACCTGTCGCGTCTTCGATACAAACACAACCTACGGCTTCGAATAACTCTTCGATAGCAGCTGACAGCCATGTCAACAACATCCCCACAACAACCAAACCATTTTTCTTGGACCCGTTGCAGCCCCCGGTTGTAAAGAACACCTTAATGTCTGCGGATTCAATGGACGGTCGATACTTGTTATCTCGTCTACGAGATAGTAGGATTTACGATAATGTAAGACTTTTCCTAGCTTACATGCATGACAAACCCGGCTCAACTTGCATAAATGGTAAAACCAAGACCAGCCTTATCATTAACATACAGCAAGAAGGTCTTCCTACAGATCGCAATTCTCTGCTCGAACTATACACTAAATTTCATGAGCAGTTTCAAATAACATCCCAGCAAGTACGCAAGGACCTTTCCACTTATGCCCTGCATGTGAGATCACTTCATGTATCTCAGCTGCAGAAAAGCCGGGATGAAATGACCAGATATTATCGGCCCTAACTAGGCACTTCTCCAAAGAAATTCCGTACCCCGAATTATCCCAAACCAAACCTGCCTGAAAACATAAAGCTTTTTCACCACAATTGCAGTGGTATGAGAGGCAAAATTAACAACTTTTTCATTGACTCGAAATCTTGTCATTATAATGTACTTGTGATCACCGAAACTTGGCTCAATGAAACTTTCCATAATGCCGGGTTTTCATTAGTAGAATTAGTGGTAGAGTATACTGGGCGAGTACTAACTATCTTGAGAACTCGCTTAATGAAAACGAAAGTGGTAGAGTAGAGTACTTGATTACAGTAGAGTAGAGTGGGATAGCACCGTGGTAAAGTTACTCTACTAGTTCTATCCCCCACCACTGCTTTCCACTCTACTCTACCGCCACTATGCTAATGAAAACAGTGTTGAGATAGTCGAGCATACAAGAAATTCGTGGCATTTAAGTATTTAGTGTGCTGTCATTAAAGTAGGTACTATTAACAACTAGTCACTATTACCTTCTGCACCATACTATTTTCAATTTAAGTGAAAACGAGTACTCTACCAAAATAAGTAGAGTAGAGTTAGCTCGGCTTAAAAGTACGCCAGTTACTCTACCACTAATTCTACTAATGAAAACCCGGCATAATGAAGAGATCTTAGATTGCAACTGGACCATATATAGATGCGATCGAAACTACAACTTCACCGGTCTTTCAAGAGGAGGAGGGGTTCTTATAGCAGTAAAAGACTCCTTAAATAGCGAACTGCTCATAACTAATCGCTCGCTTTCTTTTGAACATGTTTTTATTAGAGTCAAATCGGGCAAAAAACACCTATCTATCGGTACATTCTACATACCCCCCAATTCTGACGAATCTAAATATGATGAGTTATTTCATATATTAGATGAGGCCAATGAATCGCTTTACGATAACGAGGATATATTTATTTTAGGGGACTTCAATCGCCCCAATATATCCTTTATCCCTGACGAGGAAGATAATAACTTACTTCCGATTAATGTCATAAACTCCATCGATATAAAGTTGATCGATACTTTTTATGGCAATGGTCTACACCAAATTATTAGGACTCCTAACTCTTGCGGTAAATGGTTAGATCTAATTTTCACCAATTCACACGAAGAGCTGAAAATCCTACCCGCTTCCGAAGAGGAGAACCTTTTCACTAATACTACTCACCACTCCGCATGGATTCTTGAACTTAATACCACAGTCTCTAATTATCGTACCTCCTACAATAACACAATTATTTACGACTTCAAGAATGCGAATTATATCAGTATTGGCCGTGAACTATCCCTGGTTGACTGGGAGCATAGGCTATCAGGTAATGATCTTGACGAAGTAGTATTATGCTTTTATACTATTCTTTTTAGCATCATTGACAAACATGTACCCAGGATTAAAACTAGTGGGATGTTGTGCCTAGAGACTAGCCACTAATTACGCTTTTTCATGGTATTCTTTCTGTTGAATAATACTTCAGATTGGATGACAATATATTAAGTGGAGATTGATCCGCACTCACTTCCAAGCCGCCGGATCTGGGAATCGAGGCCAATAATTCGAATGTGTCAAATTGAAAAAAAAAAAAAGCACATCACACATGTAAACACTATAGAAAACGAATCTAAACATTTTTCTTTGGATTGGAGGAAAATCTAATGTGGTGCACTTTGCACAACAGAATTAGGTGTATTATTTTACTTAAACATACATGTCTTATTGTTAAAAATTCGGCTTACCGCACCCTAGTTTGGCCATGGAGATTCATAAGTATCACACTGACCAACGCTATATATAATTAATCTTGAAAAGTTTTTGTTAAAGGCTTATGTAGGTTATAAGTTGTGAGACTGCGTAATCTAAAACCTAACAAAGTATTTAACAAACACTACAATATAATCACCATAGCTTAAAAAAAAGGAAATCAAATGTAAACAATAAAATTCTTTGATTCTTCACACACGTCATGGTATATTTCTTTATTCAATATAAACAATAGTTTTTGAGCAGCAAATAAAAACTATATGCCATAATTTCGTTATCATCGGTTTTTGTTCTGGAAGCAAATTTAGAGACGTATTCATGTCAAAAACTTGTTTCATATGAAACAAAATCCCCGAAGGAAATTTAAAAAAATTATTATGACGAAAAAAAAGCACCGTGAGCCGAAGGATCGAACTCGCAGCCCCACGGACGAGGGAGTTTCCCTAGCCCTTTATAGTCCATGGAAATGGTACTTTAACATTGCAAAAATGCAGGACAAGGTTTTATTTTTGGGATGTGTAGGGGGAGTCAGGGTGACCTTAAGTTTGAGTTTTCGGGATTCTAACCCCCCCCCCCCATTTGGCCGCCATCTTGGAAAACGTATGCAAATGGGTGTTCCACTATATCTCCGAAACGGCACATCTTACCGGAAATTTGCAAGGACACTTTTTGTTTAGAATTAAATAATCTACAATTTATTACTTAGAAATTTTGTGGTAAAATGAATAATTAAAAAGTTATAAGCCTTAGAACACAAAAATTAGTCACAATATTTTCTTTAAAGGCTCTTTTTTGTTGTTTAAATATACTTCTGGTTGAAATTTCCAGACCATTTTCTCAGTTTTTGGGCTTTTGACCAAGAGCTACATTTTGAGATATTTCCCAAGTCTGTATCTGCAGTACTTTCAGAGATGAAAGTAGGCTTCAGACGGACAGACGGACAGACGGACAGAACGACAGACGGACAGAGCCTCTGTATAAGCTTTTTTTTTTTTTTGAAAAAGCTAAAAAGGGATAAATTATCGGAACCATGGCTGGATAAGGATATTCGTTCGCTTCGTAATCATAGAAATAAATTGTATAATATGATTAGAAATAACCCCAACGTAAACGCGGATTTGAAATTAGCATACACTAGGTTAGCCTCTGAATTTAGTGTTAGGTCACGCGAGGCCTATACTACATATTCCAACTCTATCGGAAATAGCATCACAAATGACCCGAAGAAGTTTTTCGCTTTTGTTAATACAAAACGAAAGACCTTAGGCTATCCGACAACAATGACAAACGGTAGTAAACATTCTTCGTGCCCCCAAGAGATCTGTAGCATGTCTGCTGATAAGTTCAGCAAAGTTTATTGCCCCAAGTCCAATTCTAATACGCACACTGACACTTTTCTTATAATCTTACAGATAATCTTTCCCTGTCTGTTGACGATATAATGTCCGGTTTAAATAATCTCGACACTAATAAAGGTCACGGCCCAGACAATGTACCTGCAATTCTCCTGCAGCGCTGCTCAAAAGAGGTACTGCTTCCGCTCCACCTTATCTTTAACAGATCATTATCGCTAGGAAAGTTTCCTAATATATGGAAGAAATCCTACCTCACGCCAATTCATAAAGCTTCTGATAAACAATCGGTCGACAACTACAGAGGCATTGCTATCTTATCATCAATCCCTAAACTTTTCGAGAAACTTATTCATGACAAGATCGCCCCCTTAATCGATCCTCATCTCAACGAAGAACAACACGGTTTCAGAAAAGGGCGCTCAACCACTTCTAACCTTATGGTTCTAACCTCCGAAGTGCTTTGTGGGATGGAAAACGGTTATCAAATCGATGCTGTTTATACTGACTTCAGCAAAGCTTTTGACTGAGTTGACCACAATACCTTAATTTTAAAGCTTTTTAAATTTGGAATTTCGGGACTTGCGCTGGAATGGATAAAATCATATCTTGACGGAAGATCACAGGTTATCAGATTCCAAGGATTTCTATCAAAGGAGATTGACGTCACTTCCGGCGGCGTTCCTCAAGGCAGCCATCTAGGCCCTCTACTTTTTAATATATTCATCTCTGACTTATCTGAAAAATTAGGTAATATTCCTCATCTCTTCTACGGAGATGACCTCAAAATATATAGCACCATTAAGTCCCAAGTCGACGAATCATTTCTCCAGTCGAAACTCAAAGTATTGCAAGATTGGTGCATAGTTAATAAATCACATCTCAACACTGACAAGTGCCATGCAATTACTTTCTCTCGAAAGAAAACACTCAGCTGCACAACTATTATCTCAATAACAAGATATTGAATCATGTCGATCATATTGTGGATTTAGGTGTTGTCCTAGACAAGAAACTAAATTTCAATATGCACTACGATAATATTACTGCCAGGGCCAATAAGTTTCTTAGCTTTATAAAGAGAAGGGCTAAAGAGTTCGGTAATGTATGGGTTACAAAAACACTTTTTTGTTCCTTAGTCCGCCCAATCCTGGAATACGCTTGCCCGGTCTGGGATCCCATTTTCGAAGTTAACAAGATCAGGATTGAATCTGTTCAAAAGAAATTTCTCCTTTTTGCTTTGAGACATCTGCATGATCCGCACGATTTTCGAAACCTGCCACCCTACAATTACCGGCTCAAAGTTTTAGAGCTTATGCCACTGTCGGCGTGGAGAAAAATGCTTATTTCATGCCTTACCCTGGACATTATAAATGACAACCTTAAAGTACAGTTTCTATCGCGTATGATCAAATTCAATGATGATGTTAGACATACAACACATACGAAACTTCTTAAGGAATACCCGCACCGCACTGAATATGGAAGAAACGAGCCCGTCAACAGATGTTGTATGGTCTTCAATAGCCATGGATCATGTTTTTCCCCTGCAATTGACAAAATTCAAGAAAAAACTTAGATCCCTACTTATAGTATGAATCCTTCCCACTAACAATTATTATCTTTAGCCAGTGTAATTTTTAAGACTGAATATTATAAGAAAAGTAATGTAATTTAAGTTAGCCTTGTTTGGCTTATAAATAAATAAATAAATAAATAAATAAATAAATAAATAAATAAATAAATAAATAATGATCAATTAAAAAATACTAATCAAAAACTACGTCATCAAAAATTAGCAAAACCAAACTTCACTAGAAACAATGAAAACTGCTACAAGCTGTTCGGTCTGGCAGCGAACTTTTACAGCCAACAAACCATCCCCACCACAACGCTCAAAATGTTCGAGAAGACGTCCCCAACAAACCAACACCGAACCGAACAAATGTCTGTCAAACACTGTTCGGCGAACATGTTCGGTTGGTGGAGACGCGGCTTAAGGTTCATCGTACCACAAAAAAAAAATGTTCGGCGGACATCACAAATGTCTGTCGAGCACTGTTCAATTCTTCACCATGTAAACAAGGTCCCCTTCTTTCTCTTCGGCCTAATCACCACATTCCTCTAGGAGGGCATCATTAACAATTTACTTTCAGAATATTTTAAAAACAAACAAAAACCCATAGACCTAAACAAGGAAGGAAGGAAATCCCAGAGTCAGCATTTACCGTTTTTTCCAGATGAAGAAGACAATTCATCAACATAAAATTCAGCAACTGAAGTTTCTTCCAGATTAAGATGACAACATACTGAAACAACCCATCAGCATTCTAGTCAGCAGTAATTTCATCAAAAACTAAATAGAATAATTCAAGTAAATTAGGTCATTTTCGCTCAAAATTTCACAAAACAAAATTATAAGTGTTCTGGAAACCCATATCACATAAAACTTTCCCGTTATACCGGGCTATCCCCACTTCAGTTGATATCGAGGGAACAAGTCACTTACCATTGCCCATTACTACCCCACTCCAGCTAACTTCGATAAAATTATAAAAAGTCATCGATGACATGATTCGGTCTCTCTTGGCATTGGGACTTGGACCGAGACACTGGACGTTGGACATCAAACCAGGTTAAGTAGTAGAACTCTTACTCCTATTATCTCCCATCCTTAGTAGTCACACTATTTAAGACTACTAATCCTTTAATTCCAATTAACCATCCCAATACTAACAATTAACATTTTACAATTACTCTCGGAATTTGTCCGTGAGTAATTTTTTTGTATTGTTCTTGGCAATTGCCAGGAATAACTAGTAACTAGTGTGTAATATTACTTTCGGAATTTGTTCGTAAGTAATTAGCACCTGTACTATTTTTCAATATTCTCGGAAGTTGCCCGTGAATAAAAATGCAGGGACACTATTACTTTCGGAATTTGTTCGTAAGTAAATAGAACCTGTACCTACTATTTTTCAATATTCTCGGAAGTTGCCCGTGAATATATACTAACATTAACATATTCTCGGAAGTTGCCCGTGAATAAAAATACAGGGACACTATTACTTTACACTATTGTTCGTAAGTAAATAGAACCTGTACTATTTTTCAATATTCTCGGAAGTTGCCGTGAATATATACTAACATTAACATATTCTCGGAAGTTGCCCGTGAATAAAAATACAGGGACAATATTACTTTCGGAATTTGTTCGTAAGTAAATAGAACCTGTATTATTTTTCAATATTCTCGGAAGTTGCCCGTGAATAATCGTCGTTAAAGAGTTCTACTATAGTGCAAGCACAGGTGAGTACCCACATTAATTACTTTCATTTCTATTATTCCCTATTGTGGTAATGTGGTGACTTTAGATTTCAACGTAGATGAGGTGGAGTTTTCTTTGTTTAGTGATCAACTTAGAAGAGGTCGATTTTCTTTCCACTCATTTATGTGATATGGATTATATTTTCTTTTCTTACATATAGTTTTTTTTCATTATTGAATTTAGCCTACAACGTAGTTAAGGTTTCTATATAAATATTGATATTCACTCAGAATTTCACAATATTTATATAGAAACCTCAAGAAGAATTTGATCATACGCGATAGAAACTGTACTTTAAGGTTGTCATTTATAATGTCCAGGGTAAGGCATGAAATAAGCATTTTTCTCCTCGCGGACAGTGGCATAAGCTCTAAAACTTTGAGCCGGTCATTGTAGGGTGGCAGGCTTCGAAAATCGTGCGGATCATGCAGATGTCTCAAAGCAAAAAGGAGAAATTTCTTTTGAACAGATTCAATCCTGATCTTGTTAACTTCGAAAATGGGATCCCAGATCGGCAAGCGTATTCCAGGATTGGGCAGACTAAGGCACAAAAAAGTGTTTTTGTAACCCATACATTACCGAACTCTTTAGCCCTTCTCTTTATAAAGCCAAGAAGCTTATTGGCCCTGGCAGTAATATTATCGTAGTGCATATTGAAATTTAGTTTCTTGTCTAGGACAACACCTAAATCCACAATATGATCGACATGATTCAATATCTTGTTATTGAGATAATAGTTGTGCAGCTGAGTGGTTTTCTTTCGAGAGAAAGTAATTGCATGGCACTTGTCAGTATTGAGATGTGATTTATTAACTATGCACCAATCTTGCAATACTTTGAGTTTCGACTGGAGAAATGATTCGTCGGCTTGGGACTTAATGGTGCTATATATTTTGAGGTCATCTGCGTAGAAGAGATGAGGAATATTACCTAATTTTTCAGATAAGTCAGAGATGAATATATTACAAAGTAGAGGGCCTAGATGGCTGCCTTGAGGAACGCTGGAAGTGACGTCAATCTCCTTTGATAGAAATCCTTGGAATCTGATAACCTGTGATCTTCCGTCCAGATATGATTTTATCCATTCCAGCGGAAGTCCCGAAATTCCAAATTTAAAAAGCTTTAAAATTCAGGTGTTGTGGTCAACTCGGTCAAAAGCTTTGCTGAAGTCAGTATAAACAGCATCGATTTGATAACCGTTTTCCATCCCACAAAGCACTTCGGAGGTTAGAACCATAAGGTTAGAAGTGGTTGAGCGCCCTTTTCTGAAACCGTGTTGTTCTTCGTTGAGATGAGGATCGATTAAGGGGGCGATCTTGTCATGAATAAGTTTCTCGAAAAGTTTAGGGATTGATGATAAGATAGCTATGCCTCTGTAGTTGTCGACCGATTGTTTATCAGAAGCTTTATGAATTGGCGTGAGGTAGGATTTCTTCCATATATTAGGAAACTTTCCTAGCGATAATGATCTGTTAAAGATAAGGTGGAGCGGAAGCAGTACCTCTTTTGAGCAGCGCTGCAGGAGAATTGCAGGTACATTGTCTGGGCCGTGACCTTTATTAGTGTCGAGATTATTTAAACCGGACATTATATCGTCAACAGACAGGGAAAGATTATCTGTAAGATTATAAGAAAAGTGTCAGTGTGCGTATTAGAATTGGACTTGGGGCAATAAACTTTGCTGAACTTATCAGCAAACATGCTACAGATCTCTTGGGGTCACGAAGAGTGTTTACTACCGTTTGTCATTGTTGTCGGATAGCCTAAGGTCTTTCGTTTTGTATTAACAAAAGCGAAAAACTTCTTGGGGTCATTTGTGATGCTATTTCCGATTGTTCAAATACTTTCACAGCGAGGAATTTCTTCGTTATCCTTTGAATTCTGTCGGATTAGAATCCAATCACCGAATCACCTTTAGGGCATTTAATTTTTTATTATTACAGATGAATAACCTTAACTGATGAAGAACAGGTTTAATTACACACTTTCGGAACCACTTGATAAGGAAGCTTGGTCATTTGGCTACTAATGGACATCCATCAAAACATAAACATCATATTTGGCCAAGATCACCACATTAACCATCATCATATTACATCATCATTAACATAATAATATAATTTAAGTTTATTATAATTAATTTTGAACTTACGATATTCATTCAAAATTTACTCTGGTAACCCCATCACCTCAATACATGCGTACGTATAAAATTGCATTCCCACTTTTATTATCGAAGCAAAGATCACTTCAAACGTTACGGTTTTCTTTTGTATCCCCACTTGAACTTGAAATTCAAGCAAACGATTAAATATTGTTGCGAACGAAACGCTCGCTCTCTCTGCACCGGAGCTTCACCGAGGTAAGTTGTCCTGAACTTGTACCCTTTTTCCTCCCTTTTTTAATTCCAATACTAACTTTTCCTCTGTTGTTGGGTTTTCGACCATCAACAGATTTATTAATTTTCCTTGTTGTTGGTATTCGACCATCAACAAGGTTTACTAACTTTTCCTCTGTTTTTGGGTTTCGACCATTAACAGACTACTAACTTTTCCTCTGTTGTTGGGTTTCGACCATTAACAGATTTATTAATTTTCCTTGTTGTTGGGATTCGACCATCAACAAGGTTTACTAATATTTCGTTTGTTTTTGGGTTTCGACCATAAACAAACTACTAACCTTTCTTTGTTGTTGGGATTCGACCATCAACAAAGACACTAATATTTACTGTGTTGTTGGGATTCGACCATCAACACATTACTTCCTTTCCTTGTTGTTTTCATACAACAGTAATTCCCTTTTTTTATACAAGTTCAAGGTCAACTCTAGAAAACAGGTGAGTACCTCATTTTATATGCTGATAAAATTCTATATATATTTTTTTCTTTTGTTTCTTCTGTGATTCGGTGATTTATTTTACCATTTTTCTCGTTTCTTCGAAATTTTAAACTTCGCGATTTAGTGAACAACGTTGTAGAGGTGATTTTTGCAATTCGATAATTAATTCATAGCTTACATCGTTGACGAGGTGATGAGATTGAATTTATAGTTTTCAACATTGTCGAGGGTGATCCAAATAAATTTTGAGTGAGTCTTCACTTGAATTAATACTTTGTTAAACTTATGACTTGTCAGAAATTTTATCCCTTTTATTGTATCTTGAAGTTATTAAGAAATTGAATTATAGTTTCCAACATTGTTGAGGGTGAATTAAGTAAACTTTGATCAAATCGTCATTTGAATAAATACTTTGATAAATCTCTAATTTATCAGAAGTTTTGTCCTTTATTGAAATTTGAATTAATAAACTTACTAACTAAATTAATTAACTAAAACTAAATAACTAAATTTTGAACTAATTTATATGAAACTTGAATTTTTATTGAATTACTGATATCTTGATTATCATGAATAAATTTGAAATGTTATAATTGAATCCTACTTCTTCTTCTTTTTTTGGTTTTTATTTTCTTTACCTTTTTTACACAGGTGTACTGCAGTTAGAGGCGTCCGAGAACTTCCTCTATTCGTTTGAAGTTGTTAATACAAAAACATATGGTCTTTCGAGCCGGATTAGTTTAATTTGCAGCAAAGACTCGTCCGATGGATTCCCTAATTTTATGAGTTTTTTAATACAAAAACATATGGTCCTTCGAGCCGGATCTGCTTTAAAGTGCAGTGCATAGTGTTAAAAAGAGTTAAGTGGAGGTAAAGTTCCTCAATTCATAAGATTCTAATATCAAACAGTTCTGTGAACCTAGTGCTCAAGACTTTCTATTTCAAGACAAGGTGTTTTATGTCAAGTAATCAAACTCAAGGGATTATTTCAAACTATTTACTCGAGTGTTTCAAGTTGAATTTATTATTTTTCTTCGAGGCAAGTCCCTCACCCATGGCAAGGTCTT
The DNA here is from genome assembly GCA_949987705.1 of Thereva unica. Taxonomy (NCBI): domain Eukaryota; kingdom Metazoa; phylum Arthropoda; class Insecta; order Diptera; family Therevidae; genus Thereva; species Thereva unica. Next base: position 164,558,947 of record OX465281.1, on the reverse strand, counting down.
AAGCACCAAGCTAAATTTACATGAGCTTAGTCCTCAACTATACTATTTTCAGAGGCAAGTCCCTCATTTGAAATCAAATCAATTGGAAGGTTTTCATACCAACCCAATTTATTACACACTCGAGGCGAGTTTCTCATTTATATCAACATTTTCCACACCAAGTCTTTACGAGAGTTTAGTTCTTACATACACACATAATTTATTAAACCTTAGTCCACGATTTATATTTCAGGGAATCACGCCCTAACTTTGATCAAGTGCAAGTGGTACATTCGTGATACATTAATTCATAGTTGTTTTGAAGGTTTGTGAGTGACTAGTTCAACATGGCTACAGAATCATCTTTTAATGAAGCTTTAAAATTACAAAAGGTTTACATTGATCTTTTGAACAAGGCCATCTCCAACTATAAGAAGACTGCTCTCGTCAAAAGAACCAAAGAATACATATCCGAACGTATTACTCAATTTCGAGAACAATGGTCGCGAATAGAACAGAACCATATTCAGCTTGAATTACTGTTTGCAAATTTAGTTGATAAACCCAATTGTGATTATTTTATGAATGATACATATTTAAGTCTTGAGGATAAGTATTTTGAATTCATGGGAGTAATAAAGGCTGCTTTTAGTAAATTTGAGGATCAAACACCTCCACCAAGCCCTTCACCGCATGAGTCGACGCACTTAAATTCATCAATGTCGACACAGCTGCTGCGACTTCCAAAAATTTCACTTCCTTTTCAGGTTCTTATGAATCGTGGCACTCCTTTCACGATTTATTTAACTCACTGGTTCACCAAAATTCCTCACTTTCCAATGCACAAAAATTGCATTACTTAAAATCTGTGTTATCTGGTGAAGCCGAGCATTTACTTCGACAGTGTCAAATAACAGATGCTAATTATGAAAAAGCATGGTCAATATTGCTCAACAGATACAATAATAACAGAGTTTTAGTCAATTCTCAACTCAAAATTTTATTCAATCTGAAACAAGTGTCTAGTGAATCGGTGAATTCTATTAAATCCTTAATGGATAAATCTAATGAGTGTTTGTGTGAATTAGAATCTTTAGGTGTTAACATTACCAACTGGGATCCTTTCCTCATTTATCTTATTGTTCAACGACTTCCTTCAGAAACCCATCGGATGTGGGAAATTGAACTTGACGGAGCATCAACGCTTCCAAGTTTTGAAAGACTCAAGCAATTTCTCGAGAAGCGTTTCCGCATGCTTGAAGCTATTTCAGAGCATAAAACAACCCCTCAACAACGCCCTTATAGTGGATCATATTCTAAAGTCCTTAGTCACTTCGCTTCATCCTCGGCGATCAGTACCTGCCCTTGCTGTAAGGAATCTCATACAATATCCGCATGTTCCAAATTTTCAAGTCTCTCTCATCAACAAAAGTATGACATTGTAAAGTCAAACAAATTGTGTTTTAACTGTCTTTCAAATTCTCACTCCACTTCAAATTGCTCTAGTAAGTTTAGATGCAGAAACTGCGGTAAAACTCATCATACCTTACTACACAGAAATTCTTTACAAAGTTCAACTCCCAATAAAGTGCAACCTTCTAATATTTCTAGCTCTTCTCCAGGGACATCAGCTCCCAACTTTAATAGTGCACATAATTCTCCTAATAATACCGAAACTACGGTATTTCTCTCTACACAATCGTTCTGCTGTACTAAGGAGAAAAATCGTTTCTCTAAAACCCTTCTTTCCACTGCCTTGCTTAATGTTCCAACCAGAACAGGTGTTGTGACTCTACGAGCTCTCGTTGACCCGGGGTCACAAGTTTCTTTTGTTACTGAAAGAACAGCGAGGCAACTTCAACTGAAAGACTCCCCTGCTTCAGTAACAATTAATGGAGTATGTGAAGCGCCAATTACCCAAGCTCATAAACAAATAGAATTTTCCTTTCAGCCAAGAGATCTTTCAACTCAAGAGCAAGTTTCTGTGACGGCCCTAGTTGTTCCTTCAATCACAAATTTCTTGCCACCATCTCCACTTCCGAAAGATGGTTGGATCCATTTAACTAATCTTAATCTTGCTGACCCACAATACTATTTGCCGGGAAAAATTGACTTACTCCTTGGAGCCGATGTGTATTCAGATTTGATCTTAGATAGCCTAATTAAAGGCCCTAAAGGTACGCCTACAGCTCAAAATACCTCACTTGGTTGGCTTTTATTTGGACTGTAGTGACCGCGTAAACTTAATTACTAAATTTACGCAATGTCACACAACAACTTCCGGCACGATCAAAACGATCAGTCCGAACACTCCCTCGATCAATGAACTCCAAAGTTCAGTGATCTAGCCAATTTCCGGCATCTTCATTCTTCACTTTTTACTTGGGTATCCTCCGCGTGTTACAACTAGCCACGAGCAAAAGTCTCATAGTGAAACCTCAACAAAAAATAATTAAATTCATATATATATATTTATATATATAGATCTATAAACTAGTAAAACTATTTAGAACTAATACGTAAAAAATAAGAATGTGATCAATGTGCTCTAAACTATTAAATAATAAAAAACAACTTTAAAATAAGGCCTTAAACGTGTTATTTTTCTCAAAACGGATTATTGCCGCAAAGGGCAACTAAAGTGGTGACCCCGACGCACACGCATCACGATTTTTTTTTACAAAAAAAAATAGAATAAATAACTAAATAATTAATTTATTTTTGGTTTTCACATAATAAATCAAAGTGATATCGATAAGAAAATCATCGGAATAATTAATTGTGTAACAAAATTCTGCAACGTGCATTACGCATTATAGCCATCACATCAAAGCCTTTTGTTAAGTTTTGTTTTGTGTTCGGAAAGAATCCCGTAAAGCAAAGTATCAAAATTCCGTCGAATTTAGTGCTTAATTAAAATCAATCTGATAAAATTCACGAAATTTTAAATAACAAAAGGCTAAAGTGAATAACAAAAGGAAGAAATTTTGTTGGTTTTGGAGTTTTAAGACAAAACTCTCGGAGTTGTTCCTAGCTTATTGGAACTTTATTACATATTTATTACCTTTTGCAAGTTTTTTTTAGGAAAGTCAAAAGTTAAATTCATATTGCTACCATTAAAAGTGGAATTCAGATATAACATATATTACATATAACATATAATCAACTAACACATAAGGTGAAATACAATTTGTTTTTATTTTGCTAATTACACATTGCCATCATACAATTTAGCACATAAGTATGTACATTGTTTTCGGGATATTATTACATATAATATATATAATCAACATTACGTACAATTTATAAAAGAAAAAAAGACAAAATTTTTACTAAATAAATATTATATAATTAATATTATGTACAATTAAACATACACCATTGTACATATATATACATATATATATCTACGGAAATAATTTATTACAGATATTTCATCATATAAATATTTACCAGTTCGCGAACAAATATACGTTTTTGTTTTAAATATAGTATATTCTATACACATATATTTTATTTTCGAAATCGTGGTTTCGCTACTAGTTTCGTTTTAAGGTACTCAATTTATTATTTTTTTCTTCTTCTCTTTCGTTCTTTATTTTACTCGTGGTTATCAAAAAACAAAATTATCAACATGTCAAGAACGGGAGAAAATTTGATGGAACAAGACTTTCCACAGGAACAAGACTTTCCACAAATGGAGGACCCCAAGCCCGGAACTTCGGGAGTTGACGGCATTAAAATGTCGAAACTCGACATTCCCAAGTTCTGGGTCCAACAGCCCGCCTCCTGGTTTTACCAGGCCGAAATTATGTTTCAAGTGGCGGGCTGTAAGTCTGATAAAATGAAAGTGTACAACGTTATAGCTGCATTGCCGGAAGAGGCGGTAACGGCAATGCGGCTTAGCACAGTAAACCCCTCTACCTCCTCATACGAGGAAATCAAACTGCATCTGCTCGAGAAGTACGGCACTTCCGAGAAGCGCCGTCTCGAGCAGTTGCTATCAGTGCAAGAGCCTGGAGATCGGAAACCTTCCGAGTTCCTCCAGGCTCTCAAGGCACTGGCGGGCGGGTCGTCAGCGGTCAACGATGATCTGATCCGGAACCTGTGGGAGCGGAGGCTTCCACAGGCCATCCAGATCACGTTGGCCACCTCCGCTGACCAAACACTAGCCGGGCTGGCTGCAACGGCAGACAAGGTATGGGAGGTGCTTCCACACGGAGGCGCCTCATACGCGTCCGCCGTCACCGCAGCACCTGCCAAAGCGGAGCCCACATTGGTGGCGCTGCAAAGTGCCATCAATAGGCTGACGGCCCGGCTGGACAAACTTGACCGAAACCAGCGCAGCCCAAGGAGCCGAACACCTGCCAACCGACAGGGCAGCTCCCGTCAGCCCTCGGCCACTCGGCCAACAGGGGCCAATCAAGCCAGGGGTAGCCTTTGCTATTTCCACTACCGTTACGGTAGTGAGGCACGCACCTGCAAGGCCCCCTGCAGTTTCGGTGGTGGCCAAGCCAAACCGGCGAAGAAAAAGGCCACCACCCATAAAAAAAACTAAAGTGGGGGATCGATGCGAGCGAGCATATAACCGGCCGCTCATATTGTTTATTCGTCAGAGACACCAACAATCGGATGGACTTTCTGATTGATTCGGGCTCTGACGTTTCAATTGTTCCCGCCAAGGCGTTCCCGGCCCATAACGGTAGCCCGAACGTCCTTCTGTACGCGGCCAACGGATCACTGATCCGAACTTTCGGCACAAAGTTGCTTGAACTTGAACTCGGCTTACGCCGACGATATGTTTACAACTTTATTATAGCCGACACCACTAAAGCCATTATCGGGGCGGACTTCTTAACGAAGTTCAAATTGTCCGTCGATTTTGAATATCGACATTTAGTCGACAAGCGCACGAAGTTTCGAATTAACGTGTGCGCTACCGTCGACTACAACCCCGAAACATTTCCATGCCGAGTTATTGGCATATACAAAGAGCTATTAACGAAGTACGCTTCGTTAACAAAACCGCCCAATTTTAACCTTCCGGTTAAACACAATGTGCAACACCACATTGTAACCAAAGGGCAATTACCTTTTGTCACCGCTCGGCGACTCCATCCGGAGAAACTGAAGGTGGCAAAGTTAGAGTTCGACCATATGGTCCAATTGGGGATTTGTCGACCTTCGTCGTCCCCCGCAGCATCTCCGCTTCATCTGGTTCCTAAACGGGACTCTCATGATTGGAGGCCATGCGGCGACTACCGTCGCCTTAATGCTGTCACTGTGCTGGATAGATATCCGATCCCGCATATACAGAATTTCTCCGTGAATCTTCACGGCTGCACAATATTTTCAAAGGTTGATTTGGTATGTGCATACCATCATATACCAATCGCCCCAGAAGACGTGCATAAGACTGCACTCATTACGCCATTCGGCCTATATGAGTTTACACGTATGCCATTTGGCTTACGGAATGCAGCACAAACCTTTCAAAGGTTCATAAATGAAGTTACGAGAGATCTCGACTTCGTTTATGTATACTTGGACGATATACTTATCGCCAGCAAAACCGAGGATGAACATATCGTTCACCTCGAAGAGCTCTTTAAACGCCTCGATAGCTTCGGTTTAACCATCAAGCTAGAGAAATGCGTTTTTGGTGCAACAGAGATTAAGTTTCTAAGCCACCGCATCACAAAGGATGGAATACTTCCATCCCCCGATCGGGTTCAGGCTATCGTTGATCTCGCACCTCCAACTTCTGTCAAATCGATCCAGAAGTTTTTGGGAATGGTGAATTTCTATCACCGATTTATCCCAAAATTGGCTGAACAGTTGGTGCCGATAAACGAGCATTTGAGAGACCTTCTCAACCGCTCACGTGCCAATAAAGTTTTTGACTGGCCAGCAGAATGTCAGGCGGCATTCCTCAAGGTGAAAACCTCGATGGCTGAAGCAACTCTGCTGAACCATCCAATCGAGGATGCAAAATACAGTCTTACGACTGACGCCTCTGATTACGCAATCGGAGGCGTTTTGGAACAATTCAACGGTCATCGGTGGCAACCTCTAGCTTTTTATTCCAAAAAGCTGTCACCAACCGAACGGAAGTACTCTGCATTCGATCGCGAACTCCTCGCAATCTATGCAGCGATCAAACACTTCCGTTATTTCGTTGAAGGACGCAATTTCGTGGTCTATACTGATCACAAACCACTGGTTCGCGCCCTTCACACAAAGACCGAACGATCCCCTCGTCAGACCAGACACTTGGGTCTTATCTCTCAATTTACCACAGACATCAGACATGTGTCGGGTAAACAAAACGTTGTCGCAGACTACTTGTCACGCTCACTAGCGATCGACAACGTCGACTCGGCCACCTTCGACCTGCCTACACTGGCTCAGGCTCAACAAGGTGACACAGAGCTAAAGTCTCTACAAGAGCACCCAGCAACGGCTCACGGGTAAAACTAGTCCTCACACCAATACCATTTACCGCCCATCAGGTGTGGTGTGAAAATAGTATAGGCATTCCAAGGCCTTACATACCCACTTCCTTACGCAGACTAGCGTTCAACTCCGAACATAGTCTCTCCCATCCTGGTATTCGTGCTACAAGACGAGCCGTTACCAAGAAATACTTCTGGCCATCGATCAATAAAGACTGCAATGAGTGGTCTCGATCATGCCTAGGTTGCCAAAAGTCCAAAGTTTCACGACATACCAAATCTCCATTGGAAGCTTTCAAACTTCCAAATAATAGATTTGACCATATCCATATGGATATAGTGGGACCCCTACCCCCATCTCGTGGATACTCTTATATCTTAACGATAGTCGATAGATTCACGCGATGGCCTGAAGCATACCCAATTCGGGATATCTCAGCTTCAACAGTGGCAAAGAAATTGTTGATCGGTTGTGATCTTCGGCGTACCACTCGAGATCACAACCGATCAAGGTACGCAGTTCGAATCGAAACTATTCAATGAAGTTGCCAAATTACTCGGCACTCATAGAATCCGGACCACCGCCTACCATCCACAAGCAAACGGGATGGTTGAACGGTTCCACAGGCAACTAAAAGCAGCCTTAATGGCAAGGGACAACACTACTCATTGGAGTGAAGACTTGCCCTTTGTCATGTTAGGCATCCGCACGGCAATTAAGACCGACTTACAATGCTCACCAGCCGAGCTCGTATACGGTCAGAATCTGAGACTCCCCAATTCTATTGCCATCACAACCGATGAAAATCCAATTGAAGAATCAGAATTTCTCTCTCGCCTTCGTTCTCATATGCAGAACATTAAGGCAATACATCCTCGGCAACCCGTCCAAAAGGATGTCTACGTGCCAGAAGCCCTGGAGAACGCCGACTACGTTTTCATACGAGTCGACAGAGTTCGAAAACCTTTCGAACCTCCATACGAGGGCCCATATGAAGTAATCAAACGATTGCGAAAGCACTTCGTCGTCAAATTGAACGGCACAACCAAGTCAATATCCATTGACAGGCTAAAGCCAGCCTTCGGTTGTGACCGCGACAACGAAGCTAAGCCACCTAAAGCGGTAACATTCCGTTAACGCTACGCTGGGGGGGGAGTATGTAGTGACCGCGTAAACTTAATTACTAAATTTACGCAATGTCACACAACAACTTCCGGCACGATCAAAACGATCAGTCCGAACACTCCCTCGATCAATGAACTCCAAAGTTCAGTGATCTAGCCAATTTCCGGCATCTTCATTCTTCACTTTTTACTTGGGTATCCTCCGCGTGTTACAACTAGCCACGAGCAAAAGTCTCATAGTGAAACCTCAACAAAAAATAATTAAATTCATATATATATATATTTATCTTATATATTAATAGGCAAACAAAAAGTTTGTACACGCTAAGGCTTTTTTGTTCGTGGACCGATTTCCTTTAAATTTTCAGAAAATGTTCTTTTTATGGCATAGTTTTGTAATAAGGAATTTCAACGAAATCGATTCTCGAATAAAAAAGTTATAGCGATTTTAATTTTTCGGATTTTAAAAAGCCGTTGGAAAATTTGAATTTTTTGTGAGCATCAACGTAGAGCTGAGTAGCCTACGATTGACACAAATGCCGTTTCAGTGAAGCGAATGAGAAACAGAGAAAAACAAGCGTTTGTGTGGATTTTTGGCGGCATAACTGACATAAAAAAACTCGGTCACTTTGTGCGTGCATTATTTATACTCTTTTGTGTATAGTATTATTGAGTTGTATTGTGTAAGGCGCTGCCGTTCGTTTTTTGGGGAATGCCTTTAGAAATTGTAATTGATTCATTTAAGTGTGTTTTGAATGTTATTCTGCGTAATTTTTATTCGTTTTCGTATGGTTCTCGGAATCTGAGTTGTATTTTTGTCATTCCAAACAGTTAACTGCGAATTTTGAGTGCAATTTATCGGTGAGTACTTACGTTTTTTTCCGCGTTTTCTTTTCGAAATGCCAAGACAACGACGGGGACGCTCGAATGTCGATTTTAGATCCCTTCGCGAAAATACTAGAAGTCGCGTTAGAAATTTACGTAGTGCTAATGAAATGAATGTTGAAAATACTGAATTGAATAGTGGTGTGAATGAAATGAATGTTGATGTTGTGGTTCTTTTAATATGAGTTGTCATTTTTGTCGTGCCAAACATTTTCTGACTGAAGTAACTTTACGTAATACTGAGGCATTTTCTTTGTGTTGTCATAAAGGCAAAGTTAATCTACCTCCACTTTCTCAAAATTACTTTTTCAATAATTTTTTTGAAGGTTTAACTTCAAATGAAAGTGGTAATAAAAATCGTTCCAAAATTTTTTTTGCAAATATTCGTTCGTATAATGCAGCCTTTGCAATGATTAGCTCTGAGTGTAATTTGTTAAATGACACTGTAAATGGCATTTATCATTTTACCACATAGCCAAGCAAGACGTCATGGATGCGATTAAAAAAAATCCTGGGAAATTTTAGATGCTCTGGAGCGACAATGGAAATGTTTCATAGTAATTAAAAATTCGCCATTGCGAATAATTTTTTTTCTTTAAATAACAATATTTAAATTGAATTTAAATTCGAACAAATCGTGAATTTTATATATTTATTGTTTTTGTGACCGAATTTCGGTAACCGGCATCCCAACTAGTATATATAGATCTATAAACTAGTAAAACTATTTAGAACTAATACGTAAAAAATAAGAATGTGATCAATGTGCTCTAAACTATTAAATAATAAAAAACAACTTTAAAATAAGGCCTTAAACGTGTTATTTTTCTCAAAACGGATTATTGCCGCAAAGGGCAACTAAAGGACCAATAAATTCAAGAAGTGAAAGATCTACCATACAATCACCAATTACTCAAGTTATATCCCCTCTTCCAAAACCAGAACAAACTTCATGTGTATCTGCTCTTAACACAGTCACTGCAAATTGCTTTTCAAGTTTTCTTTCAAGATCCACTAAAGAAAATCGAAAACAATCTAATAACTTTATTAAAAATTCTTCCATTAATCCCATTACCACTAAAAACCAAAATGCAATCTCAACCACATTACCTAATTTTGGTCAACCTAATTACAAGGGTTTCTTCCAAACCCGTCAACCATATTTAAGTGGATCGCACTCATCACGATCAACAGCTCCTGTGTGCACACCTCGTCCATTGGCATACATTCCCAAGCTACTACCAGTTGTTACAGATTCTGAAAATATTTCAAATACTAGTCTTAACAAACCCTTATTCATATCTTTAACAGCTGATAAGAAGACGATGACGTCCTCGAAAACTGTTACATGTAAAGAATTCAGCAATAGAATTAATGGCAAACCTAACTTATCAAGTAAAAGAAATGCAAATTTGAAAACAGATCCCTTTCCGATTACATCTACAGAAACCTTATCTAAATTAAAATTAATTTCATCTCCCAATAATTGTAACGTCTTTCTTAGCTCATCTAATCCAATTTGCTACACAAGTAATTCATTAATCACTGTTAATTCATTAAATTTTACAAATAATATGTTACCTACAAGACACAAGGATATTTTAATGTACTCAACTGCTGCGGACAAACAGTTAGCAGTTAAAACATCACAAGCGTCTCAATGCAAGGAACGATGTCCAACGTCCAACGCAACACCTCGGAACCGGATGGACAACACGACGACGACCTTTGCTTTTCGAACAAGGACACGAATCGGATCATGGAATGTGAGAACAATGCTTGCTGAGGGACGGCTGGATGAAGTCCTCAACGAGATGAATCGATATAAAATCAAGATCATGGGACTGAGCGAGACCAGATGGCCCGATGCGGGGGAACATATCTGCCCAAATGGCGTGTTCTTCTTATATTCTGGGAGAAATGAAACTGAAAACCGTAGGAGTGGCGTTGGCGTAATACTCACCAAAGAAGCCAGGGCTAGCCTCATTAGCTGGTCACCAGTTTCTGAGAGGATTATTACCGTGCGCCTACGTACCAGGCTAAGAAGTACTACGGTAGTTCAATGCTATGCTCCAACCGAAGACGCAGAAGATGACATCAAAGACGAGTTCTACATGCGACTGAATGAGGTTTTTCGCTCTATTCCAAGGGGAGACATCATTGTATTAATGGGTGACTTAAATGCACAAATCGGTCACGACAACACCGGTCTTGAACAAACAATTGGAAAACAAGGCCTAAGCCAAGTTACCAATAACAATGGAGAGCTTTTCGTTGACTTTTGTTCTTCCCATCAACTTATGGTAGGTGGAACTTACTTTTGTCACAAGAAGATACATAAAGAGACCTGGGTATCGCCCGATGGTAGAACGAGAAATCAGATAGATCATGTGGCCGTCAGCCGCAGATGGATAACCATTCTGGAAGATGTCAGGAGCTTCAGGGGAGCGGACACTGGAAGCGACCACCATTTGGTAGTAGCAACTATTCGCCTTAGAATCGCTGCAATTAGAAACTTTCAACGTGAATCTATAAACCGTAGACGGTTTAACGTTGACCTCTTGCGGGAGAGCGCTAAAAAGCGAGAATTTGCTGGAAACCTGCAGCAAATATTAAACCAGCAAACCGTTTCTGACGACACAAATATTGAAGACCTGTGGAGTACAACAAAGGGCGCAATATTGACGGCTGCGGAAACGAGCATCGGTTATGTCCAGAGAAACATGCAACATTGGATCTCGGACAGCACCTGGCAAAAAATAGAACGCAGGAGGGCCCTCAAAAATAACATAAACTCTACAAGCGACCCGGATAGACGTCACCAACTTGAACGGGAGTACTCTCAATTACACCGAGAGGTAAAGAGAAGTGTCCGGCGTGATAAAAGGCAGCAGATAAACGAGCTCGCAGAAAAAGCGGAAAACGCGGCAAACACAGGCAACAGTAAAGTGCTGTACCAAATTACTAAACAGCTCTCGGGAAAGCACTCTACTAAAAAGCATGCCGTTAAGAGTGCGGATGGAAGGCTGCTGTGCAGCGACGAGGAGCAGCTCCAAAGATGGAGAGATTATTTCTTCGCCGCCCTGAATGGCTCACTCACACAGGAACCTCAGGAAAACAGCAACAGTGCACAGCCGATAAGAATCAACACCCGGGCCCCATCCAAGACGGAAATAGTAACCGCAATTCATGCGATGGCCAATGGTAAAGCAGCTGGAAAAGATGGCATCCCGCCAGAATTGTTGAAAGCCGACTCAAGCCTCATAGCAGATGCGCTTCAGCCAATCCTCGAATTAGCATGGAACACCTGTACCTTTCAGGAGGATTGGACGGAAGGTATCATAGTCAAAATACCCAAAAAGGGGGATCTAACAATATGCGACAACTGGAGAGGCATCTGTCTATTATCTACTGTGGGTAAAATCTTGTCCCGCACTATACTATCAAGAATAAGAGAGGCAGTAGATCAAACGCTTAGAAGGCAGCAGGCCGGATTCAGGAAGGGCCGTTCATGTATAGATCACATCAACACCTTAAGAATAATAGTGGAACAGTCTACTGAATTCCGATCCCCCCTTTACCTTGCTTTCGTAGATTATGAGAAAGCGTTCGACTCGGTTAATAGGGGCTTTATATGGCAGGCATTACGGCGACGTGGACTGCCGGATAAGATAATAGAATTGATAAAAGCCCTATACAACAATTCCAAATGCAGAGTTCTCCATAACGGAAAATTATCCGACAGCTTTGAGGTGAGTTCAGGAGTACGACAAGGATGCTTACTATCCCCATTACTATTTCTTATAGTAATAAATGACATTCTTGTTGGCGCTCTAGATAGTAGAACAGGCGGCATACAGTGGGGTTTGCTAGATCGCCTTAAGGACCTCGACTACGCAGATGATATCTGTTTGCTGGCCCACAGACATCAGGAGCTAAAAAACATGTTAAACAATTTGGCAACAGAAAGTAGTCTAGCAGGCTTAAGGCTGAATCCGAATAAAACCAAAGAAATGCGGATAAATGCAAACACACTTGAACGAACTGCGCTGAATAACCGTGACGTGGAACTGGTAGATAAATTCTGCTACCTCGGTAGTATTATTACCGAAAATGGTGGTGCAGAAGAAGACGTCAGTTCCAGAATAAATAAAGCACGAAGCGCATATGCATGCTTGTTCCGCATATGGAGATCAACGGAGATCTCAACCAACACCAAATTGCGGCTGTTCAACTCCAACGTTAAGGCAGTTCTTTTATACGGTTGCGAAACATGGAAAGTCACCCAATTCATCACAGGGCGCCTACAAGTCTTCATAAACAGATGCCTACGTCGTATCCTAAAAATCCGCTGGCAAGATAGAATTTCAAATGAAGAGCTATGGCGCCGTGCCGGCCAAGAAAGGATAGGCGACCAAATCAGGCGAAGGAAATGGAATTGGGTTGGCCACACCTTGCGACGCGATAACGAAAATCTAGCCAAACAGGCCCTTGACTGGAACCCGCAAGGATCCCGTCGAGTTGGAAGACCTAGAACAACGTGGAGGAGAACCCTACTAGCAGAGGCCGCAACTACTGGGAGATCCTGGTCAGAGCTAAGAGCTGTCGCGCAAAACAGAGTCCGCTGGAGGGCAACTGTTTCCGCCCTATGTCCCACGAGGGAATAAGGGGCACATAGATAGATAGATAGATTAGCATAAAATACTTTATGTAGAAGAGCTAGCGCCATAATATCGATAAAACAAAAGAGGTCACAGCCTATTAGTGAATTCCGAACAGATGATATATGATTTGACCTTCTCAGGTGGAAGATAAAGCGTAAGCAATCATTGAATGCAACATTAAGTCTTTCACGGCAGGACGAATCATACACAATGTAAACTAGAGAGCCATAGAGGAAATGCGGAAGAATGAGAGATTTTACAAGCTTTGAACGTATAGTGGGTGATAGGAGACTGCCATGAAGCCGGAGCTTGCGTAAAGTCCCATAAATCTTGGAGAGCATTATTGAGACTTGATCACAGCAGGTCAGTTTAGCATTAATAGCAATGCCAAGATTATGGACCCGATCAACAATGGGAAGAGGAATGTTACCCAGACAAATGAGTGGCATTCTGTCGGGCAGTGTAGAAAGACGACTAAGCACAAGTACTTGTGATTTTTTAGGGTTTAATTTAAGGTAGTTGAAGGCACTCCACTCATTTATTCGAGAGAGAGTGCTATTCAGGTCAGAAATACAAGAATCAATTTGGCAAGAAGGGCAAGAGGTATACAGTTGGAGATTATCAGCATATAGATGAAAGGAACAGTGGCCGATAGTAAAAGGTAAGTCATTGATATACAATGAAAATAGTAGGGTACCAAGAATTGAACCTTGAGGAACACCAGAAGGCACCTGTAGAAAAGAGGAGATAACATTATTATGACGTACACACTGAAAACGGTTAGATAGCAAAGAGAAGAAAAGCCGTGTAGCAGACGAAGAGAAATGCTGGCGCTGACTTAGTTTGGAAAGTAATATCGCATGCACCACCGAGTCAAAGGCTTTCGAGAAATCAAGAAGCACTAATATTGCAACGTCGCCTTTATCAAGCGCAGAACGAATGTCAGTTGTTACCTTTAGTATAGCGGTTTCACAACTATGATTTTTACGGAAACCAGATTGATATTTCGAAATAAAGCTATAGATTCAAGGTAGCACAGGACTTGGATGTAAAGAATTTTCTCAAAGGCTTTTGCAAGGAAAGAAAGAATGCTAATGGGACGGAAATCTGGGATATCTGCAGGAGAAGATTTTTTCGGTAAAGGGATCACTATGGCCTTTTTCCTGTCATGGTAGGAAGAGATCAGCACGTCAGTAAGCTGCGTGGCCGCATTCTCCAGTTCATACACTGAGCTGATAGAAGCCGCAAGCTGATCTGATTTCGAGGCCACAAGCCCCTGAAACTTAGACCAGTTGGTTTTCTTAGGAACCAAAGAAGAGGCGCGGATATGTGGAAGGCCCACAATGTCAAATCTAATGTGCAGATGATCCGACAGTGAGGCCTCGTCCAGAACACGCCAGTTTTCAATCCTGTCGGATAAAAGCCTGCTGGTGAAGGTAAGGTCCAGCACCTCCTTTCTACTAGCAGTGATAAAAGTGGGTTTGCATCCTCTATTTGCAATATCTATGTTATTCGTAACGAGAAATTCTAGAAGACACTCACCCCTTTGGTTTACATCGGTACTAACCCAGATGGTGTGGTGAGCATTTGCATCACAGCCGATGACGAATTGCCGGTTCGTCTTGCGACAGAACTCAATGAGATCTTGAACCTCCTGGGGTGGCACTACTGCTACATCCCCCGGAAAGTAAGCGGACGCAAGAACGATTTCTTGGAATCCGTTGGCGGTGGGAACCGCAACCGAGATCGCCACTAGATCTCTAGAAATAAAGTTAGTAATGGAGAGATAAGTGACACGATTGTCAATTAGGAGGGCAGCGCGAGGCGCCCCACATCTCCGATCATATACTAGTTTACTTGAGCCGGTGGTAAGTCCTCTGAATTTGCCATCGGTTACCCAGGGCTCTTGAATAAGAGCAAGGGTAAGGTGCCTCTCCGCAAAAGTCTTGCACAGGGTGGAGGATGCCCCTTTCGCATGGTGCAAGTTTACTTGGAGTGCCCTTATGGCGCTCATTTTTTTCCCAAGGAGCGTTTGACAAGCCCGGTCTTCTTGGCTTGTCTAGGACCCTTTGTCCTACCGTCTTTGCCCTTGGGGGGTACAGATTTGCCCCGTGCTCCGACTCCAGGTTTGGCAGGCGTGTTCTTTTTCCGCTCCGCAGTTAGCTCCGATGCAGGCTCCCTGGCGCATGCTACAGATGCGGGGGCCGGGATTGGAACAACGCCTGACGGTCCCGGAGTCACAGTGAACGCAGCTCCGCCGTCAGATGACCCTATGGCCAAAGTAGCGGCATTGCTGTCCTCGGTGACAACAGAAGCATCGGGAGGCGCCATTTCAGACCCTGTTGTCTGAGTGTCACACGACGAGCCCTGCCCTTGCGACTGCTTCTTTGCAGGATCTTTATCCTTGAGAATTAGTCTGATCTGGGAGAATCGATAGGCGATTTTCCCCTTCAGACTAATTAACTTAGCCATGGAGGCGGTGTCCACTACCTTGACCAAGTGAAGGGTGTTGTCATTTACCCGCCTCTGGACCACTTTCCACATGTCAGCGGGAACCGAGTTTTGTGCGGCAATAGTAGCCAGCACTTTCTCGTTGCTTCGGTTAGCACTCTGGGGGAAATAGCCACGAATGACGTGAGTCTGAGGGAAGTTACCCTCTTCCACCAGAGTGATATCAAGAGCACTCTTGCTCTTGATGAAGGAGATGTTACTCCTCACCCATTCCGCTGTTTCAGGGTTTGAGCAGACTAACATAAGCCAGCCTCTTCTCGGGAAGCTCCTCTCGAAAGACGGCTTAACTTCGCCGCCCGCTTTTTCAATTGCGACGTCGATGATCGCTTCCTGCAACTGTGCCATTTGCTCAGGTGTCAGGGGGCAGTTGACCATGTCAGTCGAGATTAGGCCAAGCTTGACACTGCTTACCACCTGGCTAAAAGTGGGGCGAGTGGGCCCTTTGGACCCAATCTTAACATCAAATTTAAAAAAAAAGGATTTTAATAGGTACCTATTCAAAACAAATTTTTGAAGACTTGTTGTTTTACCTCTTTATACTTTTTTCCTACCGTGGACTGTGCACACATAGTCTTTTTTTATTTAAAGGCGTTGCAACGCACGCGGGTTTTTTGCTAGTTTATAATATTAGTAAGGATGTCCACGCCATTATAGGGATGCACTGTCAAAATTTCAGCCCTATAGCTTTAGCGGTTTGGAAAAACCCCATTTCATCCCCTTAGGGTATGAATTTCGAAAAATCGTATTTTAGTGGATGTCCACGTCAATAAAGGGATGCACTGTCAAAATGTCAGCCTTATAGCTCCAGTGGTTTGGGTAAACCCCATTTCACCCAATTAGGGGATGAATTTCGAAAAATCGCTTTTTAGTGGATGTCCACATCATTATAAGGATGCACTGTCAAAATTTCAGCCCTATAGCTCTAGCGGTTTGGGTAAACCCCATTTCCCCCCTTAGGGGAAGAATTTCGAAAAATCGCTTTAATAGTGGATTTGCACGTCATTAAAGGGATGAACTGTCAAAATTTAAGCCCTATAGCTCCAGCGGTTTGGGTAAACCCCATTTCACCCCCTTAGGGGATGAATTTCGAAAAATCGCTTTTTAGTGGATGTCCACATCAATATAGGGATGCACTGTCAAAATTTCGGCCCTATAGCTCCAGCGGTTTAGGAAAACCCAATTTCCCCCCTTAGGGGATAAATTCCGAAAAATCGCTTTAATAGTGGATTTCCACGTAAACCACATTTCCTCCTTAGGGGAAGAATTTCGAAAAATCGCTTTAATAATAGATTTGCACGTCATTAAAGGGATGCACTGTCAAAATTTCAGCCCTATAGCTCCAGCGGCTTGGGTAAACCCCATTTCACCCCCTTAGCGGATGAATTTAAAAAAATCGCTTTTTAGTGGATGTCCAAATCATTATAGGGATTCACTGTCAAAATTTCAGCCCTATAGCTCCAGCGGTTTAGGTAAACCCCATTTCCATCCTTTAGGGGAAGAATTTCGAAAAATCGCTTTAATAGTGGATTTCCACGTCATTATAGGGATGCATTGTCGAAATTTCAGCCCTGTAGCTTTAGCGGTTTGGAAAAACCCCAATTCACCCCCTTAGGGGATGAATTTCGAAAAATCGCTTTAATCGTGGATGCCCACGCCATTATAGGGATGCGCTGTCAAAATTTCAGCCCTATAGCTCCAGCGGTTTAGGTAAACCCCACTTTAGGAGAAGAATTTCGAAAAATCGCTTTAATAGTGGATTTGCACGTCATTAAAGGGATGCACTGTCAAAATTTCAGCCCTATAGCTCCAGCGGTTTGGGTAAACCCCATTTCACCCCCTTAGGGGATCAATTTCGAAATATCGCTTTTTAGTGGATGTCCACATCGTTATAGCGATGCACTGTCAAAATTTCAGCCTTATAGCTGCAGCGGTTTTGTGTTGACCCTATTTCACCCCCTTAGGGGATGAATTTCGAAAAATCGCTACGGATGCACTGTCAAAATTTCAGCCCTATAGCTCCAGCGGATTAGGTGAACCCCATTTCCCCCCCTTAGAGGATGAATTTCGAAGAATCGCTTTAATAGTGGATTTCCACGCCATTATAGGGATGCACTGTCAAAATTTCAGCCCTATAGCTTTAGCGGTTTGGAAAAACCCCAATTCACCCCCTTAGGGGATGAATTTCGAAAAATCGTATTTTAGTGGATGCGCTGTCAAAATTTCAGCCCTATAGCTCCAGCGGTTTGGGTAAACCCCATTTCACCCCCAGAAAAAAAATCCCCTTACAACTTATTGAACCCCATTTCACCCCCTTCATCCCTTTTTTCTCCAAAAAAAGTAGCCTATGTAAAACTTAGAAATCTAACTTTTACCATAATTTGGCTCAATCTCCTCGTTTAGCGAGATGAAAGTGATGCCATCGATTTCACTTAAAAATCAGCCCTATCTTCATATATTTCTCTTTTGCAATTAAATAAACCCTCAAGATCTTTCGGTTACAATTTTTAAAACAAATCAAACCTAAAGATGGGAATTTTAATAACTTTAGGTAAACCAAATGTACCTAATAAAAAAAAGAAGCCGTTTGACAAAAAGGCCGTCTGAAGTTACCAAAGAAACTTCAACTTAAAAACCAAACCCTTGCACCGTCCCATTGTGCAGAACATGCCAGGGCTTCCCAAAGATTTCCTAAGAAATTACTCCCTCATTGAAATATTAAAGGCCTTAACAGGGTACTACGACCTAACCCTGGGGGAGCACACTGGATAGCCTAACCCAAAAGGCGCTAGATATGGAGAAGCTACAATTAAACCTACCAGTTGTGCCCAGTGAAATGTAGATCACCTTGACTGGTTATGATATGATAATAATGATCGTGCAATTAATATTCTAGGTTGACTTAGAAATGAGAACAGCTTTGATTTAGTTTAAAAAAAATAAAATCTTTATTCATTAAATTTGTTCTTAGATGTAACAAAAATCAATTAGTACTTTTTTTTGGTTTTTAAAGTGGTATCACAACACTTTGCATATGTCTTTCCACTTTCACCAATATGGCATATGTGGAAGAACTTTCACAATCTGCTGTGTAGTACCATGTAGTAAAATATTATTATTTTTAATAATTTTAGTTGTGCTTTATTCAAACCAATTTCCAACACCCTTTTCCTTTACCTTAATCAAACATGCATTTACTTCTCAAAATTCACCAGTTGTTCTGGCATGCATGAGAATACTCACAATGTTTGATTTTTTTTGGGTTTTAGTTTTATTTCTAACTGATTGTGCTATTTTAATACTTGACTGCTTTCAGCATATACAATTTCTTCACCTTATGGCATATAAATTGTGGTTGCACTGAAAAACTCAATCGACGAAAGAGGCTGAGTCCTTGTTGGTACCCGCTTTATATATCCTAGAAAGTGGTACTTAGGCGAACTGCATTACCAAAGTCCAAAAATTTTCGTATGTCCTTATACCAAAAATATTCCTTGAACTAATTATTATCGTTAAATTTTTAAAATTATTTTCAGCATTTTTCATGTTATACTTAATTTTATATTTTTCTTTTTCTAATATTTTTATTAATTTCGAAAATGCCTATAATTCATATTTTTACAACTTCCGCCATCCATGTTTACATAATTATTTTGTATCTCGCTCTATTTTTACATAATTAGCCTCTCTTTCCCTCTTATTCGACTTATGTAAAAACTATCTTTTTTACAATATCTTTTAAAATAGACTTCTATCGTTTTTTATGGCAGTTCCATTGAATTCGTCGTAAAAAATGACATAATACGGCGAAGTTTTTTCATGCGTCAACATGAAGTTTGACGTTTAATTCGCTGGCAAAGTTTCGGTGCGCGCGCCGCGATCGTTTTAAGTGTTTTTACCTGGTTGATTAACTTTTATCAGGTAAATTCTAAGTGTTTTATGTACAACTAGTGTCTGTGCAGTGTTTTTCAATGTCTTAATTAGTTGATTGTGTTGAAGCCGAAGGAAATTGGGTTTGTTTATATACATAACCTATTTCCTCGGCTTTGTAATTTCTGCATTAAAATTACTTGTTGTTTTGTGTTTAAAACTATTGAAATGTACTAATTTATATGTTATCGGTTGATTTTATGTTATCTGTGATGATTTTATGTTGGTTTTCAATTTAATTATGTGTTTTTCCTTGTTGTTGTTGTTATTTTCATTCTTCATGTATTGTTGTTGTTGTGCATATATGAATTCGTGTTTGTTGTTTTTGTAATGTTGAAAATTGGTTTTTATGTTACTATTTAATTTATTTTGTTTAATTCATTATTCTAATTTTATTTGTTTCTTTTTTAGGTATTATATTCAGGTAAGTATATGTATCAGATTTTTGACAAATTACTTTTATTAATTCATTTTTTTCTTTTTAGGTTTACATTAAATATTCAAAAAACAAATTAAAATAGAATAAAATAAAAAGGAAAATGAAATAAATTTTAAAATGAAAATTTTGTGAGTTTTCTTTTTTTTTTGTAAAAAATTTAAATTTAATGTGTTTAGCCCTATTTACTGCGCTGGGGCTAAACATTCTCCCCCTCGTTGAACGCTTGCGTTCAAGAAGCCGCTTTGTCGTCCAATCCCTCTTTTATGATGGTGATGAAAGATGACTGTACCATCGGCTTTGACCTGCAGCCGTACTTGGTACTTGTCTGGTAGGTTGACTGTCAGTTCCTTCTTTTTTGTATTTGTGCGAAGTTTAATCTTTGTAGCACATGCTTTGGGATGTATAGATCTTCGCCTTCTTTCGTAATGAAGCGTTGGAAGCTATTATTGATACGTGCTTCCAACTCTTTCACATTTGTCGTTGGTCTTAACAGGGCCAAGTTGTGCACTTGTCGTCCATTTATAATAGTGGGACCCTGTACGCTTATTTTGATGTTGCCTGTACCTGCAGACGTTACCGATGATACCCTTGTTGGTCGGACATGTAGGGACGTTGGATTACGTGATGAGTCTGGTGGTATGGTTGGGGTGGTGCTCGTCTTTTGTCCTCGTATGTCCCGGGTTGCCTGTTGTTTGGGAGGGGGTGCATCTGGTCCGGTTAAATCAATTATAGCAATTGCCTGAGTTTCTGGATCATTTAGCTTCCGCTTCTGCTGTGGTTCCTTTGCCCTGGGATGTTCTACTTTGGCTGAGTTACCTTGCTGGCTGCTGGAGACGGGTTTTGTTGTGGGGGGCTTCTGTGGCCGTGTCCGGACTCGGAATTCTGGCCCACACGGCATTGCCTCGAAGTTCCTCCTGAGAAC
Source organism: Thereva unica (assembly GCA_949987705.1). Lineage (NCBI taxonomy): Eukaryota > Metazoa > Arthropoda > Insecta > Diptera > Therevidae > Thereva > Thereva unica. The sequence goes on along the minus strand of OX465281.1, from coordinate 164,538,040 downwards.
GGGTCGAGCTGGAGAGCTAGTCCAGGGCCTTAATGTGACTTCTCGTACCGTAGACCTTGGAGGTGCTGCTGGTTTCGGTGGACTCGCTGGCTTCGGATGCTTTGGGGTTGTTTGGGCTGGTTTTGATGGACCATCAAGAGCTGCTGACAGTTCTGCGAGTTCTGCAGCGAAATCGCAATCGAGCTCCAGAAAAGGACTCCCCATACGACCGGTTGGTCCATATAGCCAGTGGTCTTCGGCTGCGGCGAGATCTTCCTCTGTATAGTCTAATTCGGACATCTGCAATGAGTTTATGAAATGGAGGATTTGGATTAGAGGAGGGTATACAACACAATGAACATTTAGAAACGACACCAGGCACTGGACAACATGACGACACTTGGTGAAGGTTGTCCCTTCATCTAGCTGCTACTTATCCTGGATGCTGGATTGATCTATTGGTAGTCGACAGATCTTGGCTATTGGTCGCTGAAATGTGCTGTTGCTCGTTCGTACTTGTACTACTCGGGTTAAGCCATCCGATCCAGGAAAGGTTCTATCGATGATGCCTAGTGGCCACTTAGTTGGTGGCAGGTTTTCGTGTTTAATGAGTACGACGTCTCCGACCTGAATGTTGTGTTGTTCCTGTTTCCATTTTTGTCTTTGCTGCAGTTGGTTCAGGTAATCCTTGGACCATGTGTCCCAGAATGCCTTGACTGTATGTTGAATGTGTTTCCATCGGACTGGAAGCAACATGTTGTCGGCCTTATTTGTTTCAGGTATAGCATTAAGAGCCTGTCCAATCAGAAAATGTCCTGGGGTAAGTATGAATGTGTCATCAGGATCATTTCTAACTTGACATAGTGGGCGAGAGTTAAGACATGCTTCGATTTGGGTAAGTATTGTTGAATATTCTTCAAAGGTGTAGGTCGACCTGCCTACTGTTCTACGAAGATGATGCTTTATGGATCGCACTCCGGCTTCCCAACTGCCTCCGAAGTGTGGAGCTGCAGGTGGATTGAAATGCCATGTAATTTGTTGTGGTATGAAATATTGTGCTGCTGCTGACGTGGCCTCCTTGACAGCTTGTTTAATTTCCTTATCGATGATGACCTTTGCTCCTATGAAATTAGAGCCACAATCGGAGTAAATGTTGGAACATAGGCCTCGCCTGGCTATAAATCTCCTTAATGCTGCAATGAACGCACCAGTTGATAAATTGGATACTAATTCAATGTGGATGGCTCGTGTAGTAAGACAAATTAGTATGCAAATATATGCCTTTAATAGTTTTGCATTGCGAATATTTGATGATTTAATCAATATTGGGCCGGCATAATCAATTCCAACGTTGCTAAATGGTTTGTTAATGGTTACTCTAGGTGCAGGAAGTTGCCCCATTAGCTGTGTTAGGGTTTCTCCTCTTTGCTTAACACATGTGACGCATTTGTGTATACGAGAAGCGATACATCGTCTGGCGTTCAGGATCCAATATTTCTGCCTACTCGTGCTTAGTACTACTGACACTCCGCCATGCATTGTTCCAAGGTGTATCCTATCGACGATTAGCTGTGTAACGAAGTGCTCCTAAGGTAGAATAATTGGGTGCTTTGCATCATATAATATCATATCCTTTTGTAGCCTGCCACCGACTCGTATCAGTTTATCGTTATCCATGAATGGGTTCATTTTCAATAAGCGGCTATTTCTTGCTAGTGACTTAGCCTGTGACAAATTGGTATACTCTTCAGGAAAACTTGATTGTTGTACAAGTCGTAGAATCGTTTTTTCTGCTTGCCACTCATCGATGGAGATATGATTTGCTCGTTTGAATTCTGGATTTAAACAATTGTGTTTGAATCTCTGTATCCATGCAATGATGTGTGTGAGTCGTGTCATTGACGAATAACGCAGCAATATATTGTTCTCGAGTTGAGAGATAAAACTTTTTACCTTTGGTTTCCTTGCTTCTAATTCAGTTTGTTCATTTATGTCTCGAAATTTAGGCCATTTTTCTTGGCTGCTTGTTAGCCAATTTGGTCCATGCCACCATAAATGATTATTTACCAGATTTGCTGCTGGTATACCTCGTGATGCCAGATCTGCTGGATTGTCGGAATATGTCTCCACTGCTGGTTGGTCGGAATATGTCTCCACTGATCATAACGTATCACCTCCTGGATCTCCACCACACGATTCGCTACATACGTCTTCCACCTGGACGGGTGCTCCTTAACCCATTGAAGTGCTATGGTAGAATCCGTCCAGGCATATGTTGCAATGTGTTGCAGGTGCATGTCAGCGATCGTGCCTTTAATTAGTCGTGCTAGGATGACAGCTCCGTTTAGTTCAAGTCGCGGTATTGTGGTACGTTTTGTTGGTGCGATCTTGGTTTTGGCTGTAAGCAGGGTGGATGTAATGTCTCCGTTCTCGTGTTCGACTCGTAAATACAATACGGCAGCGTATGCCTTTGTAGATGCATCGCAGAATCCATGTATTTGTGCATTGGCACCTGGGGGGTATTGTATCCATCGTGGAATCTGTAATGTTTCCAGGTCCTTTAGCTGTTGTTTGAATGTCGACCACTGGGTTTTCTATTTGAGGGGATACCTGTGTATCCCACGTATTGCCAGTAATCCATAATGTCTGCATCAGTATCTTAGCTACGATTATGACCGGAGATAACCATCCTAATGGATCATAAAGGGATGCTATGTTGGACAGCATGTTGCGTTTTGTAGTTATTTTGTGCTCACGCATTGGGATGACTGAGAATGTAAAATAGTCAGGTCCAGGATGCCATCGGATACCAAGAGTTTTAACCGTGTCGTCATCTGAGAATGTAAGTATGTCCTTTAGCTCACGATGTTCTACGGGTAAATCCTTTAATAGTTCTGGTTCATTGCTTGTCCATTTACGCAAGTTGAAACCACCTGCGCGAGTTAAACTAAGAAGCTCAGACTGTAGTTGTTTTGCCTCTGTGATACTATCAGCCCCAGCTAGCAGGTCGTCGACATAGAAGTTGGAATATATGGCCTTGGATGCTAGAGGCCACTTCTGTCTTTCGTCTTCTGCAAGCTGTTGAAGTGTGCGGATTGCCAGATATGGGGCACATGCAGTGCCAAATGTTACAGTGTTTAATTGGTAGTCCTGTAATTGTGAAGTTTCTGGATGTCTCCAAATGATCCTCTGAAACGTTCTGTGGTGTGGATGTATGTTAATCATGCGATACATCTTCTCGATATCCGCATTCATCGCGACCTTGTATTTCCTCCAATTGAGTAGGGTCGCGAATAATTTAGGTTGTAAAGTCGGTCCTGTCAAAAGGTTCTCATTGAGTGAGACTCCAGCAGTGGGTTTGGCAGATGCGTCGAATACAACTCTTAATTTTGTCGTGCTGCTTTCCTTGAAAACGGCATGGTGAGGAATGTAATAGTGCTCTTCCTCACTGGAAGGAGGGTTGACTGCCTCCATGTGTCCCAGATCGATGTACTCATCCAGGCATTTTGAATATTCCCTTTCGAATGAAGTACTTTTGCTGAACTGGTGCTGTAAAGATTTAAATCGTTTTAGGGCTTGTGGCCTTGATTGTCCTAGAGCTGGTAGTTGCTCCTGCATGAAAGGAAGGTTTACTTGATATCTTCCGTTTGATTTTCGTATATGTGTTTTTGTAAATATACGTTGGCAGAGTTCGTCTTCTGGTTTCAAAATCTGCTGTGTTGGAACTTCTTCTTGTTCCCAAAATTGTTTGAGCTGCCTGCTCAAGTCCAATTCTGCGGTCGTGACTGTGCATGCTGTCACTTGGTTGAGATGCGTGTCGCTTGTTGGTCCTACTAGAATCCATCCAAACATTGTATTTATGGCTGTTGGGGCTGTGTCAGGTCCTCGTCGGATGCCTTCTTCTACGATTTTTGCATAAATCCGTGCTCCCAATAGTGCGTCAATATTTGCTGGCTTCCAAAATGTTGGATCTGCTAATTGTATATTGTTGAGATGATCCCAGTTCCCTCTTCGTAATACCCTTGTTGGTAATGGATCGGTGATCCCATTGAGGACTAGAAATTCATCTGTTACTGTAGATTTATTAGGACGCCGTGCTTCTAATGTGAGCCTTACTTGTGCTGCTGGACTTGTATCTATTCCAGTGATTACTATTGCTGTGTTTGTGGCAATAGCGCCAAGCCGCTTGCATGCAGCTTGTGTGATGAACGATGCCTCCGAACCAGGATCTATTAGGCATCGTAATATCTTCCTTCTGCCATGATCAGAATATGCAGTTACTAATGCTGTCGATAGTAATGCATGATGATCTTTTGTAGCTAAGAAGGATTGTATTGCGTTAAATTCATCAGTATTGCTGTCTGATGGTGTCTTCATGGTTGCTGGAGAATGGTTTGCCCTGCTGACTCCTTCATGAAGCTGTATGTCGTTGGATCTGGATGATCCAGTGCTCTCTCGTTTGAGTTCGTTGTGTAGTGTTGTGTTATGCTTCTGTTTACATTTATGACATCTGTATTTACTTGGGCACGCATTTGTTTCGTGCTGTGTGGACAAACATTTTGTACAATGACCGGCTGCTTTTAATAACTTGTATCTTGTCTCAGGATTCATCTCATGATACTTTTTGCACTTGATGACGAAATGTTTTTGCTGGCAGGCGGGACAATTGTTCTGTTTCCGTGCATGATGAGCATGTGTGTTTCCTCTGGCTGGACTTGGCCTCGGTTGAAGTGTAGGTTTGGATGTTACCACATCTGCAATTGATTCTAATATTCGTAGTCTATTATTAAGAAATGCGCAAAAAGCTTCATAAGTTGGAAGGGCTTGATTTGTTCCTTGCTCTTCTTCCCATAGGCGTAATGTTGTAAACGGCAATCTTTTAACTAATAAATGAATCAGGATGACATCCCAAGAACTTGTGTCGACGTCAAGACTCTTCAGCTGTTGTAGACATTCCGACGTTGTATTAATTAAGACCTTGATACCTTTTGCTGTTTCTGTTGACAGCTTGGGTATGTTCATGAAGGTTCTTAATTGATGATTGACTAACACCTTCTTGTTCTCGTATCTTTCCTTCAGCTTTGCCCATGCTGGTGCATAATCCTGGTTGGTGGTTGGGATGTGTCTCAGCAGTGCTTCTGCTTCCCCAACTACACATTCCTTCAGATAATGTAGTTTCTGTACAGGAGCCAATTTAGGATTGTTGTGAACTAATGACACATAGACATCGTGAAAAGACCGCCATAAGTCATAGTCACCGTTGAATTGTGGTAAACTAATCCTTGGTAATTTAATATCCTGGGATGCTGGTATTACAGGAACAGAGTTGTCGATAGGGGCAGTAGTAGTGCATGCAGTGCACTTCCTCAATCCATCCATCAGTTCCGACATATACTCGGTGTATTTGAGCTCTGCTTCGTTGTACTCTGCTTCATGTGCAGCCTTCTCAGAGACATCTGGTGTGGTTTGCAGTGATGCCATGTCTATTGCGATGTCATTTTTTATGAACTCCTTCCATAATGCATTTAATCCAGATATTTTAAGCTCGTAGAACCCTTGCGTTCTCCTCGCTATGGCAGTTTTCTTCCCATTTTCGATGAACTTCTCTATCTGTAGCTTCAGGATTCGTTGTGTTTGGTATAATTGCTTTAAAGATGTCATTGTTGACTTTTTACTTTCAGAGCTGGTCTCCATTTCAATATATAATCAAACTAGAATATGTTGTACGATATCTCGGTGGAACCTCCAAAAAATGTTTAGTTGCCGATTGTTCACCTTATCACTGATGCGTAGTGATAAAAGGATAAAACCTGTGTCGCCAATTAAACCTACCAGTTGTTCCCAGTGAAATGTAGATCACCTTGACTGGTTATGATATGATGATAATGATCGTGCAATTAATATTCTAGGTTGACTTAGAAATGAGAACAGCTTTGATTTAGTTTAAAAAAAATAAAATCTTTATTCATTAAATTTGTTCTTAGATGTAACAAAAATCAATTAGTACTTTTTTTTTTGGTTTTTAAAGTGGTATCACAACACTTTGCATATGTTCTTTCCACTTTTACCAATATGGCATATGTGGAAGAACCTTCACAATCTGCTGTGTAGTACCATGTAGTAAAATATTATTATTTTTAATAATTTTAGTTTTGCTTTATTCAAACCAATTTCCAACACCCTTTTCCTTTACCTTAATCAAACATGCATTTACTTCTCAAAATTCACCAGTTGTTCTGGCATGCATGAGAATACTCACAATGTTTGATTTTTTTTTGGGTTTTAGTTTTATTTCTAACTGATTGTGCTATTTTAATACTTGACTGCTTTCAGCATATACAATTTCTTCACCTTATTGCATATAAATTGTGGTTGCACTGAAAAACTCAATCGACGAAAGAGGCTGAGTCCTTGTTGGTACCCGCTTTATATATCCTAGAAAGTGGTACTTAGGCGAACTGCATTACCAAAGTCCAAAAATTTTCGTATGTCCTTATACCAAAAATATTCCTTGAACTAATTATTATCGTTAAATTTCTAAAATTATTTTCAGCATTTTTCATGTTATACGTAATTTTATATTTTTCTTTTTCTAATGTTTTTATTAATTTCGAAAATGCCTATAATTCATATTTTTTCAACTTCCGCCATCCATGTTTACATAATTATTTTGTATCTCGCTCTATTTTTACATAATTAGCCTCTCTTTCCCTCTTATTCGACTTATGTAAAAACTATCTTTTTTACAATATCTTTTAAAATAGACTTCTATCGTTTTTTATGGCAGTTCCATTGAATTCGTCGTAAAAAATGACATAATACGGCGAAGTTTTTTCATGCGTCAACATGAAGTTTGACGTTTAATTCGCTGGCAAAGTTTCGGTGCGCGCGCCGCGATCGTTTTAAGTGTTTTTACCAGGTTGATTAACTTTTATCAGGTAAATTCTAAGTGTTTTATGTACAACTAGTGTCTGTGCAGTGTTTTTCAATGTCTTAATTAGTTGATTGTGTTGAAGCCGAAGAAAATTGGGTTTGTTTATATACACAACCTATTTCCTCGGTTTTGTACTTTCTGCATTAAAATTACTTGTTGTTTTGTGTTTAAAACTATTGAAATGTACTAATTTATATGTTATCGGTTGATTTTATGTTATCTGTGATGATTTTATGTTGGTTTTCAATTTAATTATGTGTTTTTCCTTGTTGTTGTTGTTATTTTCATTCTTCATGTATTGTTGTTGTTGTGCATATATGAATTCGTGTTTGTTGTTTTTGTAATGTTGAAAATTGGTTTTTATGTTACTATTTAATTTATTTTGTTTAATTCATTATTCTAATTTTATTTGTTTCTTTTTTAGGTATTATATTCAGGTAAGTATATGTATCAGATTTTTGACAAATTACTTTTATTAATTCATTTTTTTCTTTTTAGGTTTACATTAAATATTCAAAAAAAAATTAAAATAGAATAAAATAAAAAGGAAAATGAAATAAATTTTAAAATGAAAATTTGGTGAGTTTTCTTTTTTTTTTGTAAAAAATTTAAATTTAATGTGTTTAGCCCTATTTACTGCGCTGGAGCTAAACAACCGTTACCCAGACCCGCGGTCACAAGCTATGGGTAATTACCGCTACCCCGACCAACAACCCTCCAACCAGCGTGTTAACCGACAATCAACCAACCGGCCCATAAATACTGAATCCCATCAACCAAATGGCCGTCAGCAAACAGCCAACACCACTAGATCAGTGTTTAATATAATATATAGATGTGATTTCTGCCACAGACGTGGCCACACGGTGGATGACTGTCATCAAAGACAGCGCTGGGAATCAAAACAAGCGGGAAACTCCCCGCAGTCGGACCAAGAAACCCCGGCCCGACAATAAGTCCTCAAAATATTACTAAAGGGGGACCTCACGCGCCCGAACCAAGTGTTCCACTCGTCACTCTCCCTTTAGACATAAGCCTTAACGGCAAAGCCGACCTAGCAGCGGACACTGGCGCTGAGGTCAGTATATTAAAACATAAAAAACTAAAACATCCCAACTTATCAGATCCCACTAAAAAATGCACACTACAAACGCCATACGGCCAAGGAAAAACATTAGGGAGCTATCAGGGGAACCTCATTCTCAACGCCCCCCTCCCATGCACCTTCCAAATTGTGTGAAATACGCCAGAAATCCCTAACGATGGCCTGTTAGGAAATGACTTTCTTTCCAAACATTGTAACGTCGAAGGCCCAAACAAAACACTGCGACTTCCTCGCACGGAAATCAACCCAGTAGAAATTGCAATTCCATTACGCAATGAGCCCGCCAAGTCAAACCCTAGAGAGCAGCAGGAGCAAACCCAAACCAGGGAATCTCAACTCGTAGTAGCCGAGATAAACCCCGGTGGTGTCTCCCAAGTACCCTCAGAGAGGAATACCAGCTGCATATCTCTAGATGGCTCAAGGTTGGAAAACAACTTCAACGACTATGAGACCAATTCAGGCAAATATAAAGTGGCATTGGAGAAATCCATTCGCCTACCAAGCCGGTCTCAAATGGTGGTCCCTATCCCACTAAGGTTAGTGGAGGAAATGCTCTGTGAATCTTACGAGCCGAGCGAAGGAGTATTCCTCGCCAATTCCCTCTTGCCAACTGGAACAAAAACAGTGTATGTTGGTCTCATCAACGTTAACATCCAACCAGTAATCCTGACGAGCCTACACCTTACTATTCACTTAGCCTCTAACAACAACCCTAAGCCTCCAAGGATTGCTAATGACGTATGTGGGTATCGTACAGGCTCTCAACCAGACGATCTCAGGAACGCCAGTACCCCATCGCCATCTAACGCAAGGCTCCAAAGTATACCCAATAATGGTGCAATCCCGCAAGGTATACCCAAGGGAAAACGGGCAAAAGTGAAGTTGGGAACGAATGAAAAGGCAATCGATTCCATCCGTCATCTGCGATACATATTCCCGGACCATGAGGATCCGGACCTTGTGCGCGAAACGCGCCTCAAACAACTGGACAAGGAACTCAGCCTCAACCACGTCTTCTAACGTAAGGTGCGAAAGTATACCCAAAAATGGTATACCCAAAAATGGCATTTTTACCCAAGTAAAAACGTGCAAAATTCAAGTTCGGCAAAAAGGAAAGAGAAAAGAATTCCTCCCAATACCTACGCTATATATTCTCGAATTATCAAGATCTGGAAGATCATGAGCGCGAAACGTGCCTCAAACTACTCGACTAGATATTACACAACTTTCAACCTACCCCCCCCCACCTCTTCCTTCGAGTACGAGAATCGCTCTACTCCGTAGCGATTCTTTTGCTCTGAGGGGGAAGGAATGTTATGTATAAAAACTTGACGTTCCCAAATTTCCTACGAATTGCAAAATCCTTAACGGAATTTTTTTCAAAAATTCAATATTTGCAACAAAAAAAATATGAGTGTGCTTAACACCACACTTGAGAAGTAAAACTTTTGTGCCCAACGGCTAGTAATATGCAATAGATATAGTGGAAAGTCTGTCGGATCTATAGTACGCTTGAGAAAATTCAGGACAACGACAGATGCAGGAAGAATATTGACGAATCTACTGATGGACTTGATACAAATACTATTTGAAAATATTTATGAATTCCTATTTACATTAAAACCTAAAAGTAACCGAGTAAAAATAATTTTTATTGGCTAATTTTCTTAAAAGCATACACGCGGTGCACCTAGTACGTATAGCATATAAGTGCACATCCCACACGGGTATGCACGCTTCCGCCACAGGCATGGATACTACCGCCACAGGCACGAAAATCTAAACATTCGCCTCATGGAAGTAAGCTGGTGACATATGCAAGGGTACATGCATTGCATCCAGAGGTTCATAAAATTGCATGGTTTTTTCAGTCCCAGCTTTCACACATAGCCCGAAAATCTAAGTAACGAGTGCATGCAAGGTGCATGTGTTTGTTGTGCATACTTGTGTGTGCTATTTCGAATGCGGCATTATAGAAAAAGTTAAAAGTAGTCCGACCTTTGCGTGGCATACATTCCATTCATGGAACATTCCGTCAGGTCGCATTTGAATACACACACTTCTATATTATTTATCAACGAATTGAACGCATGTACGCTTGGATATGTCACCAGCTGTATGCATGCTCCGCTCCCGCTACATTCATGATCATTAATAATTGCATCCGCATCGGCATAGACTATTCCAAACCCAGGTATTGTTTTACCAAGCAGTCCGCTAACCACATACATGCAGCTTTACCTACGCGAGCCGCTTTACCTACGCGAACGGGTGCCAGTCTACTTGAGTATGGTATTGGCACCCTTTATGGCCACCTAGCCAATTACCTGATTACTTCGTCCCATACAATCTTTTAGGGAGCCAATTAATTTTAAAGGAAGCAAAAAGATATGCAATCAACCTTTTTTCAAATTCTTCTTTCTATGCGTAGTTGAAAATAATTTATTTTGGCTGATTAAACCGAATTCGAAGCATAAAGTTGAAAAAACATTTTTTACAAACCTTTATATTTTCAGTCGATGTAGGGATAGTTTCAGCCCTTTACTATAATTCCTTATCATAAAATTTGCTTTGTTATAAATCAACCACTTTTGAATATAAATATTTGCAAAAAATGTATTTTATTGGATTGTTTTTGATTTTAATTAAAATTATCGCAAAAATCCTTGAAAAAGGGAGTTTTTAAGCATATTTAAAGGTGACATGCATATTTTAAGACTGTGGGACCCCGATTTTCGTAATCAGCGACCCAAAAAACATATCAGGAACGATTTTCACAATAGTGTAATGTTTTGACATAAACGATTCGTCGATTTATGCAAGTTAAAAAAATTGTAATTTAAAAAGGGGAAAGGTCCAGCACATCTCACCAAAGGGGAAGTGGGTGCCAATTTTAAACAACAGTACCTCACACATTTAATTCACCACTCCCTTTTGATATTCTAAGCACCCAAACCACCCCCGAAAATTCTTGTCGTATATGCCGCTTCCAACATGTCAGTCAACTCTAAAGTGTCCGCGGCATAAGCCCGGCCAGTGACCAAACCACAAGAAAAATCTGAAATAATTCACCTCTACAGAATGGTGAATTTGTATTCCTATAATGAGATAAAGCAAAGTCTGGGCGACAACGTAGCTAACATGCCAGAAAATCTATGCAGTAAGGCAGAGTGTATTTTAACTGTTGCACACACAGCCCCGAGTGTAATCGTCTCTTGTACCCCATCCCCCCCTTTTCCCATCGTTATACGAAAGCTCTGACGATTTTTCATGTGTGAGCGCGTTACACGAATGAAATTGATTCACTCTCATGTAAATTTTTTTAAGCAAACGTCCCTAAAGAAGTTTTACTTAAAAAAAACCAAAACTCCTAAACGGAAAATATATGTATCTCACGACAAAATCCAAGTTGAAATAAGATACTTCCCTCCACGGGAAACGACGAAGACAAAAGCAATTTGAGCTTTTCCGTCGGCGAGATAATTTTCGCAAATATTTGCAACCAACATGTGGGAATCTAAAAGTGCAATACAGGAATTTTTGCAGGTTAAATTGCAATTATGCAATTACATGGAGATTTTTTGAGGATAGTAAAATAACTTTTAAAAACGATACCAAGAGTCTTGATTTTAATTTCGATCGCGGTTCTAAGCAAATTTAACCGGTATATTAAATGGCAACCCGGCATTGTCGGTGAGTCAATTGCAACCCACTGGAAATAATTCCTTTTCCAAAAATGCGTACCAACACACATACAATCATCAAATCCGACAGCCATAAATCTCTTTAATATACGTTCACAAACAAACCATAAAATAGCGAACATCAATCTCGATATCAATAACTCAATTTAAAACACACACAAGCAAACATGAAACAATGCACAAGAGAATACGCATCAGGAATGCGGGATAACGGGACTCGTTTTTGCCGTTTTCGAAAAATCGCCTGGTCGAGCGATGGGAAAGAAAAATCGAGAGAGAAGTGATTGGGAAGTCTGGTGTGGACGCGATCTCGTTAGACGGAAGCTTTCTCCTTTTTTTGAAAAATTAATATGGTGATTAAGTTCAACGAAAATCTTTTTCCTTGTGGAATTAAATTTGTGATAATTCTGTTCTCCCCCTTTGGAAATTAAATGGAAGTTTTTTTTTTGTAAATTTGTGCTAAGTGCATTTTATTTTTGCACGCTTCCGAAGAAGTTATTTTAAATGCTTGAAATTGAGGTTAAAGGAAGCCCTCTACCAGAGATAACATAATACTCCGTATAAAGATGCGACAGCTAGAACAAAAAAGCCGAACGCTTTTTGCCTCGGCAGGCCTCTGAGATTGCCTCCCCCTTAGCAACATGCAACATATTCGAGTGTCTAGCTACACAAGGAGGCGAACGTGGTCATGGTCCGCAGCACAAGAGATGCGGTGAGTTTGTGGATAAGGAAGCTAGAATTTTAGGGGGGCAAGGAAAGGAACTGACAACAGAATGTTTCTCGCGACATCTTTCTTTCTTTCTCATTTTTCAAACGTTTGCCTCTAGCTCTACATTGAAGGATTTCCCTGATGCTTTGTATTTTAACTATTTCTTAGAACATTCAGTGTATTTTTTTATGACTGGCTGAGATCCACTATCAATTTCACTTGATTTCAAATTCTTGGTGAGAGGGTTTGCGATATTTTTAAAATAGGTGATTAGTTGAGGTTTTGGTTACTTTTTTTCATTTTCTGATATTTCGGTATTGGCTAACTCGATTGATTTTAGAATCGAATTTAGGTAATTATTCTTTGATTTATTTTATTTAAAATCTGGGACAAGTGCTTTTTATAAATGCTTGTAAAGTTAACTCCCCGCCCACAATAAAAAATCGTACGTCTGCTCAAAACAATTCGATCGTAATTGTTTGGTATTTTCAGGAAAAACGTATGACAGAAGGAATTCATTCTCGGACTTGCAATTACAGGATTTATCCATTTTAGAGTCCCCTTATCAACAATTAAATATTGAGCTCGTAAATATATACTGCAAACAATGGAAGGTGAAAAACAATTTCTTTATATTTGTTCTTCTGGTGGAAACTAAAAAAAATAAGTTTTCAAATTTTTGGACTTCCATTTTATTAGTTATAAATCTTCAAAAAGTCGAAAATATTAAAATTTTAACAAATTTTGAAATCTTTAAATTGATCTAGTTCAAAAACTATTTGACATAGAAAGCTGAAAGTAGCACCAATTTCTTCTGCTTCAATAAGGCTTTAATACGTGATATACAATATAGTATTATTAGTAAGAATAAAACTATAGTATTATTAGTAAGAATGTAACTTTTGTTTTTGGAATATCTCAAAATAATATTTCTCCAAATTTTTGAAAAAATTATATTTTGTACATACAATCTTAACGTACATATAATGCCAAAATTTAGGATAGGACGACATTGGGATCATATAGAAATAAATGTTTTTAGGTACTCAATGAACGCAATATAAAAAAACATTTGCCAAAAACATAGCCATTTACTAATTTGGGTATGGCGAATTAAATGGAAATAAAGTCAACCCTCTAACTTGATCGAAAACTACCCCCAGGACAACTCTTATTACTAAATTTTAGGGTTTCACAGTTGCACTCCAAAAAATTTTTGTTTATGGGCTATTTATAAACTATGAGTATTTCTTGAGACCAAAATCAACCCTATCGGTGAAGCGGAAACCACCCCCACAGCAACCCCTAACCTTAAATTATTTTCTTTACGCCCAAAATGAAGGTTCACCACGCCAATTTTTAAAGTACATACACTAGGGCTTATACAAAAACCGACTTATAGGTACATATACAACTTTATCCATTAGTATAGTCTCCCTCAATAGTGGTACATTCATTCCAACGCTTCTCTAACATTTCTATGTCGTTCTTATAGAACGATTTGATCAACCTCCTCATTGGAGCCATATTTCTTGCCGGCATAAGTCGGTGTACGTAGAAGCAATTCGAAGTACAACTTGGGCGATTTTGCTTTTGTTTCGATCGCCTATCGTGGTACGGTGCATTAACTTGGTAAAGGGGCACTTGTTTTTCTTAGCTGTTTTCTTCGCGATTTCGTCGTTAGTTATGTAATATTCACTATGGATCCCCTTTCCTTTTCAAAATAGTCGAAGCACTTCCCAAAATAAGCGTCTGTCCCAGCCGAATTTTTCATGTTTTGTCACTTTGGACGGCTTTCCTGGCAGATGTCTACCTGGTTGATGGCCAATTCAACGGTTGGCTTCCCCGTCAAATCTGAACCCCACCCTATCTCTTCGGGGGTCCCCCAAGGATCAATTTTATTACCGGCCCTATTTCTTATCTTTATAAATAACCTACTTTCGATCCCCTCCAACCCACTTCTCAGCTTTGCTGACGACGGTATCCTACGTTACTCTTACAGCTACGATAGAAGACAGACTCATGCCAGATCTGTCTTGATGATCGTGAATTAATGTTCAATTCTATTAATAACGACATTAATCTCATTCTAGAGTGGGGAAAAAAGAATCGTGTCGAATTCAACTCCACCAAAACTAAGTACTGTCTTATTTCGAAACAAAAAGCTCAACACCTCACCATCCTTAACAGTGGATGACGTTAAACTAATGGCCGACCCATCCCTACACATCTTAGGCGTGACATTAGCCAAAGACTTGCGATAGAATGACCACATATTCCAATTCGCCAAACAAGGATCCCAGTGCTTGGGATTTCTTAAGAGGTGCAAGTTCCTCCTCCAGCCATCGGCCCGTGCTGTTATTTATAAATCCTACATTCGGCCTCTTCTCGAATACAACTCCCTCGTTTGGGGCGGCGATTCGATAACCACCTTGGTATGGTTAGATAAAGAGCAAAAAAGCGCACTTAAATTAATTGATGACGACACCGCCTGCTCCACCATCGACCCCTTGAGCCACTGTAGGAATGTAGCAGCACTGACAAAATTTTATCGCTACTATTATAGCGACTGTTCCTCCGAAATAAACGCTCTCCTGCCTCCACGGCAATCTTATAACCACAACACTGGATTAGCCCACTCGTCTCATTCCTTCTACCTTCAACTCTTCAACTCCCCCTTTCACGCACTCAACAAGATATGAATTCGTTTGTAAATAGAACAACTCGACTGTGGAATAATCTCTCGCAGCCAGTATTTCCGAGATCATACAACATCCAAGAGTTCAAACGCAGGGTTCATCGTCATCTTCTCCAACACCCCTTCGAACCCTCATAACCCTTTACCTATTCCCCCCCCCCCCCCCGTACTAAGCTTGTGCTAGACATTGCACCATGACGATAAACGACATGACGCACTGGTAGTACAAAGGGTGATTCCTGAGCTTAGCACTGCCATATAAAAAAAATTCTATGGATATGACAGTAGTGGGGCCATCTATATGATGAACGTCGCACGTCGTGCCGACGATCGGTGCAGCGGATGTTACAATTTCGGCAATCACCCTCGGCGGTCAAGCCTGCCCAGTCACCTACTTTCTGCCCCTTTATCTAATTATTTTTGTGTAAAGCGAGTCTTACGCATCCTTACTGAGATGTGTTTATCTTCCTACTTCGTGCTATGGCACACCCACTCCAGACAGTTACATAAAATGGCGCCCAACGTTGGGCTAAGGAGCTTAATGCTTGTTGAGTTCCTTAGTCTAACGGTCAGTTGGCATGGACACGTCTGTTTGTCACTCAGTGACCCTTTAACTTTCCCCGTCGGCATTTATTTCTTCCATTATTTTGTGCTCCATCTCATGCCAGCATTTGTTAATCAGTTCTCTCTTAAAAACAGCCGACCTTTGGTTACTTATTCTGTGGCTTAAACCAGCGAGAGGACTCAGGAGTGGACTTCCTTCTCTGCTATCTCACTTCCAATTCCAAGTCCCTCCGGCTATTTAACGGGCGAAGGTACTTACCGCGGTGCTTTAGCCCTCTTCACTTCTTCCTATTTCATCTTTCCTATCTTTCTTCTGCTTCCACAACTTCATCTATTATCATCTTTTGCGGTAGCCTCCCTAGACCTCTTTTAAGTCCTTGTCACGTGGGCTCGGAGTCTGGTTAACAGGCGTATACCGCCTGACTCTGCGCGAGTCCACGTGGACAGTGCTTACTACATTCCTTTTTCGGTTTTCTTTCCTAAATTCATTGTTTTTGAGTAGCATGGGTGTGTGGAGGCCTGACCGTTGATCCTGCACCGCCTTGGCTAACAGGCGTCCTATCGCCTGGCCATGCGACAGGGTCGACGTCCTGGTTATCCACCCGCCCCCGTTAAATGGCCACTCCGACACATCGCCTTCCTGGATATCAACAGGGTGTTGACCAGTCGTGGTGAGGTGTCGGAATGGTCCCAGTAAACTTCTCGGAGGCTTCTATCTCTTCACCTGCCATGTGAGGGGTTTCCCAAAATCAATCGATGGGGAGTCAGCGGTGAGGATGGTGGTAGGCACTTGCCTGACACCATCTTCGGCGTCGAGCCCATAGATGAAAGCATTAGGTGTCTCTGACGATGCGGGTGTCACGCGTCTTAAGATAAGCCGCCTGTCACCGGCGCCGTCAGCCACCGATGCCTTGAGGAGGACGTCCTGCATCTGAGGGCCATCTCCCACCATAATGAAAAAAAAAATATATAATATTTTTTTAAATAAACGAAATTGAGAATACTTACTTTAAAATAACGGCAATGTTTAATTTCTATAGCTTTCTCTCAAAATACTTTATTATTATGTTCGTCCATAAATGAAAAGTTTGTTTGCCATTATATGCTTTCATTTTTTTATACAATTTAAAATACTTATTTAATTTTCTCTGAGGCAGTAAATATTTACTGTACCTACTTATACAAATAATAAAATGACGGTAAATGTTGGGGGATTAAGAGGTAAGGCTGATTGGTTTTAAATTTTTCTTTGTACACTTTGGATATCAATTTAACCCCATATATATTTTCGTAATAATAACACATCAAATCACCAAGGATGTCCAACTCGGTAGGTTTCGCATAATATTTATACCTTCAGTAATTTGGCCAAACTATCACAGGACTGAGTAGTGTTCATTAACGGTTGCGGGCTTTACCAAAGTACACACTCTTCGTTCAATAAGTTCAATACTTCTCCCTTCCGAGTTACCATTACCGGCTTGAGGTCGAGGCCACTTTCCCCCGTGACATAGTAGCCTACGTCTTTCATTATGCCTACTACACGCTCAGGGGCAAATACTGCTCCACCCTCGGACGACGGTGAACCATCTGAGGAAGCTCGGCCTTGTGCAGAGTCCGGTGAGCCTGATCATGATGCCCCATTGGAGGCTCTGATCGAACAAGTGGCAAGTCTGAAACAAGAACTGAGCAGAATGCAAGATCGTTACGAACAGTCACAACTACGCCCAAACCGAGCCAGCCTGGGAGAACCATCATCACTGAACCGCCCTAGTTCTGCTTCCATCGAGCCAGACCAAGCTGGAATCCCCCACCGCACCTCCAGCGTAGGTGACCGCCCTAGCTTACAGTATGATCGATCAGGGCCCTCCTTTAAGCGGAAATCCCCTGTTTTAGGCTGGAACATTAAGTTTTCAGGTCGGCCGGGAGAAATCTTTGCCGAGGAATTTCTTTACCGAATCGAAGCTAGAGCTCGAGATGAGCAAATCTTAAACTCGGAACTAACCCGAAACATTGTCGCTCTTTTATCAGGACCCGCAGAAGATTGGTATTGGACCCAATTCCGACGACATCATCCTAATCCTATGTGGTCTGAATTCAAAACTTGTCTGCTCGATCAATTCGGAGGGCGTGAAACCGACTACCAGATTATTAAAAAACTCTTGGAGACCAAACAATTGGGTCAGTCTTACGATGTATACGCCGCCAAAATGTTGGCACTTTCGGCGCATCATAATTAATAAAAATAATTTAAAAAAACCCGGTCGGTGGTGGTCACGCTGGCACCGTGGCGGCTGCCAGTACAAAACTCATTAAGTTAAAAAACAGATAAAAAAAATTTAAAATTAATAAATAAAAGTAAAAAACAATTTTTTTGCTGTGACTAGTAAATATAAAAAACAAAATAAAAGTAATAACTAAATAATGATAAATTAAAATATCTATTTTTAATACGCTTTTTTGTTGTTTGTTACCGCTAAGAAAAAATAAAAAAGAATTGTGCTAAAAAATAATTATTGTGAGTGTTGTTTTTTTTATTATAACAATTATTGTGAAATCATTCAGTAAATAAAGAAAAAAAACCCCAGTGATATATGAAAATTTAAACAACAAAAAATAAGTAAAAAGAGTGTTGTTATTATATACAACAATTGCTCTGATAACTTCTTCTATGCTTGGTGGCGGCAGCATAGCATTGTCATCAGATATTGGTGGAGCCTCCGAATCCTCAGTTAGCTCGCCATTTAGCAATTCATGAAAGTGCTTTTCCCATCGCTCCAAGAAGCCTTTAGGATCGGTGATCAGATTCCCGTATGTGCAACATGGTGTTATAAACAAAAAAACAAAAAATAAAAACCGATTCAAAAATTAATAATCATAACCGTTCCAAAATTCAAACTATCAGATTATATTTCATTTTTAAATTCCTAACCTTCATTAAAAAATTATCACACGGGAAACTCAAATGCAATATTGCACATTTTTCCCTTGCAATAATTTTGTAGAAATCCACGGTGATAAACACCGTGGATCAACATAAAAATTATTCTTATCAGAATCAGGTGTCAGGTTTTAGCTCGAATCTGTCTGCTTGCTGCACACTCGGGCGGTAAGAAAATCTGTTTTCTGCTGAGATCGGCAGCTTTTTCCTTGCGGCGTGGGAATAGTTTTTCCTTTTTTCCAAACCACGCCCGGGCCCGGTAACGGAAAAAAATTAATAATTGAAGTGTTGTCTAAACCCTTGACCGCGGCGGGCGCGTCCCGAATTTTAAAGTGTTGTTCTAACTACGATCGGCGGCGGGCGCGTCGAAAAATTTTAATTAGCGGAGTTTTTAGTTGTTCTGTTGTGTTTTCGATGGTTAAGGACCCTCGTGTTCTTTTGATTCTCACGGAATTCAACATGTCGTGAATTATATACAATTAGTTTTTGTTTATTCTATTAAAAATAGTTAAATTAATAATAAATGAAATAAACGCGAGGTGACAAAAACAAAAAGAGGAACCGAAAAAATAGTAAACGGATTTAGATAAAAGTTATAAATTAATTTAGATATAAACAGAAAAATATGTAAGAAGAAACGTAGAAATTGTGATTAGAATAAAATTTGTAACGGTCGCCATACGGAAAGACAACCAAAAATAATACAAAGGCACTAACACCGTTGCCTACCACAAAATTTTTCTTCTCTAAGCAAATTTAACCCGTATATTAAATGGCAACCCGGCATTGTCGGTGAGTCAATTCATTGCAACCCACTTGCAATAATTCCTTTTCCAAAAATGCGTACCAACATACATACAATCATCAAATCCGACAGCCACAAATCTCTTTAATATTCGTTCACAAACAAACCATAAAATAGCGAACATCAATCTCGATATCAATAACTCAATTTAAAACACACACAAGCAAACATGAAACAATGCACAAGAGAATACGCATCAGGAATGCGGGATAACGGGACTCGTTTTTGCCGTTTTCGAAAAATCGCCTGGTCGAGCGATGGGAAAGAAAAATCGAGAGAGAAGTGATTGGGAAGTCTGGTGTGGACGCGATCTCGTTAGACGGAAGCTTTCTCCTTTTTTTGAAAAATTAATATGGTGATTAAGTTCAACGAAAATCTTTTTCCTTGTGGAATTAAATTTGTGATAATTCTGTTCTCCCCCTTTGGAAATTAAATGGAAGTTTTTTTTTTGTAAATTTGTGCTAAGTGCATTTTATTTTTGCACGCTTCCGAAGAAGTTATTTTAAATGCTTGAAATTGAGGTTAAAGGAAGCCCTCTACACTTCAGTAGATATGCTATGCCGGTTCGGGAACAATTTTACATGGGGTTTTACATATAACCCCTAGATTCACCTTTTTCGCCATCTTGGATTTTCTTAGCTGTGCCAATTGGTTTGTGACGTCACATGATCATGTACGAATGTGTGTGTGTATGTGTGTGAGTGTGTGTGAATGTGTGTGTGATGCTGGGCCAGGGTCTGTGGCTTGGGTCCCAGCGGGGGCGGCGGCCTCGGCTGGGGCTGCGGCGGGGTCCTCGGCTGGGCCTAGATTGAGTGCGTGTGTATGTGTGTATATGTGTGTGTGTATGTGTGCGTAAGCCTATCTTGCAAATTCTTCCGAAATAAAGCTGGTTTTATTTTCTGGTCCTTATCAGGGTGTTTCTCTGTAAACTGGTAAATTTTTGCAAGAAATCTGTCCCAGTAACTTTTTTAAGTGAATATGAAAAAAAAATATACAATTAAATAGATATCTATCTGGTGGATAATAAACAGTAAGGGACCCAAATATATTTGTTTTATTTTAGGACTTATTGAGTAAATTTAAAAAATTCATATGTCAGAGGACTGTTGCATATGTCAGAGGATTGTATATATAAGTGAAATGAGCATTTATTAGTAGTATATATACTTTAAAAAC
Source organism: Thereva unica (assembly GCA_949987705.1). NCBI lineage: Eukaryota > Metazoa > Arthropoda > Insecta > Diptera > Therevidae > Thereva > Thereva unica. The sequence goes on along the minus strand of OX465281.1, from coordinate 164,517,425 downwards.
ATTCCTCATGACGCATATATATAAAAATAAAACAGTCTTCTTTGGTAGTTCCAAGTTCTCTGTGTGGTTCCAAGTAAACTTGTGAACTTTTATTTCTTCCTTAGACACTTTCTTCTTTCTCGCGCCATAATTAAAAGATGGTTATAGACCTAAAATAAAGGCAAAAGTACAATAATAGTCCCCTAATAAATGAAACAGTCTCCTGTTTCTGTATGTAGCGGGGGACTGTTGACCGGGGACTGTTGGCAGGGGACTGTTTAATTTGTGTAATTGTTACGGTACCATAAAATTCCTTCATTATGACTTTATTTTGTTTTATAGAAACAATATAAGCCATCTTATTTAAAACGATGCACAATAGAGAAAACTGGAACACTTTAAAAAAAGAAAAATAACACTTACTAGGGGACTGTCGAATGTTGCGTACCGATGCGCGCATGTGCTTCTCTAACTCTTGTAACACTAAACAAAATGAGGTATAGCTACTTTTGGGGGTAACAAAGCTAACTTCATGTCGTTCACGTTTCGTTACGCCCATTAACAAGTCTGTCTTTACTGTAGATGGCCTGATGCGTCACTCGAAACCTTGGGCAGGGGACTGTTCATGAAATTCGGGGACCAACTTTAGGTTAAATTAAACTAATCATAAAATAGTTTAAATAAATTGATATTAGAGTCTAATAGCATATCATTTCATATTGATTAAATTGTGTTAAGTTAATTGTTTTTAAAATATTAGTTCAATTATTGAACTCAATAGAAAATATTTTGGTTTGGTGACCGGCCAGGGGACTGTTTTTAGACCTAAAAAATACGTTATTTAAACCATATAGGTTTTTAAGTGAGATATTTTCTATATTGTATACTATAGTTTAGATAGTTATAAATTGAAATTTGCAGAAATATAAATATTTCTCGCCATAGTTTACGTAATATTTGCCAAGGACAGCGATTTTACCACTTTGGTGAGAAACACCCATCATAGGAATAAGATATTATTATTATTATTTTTTTTTTGCTAAACATTTTTTTTTTACGAGCATTAATTGTTAATTGTTTGTTACGTAACAAAAAAAATCATCAAAAGCATTTTTTAAAAACGAAGTTACAGAACAAAGTGCCTGTAAAAGCAGCGAAAGTAACAGGAATTCATGCATAATTGCACGCAAATACTCGAGTGCTTTTTCTACTCAACTTGTTTTGGTTAAAGCGCGTCAGCCGGCATAAAAAAAACAATCGGGCAAAAGCTACCTCATGCATTTCAATGCATTCGTGCGCATTTCTTTATCTAGATTCTCTTTGTCGCCTTCTTCGCTTCTTTCTTACAAAAGCTTTCGACAAGAGCACAGCCAGATCAAATAAGAATCGCTCAAGTGCAGGGCGCAGCCAACGCAAATTGTAGTTTATGCAAGTGGATCGCAGCCAGATCTTGATCGCATCTGGTATAAGAAAAAACAAATAACAAATACTCTCGGTGGAAGCAGCCAAGCAAATTGTTTTTGTCAGATATCTTTTTTTTACTTGCAACAAAATCTGCTAGAGTGCATAGCTTTTGTAAAAACTTTTCGTTCATATCAGTAGACAACTTGCTCCTTTTTTATATAGGAAACCCCTGCCTAGTCGGAAGATGCCCATTGGAATTATAATTTATGTGTTTTTACATATACTCGAGAAAGGTTTCTAAGTATATTAAAATCTTTTGCACATGCGTATCTGTTAGCTAGAAAAAAATTTACATTGTTTCATCTAAGAATGAAATTTCTTAATTAGGTGTAACCAATAGATAGAGATTAATAGTAAATAACACTCCAAAAATAAACTGCTTTTGCTGTTGTCCGGTAAAAAACACATTTTTCTCACACTAGCTGTGCTAATTTATATAATGTAAAAGAATAGGATAGAAGAGGAACATATTTTAGTAGTGTAGCAGAAATATTAAAACCAACCATCCTATATTTTTTATTATTAAAAGCAATTGATGATATTATTTTTAATAAAAAATGTTATGCGAAAACAAATAAAAGCATCAAAAGCAAAATAATTACGAGATGTGCCAGTGAATCTTAAAGCAAAGTAACAGGAACACAGTTAAAGAAAAGTCAGAAACACACCGCACAATTGCGCTTTTGATCACAGTAGCAAAGAGGCCGCAAAAGATATGGTAAAACAAAATCGGCAACTAAGTAAATTGATTGAGTCAGCAGGTTTTTTTAGTTGTTGCAAAGTCCGCTATGTGCATAACATTTAAACATATACTCGAAGGGTACCTCATATATACATATTAACATTGCTACAAGCACTAAAGCTTTAGTGTTCAGTAGAATAAAGTGTCTTTTGCTGGAGGAAAAATTGGTTTTTACTGAATGCGTTTATGAATACCTGTTATCAGCCTGGTAAAACGGACCTATTAAAATTATTTTGATCTTTATGATGTCGAATTACTATTAACCAAGTCTAATTCTTTAAACATGTCTTGAATTAAATCACGCAAACCATTTAGAAAAATCATAGCAGCATTTTTGCATAACAAAAAGTATAAAAGGAGTAAAAATAGTCAAGTAGTTCATTCTTCACCTGTCAGTCATAGAGACAAGAGACAACGGCAAAGGAATTTCGTAATAATTTCATATAAAATATTTTCTTTGTGGAAAAAGCAAGGCCAATAGGAAATAATATGGAAAGTGCAGTGAAAAATTTTGTTGAAAGTGCCAAGGCAGCATTTGCAAAAGCTCAAAATAACTGGGGATTAATTGAACAAGGCGTTAAAGATTGTAGTAAAAATCTAAGATTTTTAAAAAATGCTTTAAAGAACGCATCAACAACTAGTGAACGTCATCACTTAGGTAATGGGATTAGCCTCTTACAAAGATACCGGACCCAATTGAAGCAGTTGCGGTTAGTGACAGGAGCTGGCTTATCAAAACGAACCAACTGGGCTTCAAAAAGAGTCAAATGGGAAGATGTGCAATCTGCTTTCAATGGTCGCATTAGGACAGGCGCTATTATCAACCTAAAGCATAAAGAGCCAAAGGAGTTCCTACATGATTGCATTGGACTTTTCAGGCGTCGTATCAATAATGAATTGAAGAAAGAAGCTAAAATCAAGGTCAACGCAGTATTTTGCGGTGAATTTAAAACTATAAAGGCTGATGCGGAGTTATTTGAGTTAAAATACATGAATACGAAGAACGTGCCCATATACAGAGATACCGACATTAACACCTGGTTCAAACAGATTGTTGAGGAACCAATATTAAGAAAACTGGAAGAATTCCAGGAACAGGATAGTGGCTGGGCTTTATCCGCAATCATCAACCTAGCCGTTAACATTAATAAATTCACGCCTCAACTAGGATCCTCTTATATTGAGCTGCCGCAACAAATTAAGCGCAAAGAGGCCTGCATCAATGTGAAAAACGAAGACAATGCTTGTTTCGCCTGGGCGGTAGTATCAGCTTTGCATCCAGTTGAGAGAGCTGCACATCGTGTAACACAGTACCCGCAATATTCCCACGTTTTGAACCTAGGAGACATTAAATTTCCGATGACAATTAAGCAGATTCCCCGATTCGAGAAACAAAATAATCTATCGGTGAACGTATACATTCTGATGAAGATTAAAAAAGATAATTTTAAAGTTCTACCAACGTATTTAACCAAGGAAAAGAAGGAAAAACATGTAAATTTACTTATGATACAAAATAAATACTGTGATGAGGTGGATAAGAACAAGTATATCTACAATGAAGATGAAGAACCCATCAAATACCATTTCGTTTGGATCAAGAACCTCTCTCGGCTGCTATCATCACAGTTGTCGAAAAATGCTCATCAAAAATACTTTTGCGATCGCTGTCTTCACTACTTTTATTCATCAGCTGCACTAGAACGTCACTTGGAGGACTGCAAGGAACTCAACAACTGTAGAATCCGGTTACCAACAGAGGCCCAGAAGGAGCTTAGATTTAAGAATTTTAGAAATAAGATAGAAGCGCCGTTTATTATTTACGCGGACTTAGAATGTCTTTTATTAGATAGTAATGAAAAGGACGATATTCAAAATCATGTGCCATGTAGTATAGGGTTTTATGTTAAATGTTCATATAACCCCACGCAATCGTTTTTCAAATCTTATCGTGGCGAGGATTGTATTGAGTGGTTTGTGCGCGAGTTGAATCAATTCGCTGAAAATTTAGAATCCATTTTTCTTTGCCCTCTACCGATGGACCAGATGACATCTGATGAAATGGAGTTCTTTCAGGCTGCCACTCTCTGTCATATATGTGAGAAACCATTTACTGGGGATGATAAAAAGGTTCGCGATCACTGCCACCTAACAGGTATGTACCGAGGCCCAGCCCATGAAGGATGTAATATAAATTTTCAAGATAGTCACACCGTGCCCGTAATTTTCCACAATCTTAGCGGCTACGATTCCCATTTCATTATTAAAAATATAGCTTCTGATATCCAAGGCCGCGTTGATCTCCTGCCTATAAATAAAGAGAGATATATTTCTTTTACAAAACATTTAGATGGATCTCCAATTAAATTTCGATTTATAGACTCTTTTCGCTTTATGGCCAGTAGCTTAGATACTCTGTCCTCACATTTAAGTTCTTTTCCAGTTTTAAAAGCTCAATTTCAAAATTTATCTGAAAATCAATTCTATCTATTAACACGTAAAGGCGTATATCCCTACGATTACTTCGACTCTAAAGATAGATTTTTAGAAATTTCTTTACCTCCCATTTCTAAATTTTATAATAGGTTAAATGATTGTGATATTAGTGAGAAAGATTATGCACACGCCTGTAAAGTTTGGCATGAATTTAATTTAAATAATTTGGGTGAATACTCCGATTTATATTTAAAGATAGATATTTTATTGTTAGCTGATGTTTTTGAACAATTCCGTGCAAGCTGCTACAAAACTTATGGACTTGATCCCGCTCATTACTTTACTCTACCAGGTTATACTTGGGATGCGATGCTCAAACATACTGGAGTTACTTTAGAGTTATTAACTGATATAGATATGCTCATGTTTGTTGAGCGTGGAATTCGGGGCGGCCTAAGTCAATGCTCAAAACGTTATTCCAAAGCAAATAATAAATATTATATGGGCGACTACGATCGCTCCCAACCTTCAAAATTTATACAATATTATGATATTAATAACCAATATGGTTGGGCAATGTCACAACTTCTACCTCACAGTGGCTTCAAGTGGGTGGAAAATGTATACAACTTTCAGATTGATGATGTGCTCGACGACTCACCCACAGGCTACATTCTGGAGGTAGATTTAGAGTATCCCCAAGAAATTCATGATCTTCATAAACATTTACCATTTTGCCCTGAACATAGAGCGCCTTCTGGTTCAAAACAAAATAAACTAATGGCTACACTGTACAACAAAACCAAATATGTTTTACATTATAAAAATTTGAAACAAGCTCTCCGTCATGGATTAAAATTAACAAAAATTCATAAAATTCTTCAATTCAATCAGTCTGCATGGCTCAAGTCTTATATTGACCTAAACACCTGCCTTAGAGCATTAGCTAAAACTGATTTTGAGAAAAATCTCTTTAAACTTATGAATAATGCAGTTTTCGGGAAGACTATGGAGAATGTTAGGAAGCATAGCATTGTTAAGCTAGTAACCAAGTGGTTGGGGCGATACGGTGCCGAAGCTCTTATATCCAAACCCGAATTCAAGACATCGACAATTTTCAATGAGAATCTGGTAGCCATCGAACTTAATAAGACTGAGATTTATTTCAATAAACCAATTTATGTGGGTATGTGCATTCTCGACTTGGCAAAGACTACAATTTATGATTTTCATTACAACTATATGATCCCCCAATTTAATTCCGACTGTGCAGTTTGCTATACTGATACAGATTCTCTTATTTATGAAATTACCTACCCCGATTTATATGATATAATTAAACATGATTGCCATACTCATTTTGACACAAGTGACTATCCTCTCAATAACATCTGGGGCATCCCTCGAGTAAATAAAAAAGTGCTGGGTCTCATGAAGGATGAAAATAATGGTCGCATAATGACTGAGTTTGTTGGACTAAGATCAAAGATGTACGCGATCCGTGTAGAGGGTGAGGATAAAACTAAAAAATCGAAGGGTGTAAAAAGAAATATTGTTAAAAATAGATTAACTTTTGATGATTATGTAGACTGTTTGAATAATAATGCCGAGAAAATAGTTAGCCAAAATTTAATACAATCGAAAAAGCATGAAGTAAGCACCATCACTCAATCAAAAATTGCGCTCAGTCCTCACGACGATAAGAGATATTTAGTATCGAATTCCTACGACACGTTACCGTGGGGCCATTATAGTATAATGGATGTAGAATAAGTTAAGGATAATTAAAGTACACCGTTAAGATAACAAATAAGAAAAATAATGTGAAATGTATTATAAGAAAATAAAAGAATATTTTATAATGTTTTAAACACTGTTTTATTTAAAAATCCCTAACACTATTTGCCGAGCACATCAACCATGGTGCATTAGACAACATAATCTATTTGCTTCCCGAGTTGTGAGGTTTGGACACCCGACTGTGTAACTTCATTTAGATCTTTAGCACTACTCAAAGAAAAATAACAATTAGTCCCTTTAACAACAAGGGTATTGTGAAGCTTAACTCAGTAGAAACGCCACTTTGGGGAAATTTCAGCATTATGGACGTCGACTTAGTAATAATTAATTTATGCAAATATATTTTTCCTTACTAATAAACAGAACTTTAATGGCTTTATTTCAAATCTACTTTTTCTGTTGCAGCCAGCATGACACCGCGAATAGTTTTAAATATTCGAGAATAAAAAAAATATTTTAATGCTTCAGAATACTGTTTTTTTTTTTTTCAGATATTTTTATCATAAATAAAAACAAAATTTCACATAAAGTATGTAACTTAAATAAAAATTGTCGTGTGCGAGAGAAAGAGCATGGTGTATGAGATGTTCATGTTACATTATGATGAGAAAAAGGCAGTTTTATTTTCGGTTTATCATCATCGTTCATTATCATCGGAAGAGAGGATATTTTTTTATCCAACATTTTTTTATTACGAGTATTAATTGTTTAAATAAATGATACTATAGCAAAACGAATCATCAAAAGCATTTAAAAACGAAGTAAAGTGCCTGTAAAAGCAGCGAAAGTAACAGGATCACAGAATTAGAGAAAGGTACAGCACGACTATTATTACACCTCACCAACTAAGTCGACTTTGTCGCGCATAAACTTGCTCGACAGCATCATTCGCTTTATCCAAGCAGTTTTCGTTGTAAAATTCATGATGCGATTGCTGGTAAAAAAACAAGTAAACAAACAGCTGATGAACTGGGCTCCGAGTTGTATGGATAAAAAGCAAAAAAAATTCTCATGAGGTCAGTGTTATTGTATATTTCGAATGAACTGCAAAACCTCCACTTATTATATTCGCACTGCTAGAGTGCATAGCTTTTATAAAAGCGTTTCGTTCATATCAGTAGACAACTTACTCCTTTTTTATATAGGTATTTTTATGTATTTTTATGCATTCTTATGCATTTTTATGCATTTTTATGTATTTTCATGTATTTTTATGTATTTTTATGTATTTTTGTGTATTTTTGTGTATTTTTATGTATTTTTATGTATTTTTATGTATTTTTGTGTATTTTTGTGTATTTTTATGAATTTTTATGTATTTTTATGTATTTTTATGTATTTTTATGTATTTTTATGTATTTTTATGTATTTTTATGTATTTTTATGTATTTTTATGTATTTTTATGAATTTTTATGTATTTTTATGTATTTTTGTGTATTTTTGTGTATTTTTATGTATTTTTATGTACTTTTATGTATTTTTATGTATTTTTATGTATTTTTGTGTATTTTTGTGTATTTTTGTGTATTTTTATGTATTTATATGAATTTTTATGTATTTTTATGTATTTTTATGTATTTTTATGTATTTTTATGTATTTTTATGTATTTTTATGTATTTTTACGTATTTTTATGAATTTTTATGTATTTTGATGTATTTTTATGTATTTTTATGTATTTTTATGTATTTTTATGTATTTTTATGTATTTTTATGTATTTTTATGTATTTTTATGCATTTTTATGCATTTATGCAGGTCTGGAGAGAGAGAGAGACAGAAATAGAAAAAGACAGAGGCAGCGATCACGTCCCAGACAATAAAGACTTGGTTGGTTTGTCGGGGTTGAAGGGGGTCGGGGTAGGAGATGCTGAGCGATGTCTGGGCAGCCGACCAAACCATCTCCTACCCCGACCCCCCTTCAACCCCGACAAACCAACCAAGTCTTTATTGTCTGGGACGTGATCGCTGCCTCTGTCCTCTTCTATTTCTGTCTCTCTCTCTCCAGACCTGCATAAATGCATAAAAATGCATAAAAATACATAAAAATACATAAAAATACATAAAAATACATCAAAATACATAAAAATTCATAAAAATACGTAAAAATACATAAAAATACATAAAAATACATAAAAATACATAAAAATACATAAAAATTCATATAAATACACAAAAATACACAAAAATACACAAAAATACACAAAAATACATAAAAATACATAAAAATACATAAAAGTACATAAAAATACATAAAAATACACAAAAATACACAAAAATACACAAAAATACATAAAAATTCATAAAAATACATAAAAATACATAAAAATACATAAAAATACATAAAAATACATAAAAATACATAAAAATTCATAAAAATACATAAAATACACAAAAATACACAAAAATACATAAAAATACGTAAAAATACATAAAAATACACAAAAATACACAAAAATACATAAAAATACATAAAAATACATAAAAATGCATAAAAATGCATAAGAATGCATAAAAATACATAAAAATACCTATATAAAAAAGGAGTAAGTTGTCTACTGATATGAACGAAACGCTTTTACAAAAGCTATGCACTCTAGCAGCGCGAATATAATAAGTGGAGGTTTTGCAGTTCATTCGAAATATACAATAACACTGACCTCATGAGAATTTTTTTTGCTTTTTATCCATACAACTCGGAGCCCAGTTCATCAGCTGTTTGTTTACTTGTTTTTTTACCAGCAATCGCATCATGAATTTTACAACGAAAACTGCTTGGATAAAGCGGATGATGCTGTCGAGCAAGTTTATGCGCGACAAAGTCGACTTAGTTGGTGAGGTGTAATAATAGTCGTGCTGTACCTTTCTCTAATTCTGTGATCCTGTTTGTTGTTATCGCCGGTGCTTTATGCCCGTCGCGATCAACATTTTAATTATACACATATTCAAAACAAGGAATCGGTTTTCTAATACACTTTATTAATTTAACTCGAAATTCACGTCTGACCTCGTCGGATGTGTCGCAGGAGAGAGACCTTTTTTCCTCGCGTCGTTGGCTTCCGGCGGGCTGTCGGCACTCTTGCCAACCTCTGCGTCGGCGGGTGGTAGATTTTAGACAGCGGTTACATCCGCTAAGGTGGTGGTCACAGCCGCCACAGCACTCCCCCTCAACCAAAAGGTTTTCTGTTTGTGATGACTTGGTTCTGCGCTGTTATTCTTTCGCGAAATTGTGTTGTCTTCTCCGTGCTTTTCAGGTCATGTTTGTAACTTTTTTTTTTGTACAATTTGTTGCTTACAATAAACCTAAGTTAATTTATAATACATTAGAATTCTTTTAACTACTTATTATTTACATACTATTCTTGTCTAAGCATTTTTTGTTATATCTAATTTCATGCATTATTTCATTTATTTGTTGTTTAAGAGTTCTACCTTATTTAAATGTATATATTTTGTAATTTAATTTCGTCTACAATAATTTGATTACTTATTATTTATATTACCTACATCTATTGTCTATTAGTGTTTCATTGTTTTTAAATTCATGCAATATTTCATTTGTTTGTTTTTTTAAGAACTTTATTGAAATTTATATTTTTGTAATTAAATTATATCGAAACTTCCTGGAAAAAAAATTTTGGTAGTTAGTTGTGTTATTTTATTGAATTTTATATATTGAATCTAATTTTTTTTGTGTTACTTTCTGATCTTGTGACTCTTTGGGTTGTAGACATGTCTTCGTTTAAAACAAAAGCAGGTTTCAGCCTATCTATGGATATTGAGTGGGGTTTGTCTTGTTTTTTTATTATAAAATTTTTTTTGTTTCGTTGCAACACCTCGTATGGTCCTGTGTAAGGAGCATTCAAGCTGCCTTTTTTACATTCGTCTCGTACAAAAACGTGTGTAGTTGTTTTTAAGTCTTTTGGTACAAATATGTTGTTTTGTCTGCGAAGTCTAATATTTTTTGGTCTTATGTTGCCTACTGCCTGTTGGATTTGTGATGCCACAGCTGTTGTTATATCCGTTTCTGCCTGTGCTTCTGATGCAACGAATTCGCCGGGCAGCCGTAAAGCTTGTCCGTATAATATTTGGGCTGGGGATGTACCTAAGTCTTCCATCACCGCTGACCTTATGCCCAGGAGTATCCATGGTAGATTGTGATACCAATTTTTGGGATTATTAGTGGCACGTACTGCTGCTTTAAAATGTCGATGGAAACGTTCTATGAGACCGTTCGATTGTGGGTGGTAGGTCGTTGTTCGAATGCGATGTGTGCCTAGTATTCTTGATAGTTCGCTGAACATTGCAGACTCAAATTGTGTCCCTTGGTCCGTTGTGATTGTTCGCGGGACTCCGTATCGCGAGATCCATTGGTGTAAGAAAACGTTAACTACAGTGCTTGCAGTGATGTTTTTTATTGGAATCGCTTCCGGCCAGCGTGAGAACCGGTCTTTGATGGTCAGAATGTAGGTATAGCTGTTGGAGGGTGGTAGAGGTCCAACTAAGTCTAAGTGAACATGTTCGAACCTTCCTTCCGGGACTTTGAACTTTCCATGTGGGGACACCGTGTGTCTTTGTATTTTGGATTTTTGACAAGTAATGCAGGATTTTGCCCAACGGTTGAGGTCTTTATTCATTTGTGGCCAGAAGTATTTTTCAGTGATCAATTTTCTCGTTGCGCGTACGCCTGGATGAGACAAGCTGTGCAATGTATTGAAAACGGTTCTACGTAGAGATTCGGGAACGTATGGTCTATTCGTACCAGTTTTGGTTTCGCACCATATGTCATTTTCTTCTAATGGAACGAAGACTTTTTGAAGCAAAAACGAGTTGTTTGTTGTTTCGTTTTTATCCGAAAGAATTTCTTTTAATTGATGATCTTTTTCCTGTTCCCTGGTGAGCGTTTGTATGTCTAGTTTTAAGTTTTCTACTAAGTCTATGTGTGCCCTGGACAGTGTGTCTGCCACAATGTTGCGACAGCCTTGTACGTACTGTATGTCATTTGTAAGTTGGGCGATATAGTCCAGTTGGTTGGTTTGTCTTGAACTCTTCTCAGACTTGGAACAAATTGCTTTGGTTAATGGCTTGTGGTCCGTGTAAATCGTTAAGTCTTTTCCTTCAATATGGTAACGGAACCTTTTTGTGGCTAGGAATGCTGCGAGTAGTTCTCGATCGAACGTCGAATATTTTTGTTCGCGTTCTTGTAGCCTTTTCGAAAAGAAACTTAAGGGTTGCCATTTACTTTCCACCAATTGCTGTAAGACGGCGCCTACTGCATCTTGTGATGCATCTACCCATAGGCTCAGTTTCGCGTTTGGGTGTGGGTGTGCTAAAAGCACGCAGTTTTCTAATTTCCGTTTGATTTCGTTGAAGGCTTGTTGCTGCTGATCTGTCCATATGATTTTGGGCTTGGTTTTTCTTTTCGTTGTGTTTTCCTTCACCTTCAGGCAATCGTACAGTGGTGCGCAAGTTTCTGCTATGTTGGGAATGAATCTATGGTAAAAGTTTACCATGCCAAGAAAACGTTGTAGTTTCTTGAAAGTGTTAGGAACTGGAAAATCAGTGATGGCTTTTACTCGTTCATTGGATGGTGTTATTCCCTTTTCGGAGATCTCATGTCCCAAAAATTTTATTTCTTTTTCGCCGAAGATGCATTTGCTTGGGTTTACCTTTATGTCGTACTTTTCGAGTCTTGATAATACTGTTCGCAGATGCTGTTTATGTTCCTCGGATGTTTTACTGCCGACTAAAATGTCATCTACGTAGGCGAATGTAAATTCTAGGCCATTTAGTATTTGGTTGATGAATCTTTGAAAGGTTTGTGCTCCGTTTTTGACTCCGAAAGGCATTCTTAGGAATTCGAAGAGGCCGAATGGTGTTGTGACCGCCGTTTTGTGCACATCTTCGGGTGCTACTGGTATCTGGTGGTATGCCCTGACAAGATCTATTTTAGAGAAGAATTTGCACCCGTTAAGGTTCATAGTGAAATCTTGTAAATTTGGTAATGGGTATTTGTCAAAAATGGTGGCGGCGTTCAGTTGTCGGTAGTCCCCACATGGTCGCAGATCTTGGGTATCTTTTTTGGGAACTAAGTGTAGAGGTGATGCTACGTGGGAAGACGAGGGACGACATATTCCTAGTCTAATCATTTGCTCGAACTCTTTTTTTGCTGCCTTGTGCCTTTCGGGGTTGAGCCTTCTTGGACGTGCTGCTGGTAGCGCGCCTGTTGTGTTGATGTGATGTACGACGTCATGCTGGACGTTTGTTGTGAAGTCCGGAGGTGTTTGTAATTTTTTGAATTCGTTTAGGATTGCTCCATATTCACCTTGGATCGTATATAATTTTGGGCTTATCGTCATCACCGAGCGGATAATGCAGTTGGCCGATAGTTTTGTCGTTTTGTCGATTAGTTTCCGTTTTCGAATATCCACCAATAAATTGTATTTATATAGTAAGTCGGCGCCAATAATTGCATGGTCTACCGAAGCTATTACGAACGTGTGATCGAAACTGCGGCGGAGATTTAGGTCTAAGGTTAATCGTTTACACCCATAAGTTGAAATATTTGCACCGTTTGCGGCTATCAGGTTGAAATCTGCTTGTTTGCATGCTTTGGGATATAAACGTTTCGGTAGTATTGAAATCTCTGCACCCGTGTCAATTAAAAATTTGATACCTGTTGACTTGTCATGTAAGAATAAGCGGCGTGACGTCCTTTCCACATTCGTTGCCGCGGGTGATGTGGCTGTTATTAGTTTTTTGGTGCTGTTTCGTTACTCTTCTCTCTGTTGCATGGCTGTTCACATTTTTGAGCTTTGTCTCCGAATTTTCGATGATACCAACAAGTTTCTTGTATTGTGCTGCCGTTGTTTTTGGGTCTGGATCTTGAAAAAGATCTGTTGCGTTTTCTATAAGGGCTGCGATTTCCGTGAGGGCTCCGACTTCGTGGTCTTGACAGTCTTAGTTCAAGGCTCCTTATCCGTTCCGTTAAATTTTCTAATATTGTTTCAAGATTTCCTGTACCGGTGCTGCTCAGGTTAGTGAATGTTGGGTCGATGGCTGATATTTGAAGGCCTGTTGCGGAATCATGTATCCTGTCTGCTACCGCGAGGCTTTGTTCCTGCGAATGTGACTGTTCTATTGCAATGAGACATGCTTGCATTGAAGCTGGTAGCTTGCTCATCCATAATTTTTGTAGCAATGGTTTGTTTACGAGACTATTACCCCCTGCCAGTGTTGGGCAAAATTTAATCTGATTGATTTACGATTAAAAACAGTAATTTGCTATAACTATTAGAGATTGGTATTATTATTCTGTTTAATGATTAAAAACTGTTGTCTGCTATAATTATTAGAGATTGGTATTATAAAACAGAATAATAATACCAATCTCTAATAGTTATAGCAAACTACTGTTTTTAATCATTAGTCATTAATCATCAATCAGATTGAATTTTGCCCAACACTGCCCCCTGCCAATGATTCCATGTTCCTATATAGTTCTGATGGTTTGTAGTTTCCTAGTTCCACTTTGTGGAGTAAGGCGTCGAGTCTCTTTTCTTCCGAATCTTTGCTTCGCGTCAAAATTAAATTTTTTAGCTGCTCGTATTTTTCGCTTTTTGGTGGGCTTAGCAAAGAATCGGCAACCATTTCCAAAGTTTCCGGTGGCAATGACGAAACAAGGTAGTCATACTTTGTTTGTGATGCTGTAATCCCTCTGAATTTGAATTGCGTTTCGACTTGCAAGAACCATAATTCACGGCGATTATTCCAGAATGGTGGGATTTTCAGAGATAGTATGTGTGGGTTAATTATACCGCTTGCTGAGGGCTCTGTTTTGTCGGCTGAATTACCTCTTGGTGGCGAGTAGTTTTCAGGTAATGACGGATTCTCATTTCCAGAATGCATGTTGATTAAATTGTCGTCATTGGACATTGTTGATGTGTATGTTTGAAACTTAGTTTACAGAACCAATAAGTTATGATTGTAACGACGTTAATTTAAGTTAACCCAAAAAAATTTTTTTTTTATGTTTCAGTAATAGTCGGGGTTTCTAATAAGTTGATGTCAAAGAAATATGTGTTTGCATGAGCTACGGTGCTAAAATGCGCGGATGAACGTTTTATTTGTTATTTAATTTTATGTTAAATGACATTGTTTTGTTTTGTTATACTATGAATAGATTTTTATCTAAAATGTGAAATATTATACTTTAAATCGTGAATCGCGTATTACTAACAGTATTTATCGCAACAAATGAGGAATATGAAATATGGATTTGATTTAGGTTAATACCTTACATACACTTTCGACTTTGCTGAACGCGTAATGTGAAAAATTCAAAATAAATTTTTACCAACAAATGTCAAATAGTCCCAGTATTGTTTTTGTTAACGACAAAATAAATCCACTAAGGTTCAGGGTTTAATTTCATGCAATTAATTAAATCTTAATGGATATAATAATATAATATAATAATGGATAAAATTGAATAAATTCCGCGTGCGGGTGTACAAGTAAAATGTATTTTATGTACTATAACGTATTATAACATTGTATTGTATTATAACGTATGTGACATTGTGCGCCACCTTTTAATTTTTGCTATTTGTTTTTTGGTTTTGCAACGGAACGAAATTTTCTTTGTTTTCATGAACGCTAAATTTATTTTATTGAAATTTTATGATTTTTTTTTTAAAACTCTATGTTTAATGTAAATGCAAACTTTTTGATTGAACACATTTAATCATCTAAATTTTTAATATTTTTCTCGTTTTTTTGTACTCACTGCGATGTGATATTTTAAAGTCCGTTTTTGTTTTGCTGTCCCCTTTGTTTTAAACGAATTCGGTGTCTATTGTCTTTTCAGATTTCTACCAAATTTTTTTTTGCCATTGCTGTTTTTTTTTCTAACTTGCCTAAAAAATTTAATAAACTTTATGTAATTTAAATTCAATTTGCTGATTTTATTGGAAATGTACTTAGCTTTTAAATAATGTATTTCTTAATTCCTAATTGTGTTTTTCTTTTCCTTTGATGATTGCGCCTGTTGATTGCTGCATGGAGTTCGATTTTATTTTGGATGGTTGATTCCGTCCGTATCGCTATGTTTTTTTGATCATCCTTTTGTTTGGTTTACGTTTTGTTTCCCTTTAATTGTTATAGCTGCTATTTGTGCTGATATTTTTATGCCTTGATGCTTTTACGAGCGATATTTCTGCCATGTGGCATTTTATATTTTTTATAACTTTTACTTTTGATTATAGGATTTTATTGGTTTTTAATGTATTAGTTTTTCACTTTTCACCTGATTATTTGGTGTTATATTATGATTTATTTTTTTTTTTTTGTTTTTAACTATAACTTTTTTTCACTTTTCAATTTTTATATGCCCAATTTTCTTTTTTTAGAGTTTAACATTATAATATTGTTAAATCGGGGTCACCATTTGTTGTTATCCCCGGTGCTTTATGCCCGTCGCGATCAACATTTTAATTATACACATATTCAAAACAAGGAATCGGTTTTCTAATACACTTTATTAATTTAACTCGAAATTCACGTCTGACCTCGTCGGATGTGTCGCAGGGAGAGAGACCTTTTTTCCTCGCGTCGTTGGCTTCCGGCGGGCTGTCGGCACTCTTGCCAACCTCTGCGTCGGCGGGTGGTAGATTTTAGACAGCGGTTACATCCGCTAAGGTGGTGGTCACAGCCGCCACACTGTTACTTTCGCTGCTTTTACAGGCACTTTACTTCGTTTTTAAATGCTTTTGATGATTCGTTTTGCTATAGTATCATTTATTTAAATAATTAATACTCGTAATAAAAAAATGTTGGATAAAAAAATATCCTCTCTTCCGATGATAATGAACGATGATGATAAACCGAAAATAAAACTGCCTTTTTCTCATCATAATGTAACATGAACATCTCATACACCATGCTCTTTCTCTCGCACACGACAATTTTTATTTAAGTTACATACTTTATGTGAAATTTTGTTTTTATTTATGATAAAAATATCTGAAACAAAAAAAAAACAGTATTCTGAAGCATTAAAATATTTTTTTTATTCTCGAATATTTAAAACTATTCGCTGTGTCATGCTGGCTGCAACAGAGAAAGTAGATTTGAAATAAAGCCATTAAAGTTCTGTTTATTAGTAAGGAAAAATATATTTGCATAAATTAATTATTACTAAGTCGACGTCCATAATGCTGAAATTTCCCCAAAGTGGCGTTTCTACTGAGTTAAGCTTCACAAAACCCTTGTTGTTAAAGGGACTAATTGTTATTTTTCTTTGAGTAGTGCTAAAGATCTAAATGAAGTTACACAGTCGGGTGTCCAAACCTCACAACTCGGGAAGCAAATAGATTATGTTGTATAATGCACCATGGTTGATGTGCTCGGCAAATAGTGTTAGGGATTTTTAAATAAAACAGTGTTTAAAACATTATAAAATATTCTTTTATTTTCTTATAATACATTTCACATTATTTTTCTTATTTGTTATCTTAACGGTGTACTTTAATTATCCTTAACTTATTCTACATCCATTATACTATAATGGCCCCACGGTAACGTGTCGTAGGAATTCGATACGAAATATCTCTTATCGTCGTGAGGACTGAGCGCAATTTTTGATTGAGTGATGGTGCTTACTTCATGCTTTTTCGATTGTATTAAATTTTGGCTAACTATTTTCTCGGCATTATTATTCAAACAGTCTACATAATCATCAAAAGTTAATCTATTTTTAACAATATTTCTTTTTACACCCTTCGATTTTTTAGTTTTATCCTCACCCTCTACACGGATCGCGTACATCTTTGATCTTAGTCCAACAAACTCAGTCATTATGCGACCATTATTTTCATCCTTCATGAGACCCAGCACTTTTTTATTTACTCGAGGGATGCCCCAGATGTTATTGAGAGGATAGTCACTTGTGTCAAAATGAGTATGGCAATCATGTTTAATTATATCATATAAATCGGGGTAGGTAATTTCATAAATAAGAGAATCTGTATCAGTATAGCAAACTGCACAGTCGGAATTAAATTGGGGGATCATATAGTTGTAATGAAAATCATAAATTGTAGTCTTTGCCAAGTCGAGAATGCACATACCCACATAAATTGGTTTATTGAAATAAATCTCAGTCTTATTAAGTTCGATGGCTACCAGATTCTCATTGAAAATTGTCGATGTCTTGAATTCGGGTTTGGATATAAGAGCTTCGGCACCGTATCGCCCCAACCACTTGGTTACTAGCTTAACAATGCTATGCTTCCTAACATTCTCCATAGTCTTCCCGAAAACTGCATTATTCATAAGTTTAAAGAGATTTTTCTCAAAATCAGTTTTAGCTAATGCTCTAAGGCAGGTGTTTAGGTCAATATAAGACTTGAGCCATGCAGACTGATTGAATTGAAGAATTTTATGAATTTTTGTTAATTTTAATCCATGACGGAGAGCTTGTTTCAAATTTTTATAATGTAAAACATATTTGGTTTTGTTGTACAGTGTAGCCATTAGTTTATTTTGTTTTGAACCAGAAGGCGCTCTATGCTCAGGGCAAAATGGTAAATGTTTATGAAGATCATGAATTTCTTGGGGATACTCTAAATCTACCTCCAGAATGTAGCCTGTGGGTGAGTCGTCGAGCACATCATCAATCTGAAAGTTGTATACATTTTCCACCCACTTGAAGCCACTGTGAGGTAGAAGTTGTGACATTGCCCAACCATATTGGTTATTAATATCGTAATATTGTATAAATTTTGAAGGTTGGGAGCGATCGTAGTCGCCCATATAATATTTATTATTTGCTTTGGAATAACGTTTTGAGCATTGACTTAGGCCGCCCCGAATTCCACGCTCAACAAACATGAGCATATCTATATCAGTTAATAACTCTAAAGTAACACCAGTATGTTTGAGCATCGCATCCCAAGTATAACCTGGTAGAGTAAAGTAATGAGCGGGATCAAGTCCATAAGTTTTGTAGCAGCTTGCACGGAATTGTTCAAAAACATCAGCTAACAATAAAATATCTATCTTTAAATATAAATCGGAGTATTCACCCAAATTATTTAAATTAAATTCATGCCAAACTTTACAGGCGTGTGCATAATCTTCCTCACTAATATCACAATCATTTAACCTATTATAAAATTTAGAAATGGGAGGTAAAGAAATTTCTAAAAATCTATCTTTAGAGTCGAAGTAATCGTAGGGATATACGCCTTTACGTGTTAATAGATAGAATTGATTTTCAGATAAATTTTGATATTGAGCTTTTAAAACTGGAAAAGAACTTAAATGTGAGGACAGAGTATCTAAGCTACTGGCCATAAAGCGAAAAGAGTCTATAAATCGAAATTTAATTGGAGATCCATCTAAATGTTTTGTAAAAGAAATATATCTCTCTTTATTTATAGGCAGGAGATCAACGCGGCCTTGGATATCAGAAACTATATTTTTAATAATGAAATGGGAATCGTAGCCGCTAAGATTGTGGAAAATTACGGGCACGGTGTGACTATCTTGAAAATTTATATTACATCCTTCATGGGCTGGGCCTCGGTACATACCTGTTAGGTGGCAGTGATCGCGAACCTTTTTATCATCCCCAGTAAATGGTTTCTCACATATATGACAGAGAGTGGCAGCCTGAAAGAACTCCATTTCATCAGATGTCATCTGGTCCATCGGTAGAGGGCAAAGAAAAATGGATTCTAAATTTTCAGCGAATTGATTCAACTCGCGCACAAACCACTCAATACAATCCTCGCCACGATAAGATTTGAAAAACGATAGCGTGGGGTTATATGAACATTTAACATAAAACCCTATACTACATGGCACATGATTTTGAATATCGTCCTTTTCATTACTATCTAATAAAAGACATTCTAAGTCCGCGTAAATAATAAACGGCGCTTCTATCTTATTTCTAAAATTCTTAAATCTAAGCTCCTTCTGGGCCTCTGTTGGTAACCGGATTCTACAGTTGTTGAGTTCCTTGCAGTCCTCCAAGTGACGTTCTAGTGCAGCTGATGAATAAAAGTAGTGAAGACAGCGATCGCAAAAGTATTTTTGATGAGCATTTTTCGACAACTGTGATGATAGCAGCCGAGAGAGGTTCTTGATCCAAACGAAATGGTATTTGATGGGTTCTTCATCTTCATTGTAGATATACTTGTTCTTATCCACCTCATCACAGTATTTATTTTGTATCATAAGTAAATTTACATGTTTTTCCTTCTTTTCCTTGGTTAAATACGTTGGTAGAACTTTAAAATTATCTTTTTTAATCTTCATCAGGGCGATTATTCCAGAATGGTGGGATTTTCAGAGATAGTATGTGTGGGTTAATTACACCGCTTGCTGAGGGCTCTGTTTTGTCGGCTGAATTACCTCTTGGTGGCGAGTAGTTTTCAGGTAATGACGGATTCTCATTTCCAGAATGCATGTTGATTAAATTGTCGTCATTGGACATTGTTGATGTGTATGTTTGAAACTTAGTTTACAGAACCAATAAGTTATGATTGTAACGACGTTAATTTAAGTTAACCCAAAAAAATTTTTTTTTTATGTTTCAGTAATAGTCGGGGTTTCTAATAAGTTGATGTCAAAGAAATATGTGTTTGCATGAGCTACGGTGCTAAAATGCGCGGATGAACGTTTTATTTGTTATTTAATTTTATGTTAAATGACATTGTTTTGTTTTGTTATACTATGAATAGATTTTTATCTAAAATGTGAAATATTATACTTTAAATCGTGAATCGCGTATTACTAACAGTATTTATCGCAACAAATGAGGAATATGAAATATGGATTTGATTTAGGTTAATACCTTACATACACTTTCGACTTTGCTGAACGCGTAATGTGAAAAATTCAAAATAAATTTTTACCAACAAATGTCAAATAGTCTGGGCTGTATTGTTTTTGTTAACGACAAAATAAATCCACTAAGGTTCAGGGTTTAATTTCATGCAATTAATTAAATCTTAATGGATATAATAATATAATATAATAATGGATAAAATTGAATAAATTCCGCGTGCGGGTGTACAAGTAAAATGTATTTTATGTACTATAACGTATTATAACATTGTATTGTATTATAACGTATGTGACATTGTGCGCCACCTTTTAATTTTTGCTATTTGTTTTTTGGTTTTGCAACGGAACGAAATTTTCTTTGTTTTCATGAACGCTAAATTTATTTTATTGAAATTTTATGATTTTTTTTTTAAAACTCTATGTTTAATTTAAATGCAAACTTTTTGATTGAACACATTTAATCATCTAAATTTTTAATATTTTTCTCGTTTTTTTGTACTCACTGCGATGTGATATTTTAAAGTCCGTTTTTGTTTTGCTGTCCCCTTTGTTTTAAACGAATTCGGTGTCTATTGTCTTTTCAGATTTCTACCAAATTTTTTTTGCCATTGCTGTTTTTTTTTCTAACTTGCCTAAAAAATTTAATAAACTTTATGTAATTTAAATTCAATTTGCTGATTTTATTGGAAATGTACTTAGCTTTTAAATAATGTATTTCTTAATTCCTAATTGTGTTTTTCTTTTCCTTTGATGATTGCGCCTGTTGATTGCTGCATGGAGTTCGATTTTATTTTGGATGGTTGATTCCGTCCGTATCGCTATGTTTTTTTGATCATCCTTTTGTTTGGTTTACGTTTTGTTTCCCTTTAATTGTTATAGCTGCTATTTGTGCTGATATTTTTATGCCTTGATGCTTTTACGAGCGATATTTCTGCCATGTGGCATTTTATATTTTTTATAACTTTTACTTTTGATTATAGGATTTTATTGGTTTTTAATGTATTAGTTTTTCACTTTTCACCTGATTATTTGGTGTTATATTATGATTTATTTTTTGTTTTTTTTGTTTTTAACTATAACTTTTTTTCACTTTTCAATTTTTATATGCCCAATTTTCTTTTTTTAGAGTTTAACATTATAATATTGTTAAATCGGGGTCACCATTTGTTGTTATCGCCGGTGCTTTATGCCCGTCGCGATCAACATTTTAATTATACACATATTCAAAACAAGGAATCGGTTTTCTAATACACTTTATTAATTTAACTCGAAATTCACGTCTGACCTCGTCGGATGTGTCGCAGGGAGAGAGACCTTTTTTCCTCGCGTCGTTGGCTTCCGGCGGGCTGTCGGCACTCTTGCCAACCTCTGCGTCGGCGGGTGGTAGATTTTAGACAGCGGTTACATCCGCTAAGGTGGTGGTCACAGCCGCCACACTGTTACTTTCGCTGGTTTTACAGGCACTTTACTTCGTTTTTAAATGCTTTTGATGATTCGTTTTGCTATAGTATCATTTATTTAAATAATTAATACTCGTAATAAAAAAATGTTGGATAAAAAAATATCCTCTCTTCCGATGATAATGAACGATGATGATAAACCGAAAATAAAACTGCCTTTTTCTCATCATAATGTAACATGAACATCTCATACACCATGCTCTTTCTCTCGCACACGACAATTTTTATTTAAGTTACATACTTTATGTGAAATTTTGTTTTTATTTATGATAAAAATATCTGAAACAAAAAAAAAAACAGTATTCTGAAGCATTAAAATATTTTTTTTATTCTCGAATATTTAAAACTATTCGCGGTGTCATGCTGGCTGCAACAGAGAAAGTAGATTTGAAATAAAGCCATTAAAGTTCTGTTTATTAGTAAGGAAAAATATATTTGCATAAATTAATTATTACTAAGTCGACGTCCATAATGCTGAAATTTCCCCAAAGTGGCGTTTCTACTGAGTTAAGCTTCACAATACCCTTGTTGTTAAAGGGACTAATTGTTATTTTTCTTTGAGTAGTGCTAAAGATCTAAATGAAGTTACACAGTCGGGTGTCCAAACCTCACAACATGGTATAATGCACCATGGTTGATGTGCTCGGCAAATAGTGTTAGGGATTTTTAAATAAAACAGTGTTTAAAACATTATAAAATATTCTTTTATTTTCTTATAATACATTTCACATTATTTTTCTTATTTGTTATCTTAACGGTGTACTTTAATTATCCTTAACTTATTCTACATCCATTATACTATAATGGCCCCACGGTAACGTGTCGTAGGAATTCGATACGAAATATCTCTTATCGTCGTGAGGACTGAGCGCAATTTTTGATTGAGTGATGGTGCTTACTTCATGCTTTTTCGATTGTATTAAATTTTGGCTAACTATTTTCTCGGCATTATTATTCAAACAGTCTACATAATCATCAAAAGTTAATCTATTTTTAACAATATTTCTTTTTACACCCTTCGATTTTTTAGTTTTATCCTCACCCTCTACACGGATCGCGTACATCTTTGATCTTAGTCCAACAAACTCAGTCATTATGCGACCATTATTTTCATCCTTCATGAGACCCAGCACTTTTTTATTTACTCGAGGGATGCCCCAGATGTTATTGAGAGGATAGTCACTTGTGTCAAAATGAGTATGGCAATCATGTTTAATTATATCATATAAATCGGGGTAGGTAATTTCATAAATAAGAGAATCTGTATCAGTATAGCAAACTGCACAGTCGGAATTAAATTGGGGGATCATATAGTTGTAATGAAAATCATAAATTGTAGTCTTTGCCAAGTCGAGAATGCACATACCCACATAAATTGGTTTATTGAAATAAATCTCAGTCTTATTAAGTTCGATGGCTACCAGATTCTCATTGAAAATTGTCGATGTCTTGAATTCGGGTTTGGATATAAGAGCTTCGGCACCGTATCGCCCCAACCACTTGGTTACTAGCTTAACAATGCTATGCTTCCTAACATTCTCCATAGTCTTCCCGAAAACTGCATTATTCATAAGTTTAAAGAGATTTTTCTCAAAATCAGTTTTAGCTAATGCTCTAAGGCAGGTGTTTAGGTCAATATAAGACTTGAGCCATGCAGACTGATTGAATTGAAGAATTTTATGAATTTTTGTTAATTTTAATCGACGGAGAGCTTGTTTCAAATTTTTATAATGTAAAACATATTTGGTTTTGTTGTACAGTGTAGCCATTAGTTTATTTTGTTTTGAACCAGAAGGCGCTCTATGCTCAGGGCAAAATGGTAAATGTTTATGAAGATCATGAATTTCTTGGGGATACTCTAAATCTACCTCCAGAATGTAGCCTGTGGGTGAGTCGTCGAGCACATCATCATTCTGAAAGTTGTATACATTTTCCACTCACTTGAAGCCACTGTGAGGTAGAAGTTGTGACATTGCCCAACCATATTGGTTATTAATATCGTAATCTATATCTATAAAAATCTCGTGTCACAGTGTTTGTTACCGTACTCCTCCGAAACGGGTTGACCAATTTGCATGAAATTTTTTGTGTATATTTGGTAGGTCTGAGAATAGGTCGTAGGCTATTTTTTATACCTTTAACCAAAAAAACAGCTGCAAAATCCAAACAAAAATGGTAATTTTAGGAATTTTCACTTCATTTTAGTTTCAATAGCTTCATGGCCTACCTATTGTTTGACAAATGTAAAATTGTCATTAAATTGAATCATTACATTTAATGAAAATTTCAAATTTACGCAGCTGTCAAACAATAGGTAGGCCATGACGCTATTGAAACTAAAATGATCCATGGCGGCCGTCTCAAGAGGGCGGTGTACCACTTTCTTCACAACCACCTCGACATGGGTATCAAATGAAAGGGTATGTTAAGGAGAATACAATAAGCAATGTAGTAGACAAAATATATCTTTAGATCCATGGCGGCCGTCTCAAGAGGGCGGGGTACCACTTTCTTCACAACCACCTCGACATGGGTATCAAATGAAAGGGTATGATAAGTAGAATACAATGAGCAATGTAGTATACAAAATCTATCTTTAGATCCATGGCGGCCGTCTCAAGAGGGCGGGGTACCACTTTCTTCACAACCACCTCGACATGGGTATCAAATGAAAGGGTATGATAAGTAGAATACAATAAGCAATGTAGTATACAAAATATATCTTTAGATCCATGGCGGCCGTCTCAAGAGGCCGGATTACCACTTTCTTCACAACCACCTCAACATGGGTATCAAATGAAAGGGTATGTTAAGGAGAATACAATAGGCAATGTAGTATACAAAATATATCTTTAGATCCATGGCGGCCGTCTCTAGAGGGCGGGGTACCACTTTCTTCACAACCACCTCGACATGGGTATCAAATGAAAGGGTATGATAAGTAGAATACAATAAGCAATGTAGTATACAAAATATATCTTTAGATCCATGGCGGCCGTCTCAAGAGGCCGGATTACCACTTTCTTCAAAACCACCTCAACATGGGTATCAAATGAAAGGGTATGTTAAGGAGAATACAATAAGCAATGTAGTATACAAAATATATCTTTAGATCCATGGCGGCCGTCTCAAGAGGGCGGGGTACCACTTTCTTCACAACCACCTCGACATGGGTATCAAATGAAAGGGTATGATAAGTAGAATACAATAAGCAATGCAATATACCGATTCATGGCAGCCGACGCAAGACCCATGTTCTTTGAGGCATTTCATCTGTGTAAAATTCATATCTCGAAAAATATTAAGTCAATGGATGGTTTTTATTGTTTACTATTGACTTATAGGTGCAGCGTAGGCGCACCGGGTCCCAGCTAGTATTGTATAAATTTTGAAGGTTGGGAGCGATCGTAGTCGCCCATATAATATTTATTATTTGCTTTGGAATAACGTTTTGAGCATTGACTTAGGCCGCCCCGAATTCCACGCTCAACAAACATGAGCATATCTATATCAGTTAATAACTCTAAAGTAACACCAGTATGTTTGAGCATCGCATCCCAAGTATAACCTGGTAGAGTAAAGTAATGAGCGGGATCAAGTCCATAAGTTTTGTAGCAGCTTGCACGGAATTGTTCAAAAACATCAGCTAACAATAAAATATCTATCTTTAAATATAAATCGGAGTATTCACCCAAATTATTTAAATTAAATTCATGCCAAACTTTACAGGCGTGTGCATAATCTTCCTCACTAATATCACAATCATTTAACCTATTATAAAATTTAGAAATGGGAGGTAAAGAAATTTCTAAAAATCTATCTTTAGAGTCGAAGTAATCGTAGGGATATACGCCTTTACGTGTTAATAGATAGAATTGATTTTCAGATAAATTTTGAAATTGAGCTTTTAAAACTGGAAAAGAACTTAAATGTGAGGACAGAGTATCTAAGCTACTGGCCATAAAGCGAAAAGAGTCTATAAATCGAAATTTAATTGGAGATCCATCTAAATGTTTTGTAAAAGAAATATATCTCTCTTTATTTATAGGCAGGAGATCAACGCGGCCTTGGATATCAGAAACTATATTTTTAATAATGAAATGGGAATCGTAGCCGCTAAGATTGTGGAAAATTACGGGCACGGTGTGACTATCTTGAAAATTTATATTACATCCTTCATGGGCTGGGCCTCGGTACATACCTGTTAGGTGGCAGTGATCGCGAACCTTTTTATCATCCCCAGTAAATGGTTTCTCACATATATGACAGAGAGTGGCAGCCTGAAAGAACTCCATTTCATCAGATGTCATCTGGTCCATCGGTAGAGGGCAAAGAAAAATGGATTCTAAATTTTCAGCGAATTGATTCAACTCGCGCACAAACCACTCAATACAATCCTCGCCACGATAAGATTTGAAAAACGATAGCGTGGGGTTATATGAACATTTAACATAAAACCCTATACTACATGGCACATGATTTTGAATATCGTCCTTTTCATTACTATCTAATAAAAGACATTCTAAGTCCGCGTAAATAATAAACGGCGCTTCTATCTTATTTCTAAAATTCTTAAATCTAAGCTCCTTCTGGGCCTCTGTTGGTAACCGGATTCTACAGTTGTTGAGTTCCTTGCAGTCCTCCAAGTGACGTTCTAGTGCAGCTGATGAATAAAAGTAGTGAAGACAGCGATCGCAAAAGTATTTTTGATGAGCATTTTCCGACAACTGTGATGATAGCAGCCGAGAGAGGTTCTTGATCCAAACGAAATGGTATTTGATGGGTTCTTCATCTTCATTGTAGATATACTTGTTCTTATCCACCTCATCACAGTATTTATTTTGTATCATAAGTAAATTTACATGTTTTTCCTTCTTTTCCTTGGTTAAATACGTTGGTAGAACTTTAAAATTATCTTTTTTAATCTTCATCAGAATGTATACGTTCACCGATAGATTATTTTGTTTCTCGAATCGGGGAATCTGCTTAATTGTCATCGGAAATTTAATGTCTCCTAGGTTCAAAACGTGGGAATATTGCGGGTACTGTGTTACACGATGTGCAGCTCTCTCAACTGGATGCAAAGCTGATACTACCGCCCAGGCGAAACAAGCATTGTCTTCGTTTTTCACATTGATGCAGGCCTCTTTGCGCTTAATTTGTTGCGGCAGCTCAATATAAGAGGATCCTAGTTGAGGCGTGAATTTATTAATGTTAACGGCTAGGTTGATGATTGCGGATAAAGCCCAGCCACTATCCTGTTCCTGGAATTCTTCCAGTTTTCTTAATATTGGTTCCTCAACATTCTGTTTGAACCAGGTGTTAATGTCGGTATCTCTGTATATGGGCACGTTCTTCGTATTCATGTATTTTAACTCAAATAACTCCGCATCAGCCTTTATAGTTTTAAATTCACCGCAAAATACTGCGTTGACCTTGATTTTAGCTTCTTTCTTCAATTCATTATTGATACGACGCCTGAAAAGTCCAATGCAATCATGTAGGAACTCCTTTGGCTCTTTATGCTTTAGGTTGATAATAGCGCCTGTCCTAATGCGACCATTGAAAGCAGATTGCACATCTTCCCATTTGACTCTTTTTGAAGCCCAGTTGGTTCGTTTTGATAAGCCAGCTCCTGTCACTAACCGCAACTGCTTCAATTGGGTCCGGTATCCTTGTAAGAGGCTAATCCCATTACCTAAGTGATGACGTTCACTAGTTGTTGATGCGTTCTTTAAAGCATTTTTTAAAAATCTTAGATTTTTACTACAATCTTTAACGCCTTGTTCAATTAATCCCCAGTTATTTTGAGCTTTTGCAAATGCTGCCTTGGCACTTTCAACAAAATTTTTCACTGCACTTTCCATATTATTTCCTATTGGCCTTGGTTTTTCCACAAAGAAAATATTTTATATGAAATTATTACGAAATTCCTTTGCCGTTGTCTCTTGTCTCTATGACTGACAGGTGAAGAATGAACTACTTGACTATTTTTACTCCTTTTATACTTTTTGTTATGCAAAAATGCTGCTATGATTTTTCTAAATGGTTTGCGTGATTTAATTCAAGACATGTTTAAAGAATTAGACTTGGTTAATAGTAATTCGACATCATAAAGATCAAAATAATTTTAATAGGTTCGTTTTACCAGGTTGATAACAGGTATTCATAAACGCATTCAGTAAAAACCAATTTTTCCTCCAGCAAAAGACACTTTATTCTACTGAACACTAAAGCTTTAGTGCTTGTAGCAATGTTAATATGTATATATGAGGTACCCTTCAAGTATATGTTTAAATGTTATGCACATAGCGGACTTTGCAACAAAAAAAAAACCTGCTGACTCAATCAATTTACTTAGTTGCCGATTTTGTTTTACCATATCTTTTGCGGCCTCTTTGCTACTGTGATCAAAAGCGCAATTGTGCGGTGTGTTTCTGACTTTTCTTTAACTGTGTTCCTGTTACTTTGCTTTAAGATTCACTGGCACATCTCGTAATTATTTTGCTTTTGATGCTTTTATTTGTTTTCGCATAACATTTTTTATTAAAAATAATATCATCAATTGCTTTTAATAATAAAAAATATAGGATGGTTGGTTTTAATATTTCTGCTACACTACTAAAATATGTTCCTCTTCTATCCTATTCTTTTACATTATATAAATTAGCACAGCTAGTGTGAGAAAAATGTGTTTTTTACCGGACAACAGCAAAAGCAGTTTATTTTTGGAGTGTTATTTACTATTAATCTCTATCTATTGTGTACCGACACCCTTTTCTCGTACTTCACAAAAGTTATTGTTTATTAAAAGTCACTGATTTTAATTTACACAAAATATAATTTTTATTTCAAATTTTAAAACTGTTTTCAAATACAATTCACTTTCATATGATTTCATTTTTATGATTTATAAGCTTTCTCTAAAATAACAATTCACTTTCAAATTCTGCACAATTTTTATGATTTTATAAGCTTTCTCTAAAAATAACAATTCACTTTCAAATTCTGCACAATTTTTGTACATACTATAATTTAATTCTAATTCTTCACAATACTCAACAATTTCAAATTTTACTTTAATATATTTACTCGACTTTTCCGTCAACTGACTGTCTGTAACTTATCTACGTTCTTATTTTTATATCCTCGACGAAGGCACTGGGGTCTTTGACCTAAACGGTTTTTTCTCCTCCTAAGACGGTACATTTTTCAATTAAAATACATACTTCTAGATATTTCTGAGAGAGAAATAATGCCTGGCAGTGCCTTCGTTTTCGGTAATAATTCTACGTTTTCTCTCTTATTCTATGTTTAATATTTCAATTTAATTTGTATGTTGATACCACTGACTGCAAAGTGTCAGTGGCACAATTTGTGGTTTTGTTTGTTTACTTATTATGGTTGGTTTATTTATTATATTTTGTTTATTTATTATGTTTTGTTTAGTTATTATGTTTTGTTTATTTATTAATATTCTTTTTAGGGTGATGCTTAAACATTCTCCCCCGGGGACGGTGTTGCACTCCACTTGCTCCATGTATGTTGCGATAGGTCGGGTGGCCTCTTGCTCCATGTATGTTGAGATAGGTCGGGTGGCCTCTTGACCTAGTGACCGCTTTGTAGTCCTCCTTTTCATTTATTGTGGCTTTAGTTGACTTTCGCTCGGACAAGCTGGATCTATTATCATGTCTGTAAGTAGATGAGATTCTAGCAGTATTTATGTTATATATGTAATTATAACTAGTACTAACTAACTTAATTTTTGTTAGTTTATCTTGTGTTATTGTATCTTATTGTATTCAATGTTTATGTTATACAACTGTTTTTTATTCGCGCACTGTTTGTTTTAGTTAATATTTTTACGTCGTAAGTTTACTGTTTCTTACTATTATTCGATTTAACACGTTCATATTTGATATAGTTCACTATAATCTTTGATATATGGAATTCGCAAATTTTTCGTTTTTTTTTGTTTTTGTCCACGGTACTATTTTTATTGTAAATGTTCATTGTCCTCTATTGGTAAGATCGCGATTTTCGTGATAGGGCGTTTAACTATTGCGTCCTTTACTTGCACTGTTACTACACGTACTAAGTTATCTTTTCCTGGATGTACATACATCTATAACGCGTCCTAATGGCCACTTAAAAGCTGGGAGGTTGTCATCTTTTACTAAAACCATCATTCCTTTGGTGATGTTATGTGTTTGCTGTATCCATTTTGGTCGTTGTTGTAGCCGGCATAAATATTCATTAGTCCATCGTTTCCAAAATTGTTGAGATAGTTGCTGACATAATTGCCATCGATCGAGACGGTTAGAATTGATGTGCAAAAGGTCTATTTGTGGTGGGGCTAATAAGGCATCTCCTATTAAAAAGTGTCCTGGTGTCAATGCATTCAAATCTGACGGATCTGCAGTTAGTGCACAAAGTGGTCTGGAATTCAGACATGCTTCGATTTGGGTTACCACGGTGGTGAGTTCTTCAAACGTTAAGTTGGTGTTTCCGAGTATTCTTCGCAGATGATATTTTGTTGATTTGACACCTGCCTCCCAAAGGCCTCCAAAGTGTGGCGATGATGGTGGATTAAAATGCCAAACGATGTCTTCCTTAGCGCAATGTATAGCTAGCTCCTTTTCCCATTTTTTGATATCTTGCAGTACAGCATTAGCTCCAATAAAATTGGTGCCACAGTCGGAATATACGTGGGCACATCTTCCTCTACGCGATATAAATCGTTTAAATGCTGCCAGGAAGGCATGCGTGGTTAGGTCGCTTACAACTTCTAAATGAATTGCCTTTACCGCAAGACAGATAAATATGGCCAAATATCCTTTTACAATTTTTGCATTCCTAAGTCTGTTTGTTTTAATTTGAATAGGGCCACAATAGTCCACTCCAGTATTAGTGAATGGTCTAGTAATATTTACTCTAGGTGTTGGCAGATTTCCCATGAGCTGAGTGGCGGTTTGAGCCTTATGTTTATAGCACGTGATGCATTTGTGTGTAAGTTCCTTAATTAATTTTCGAGCGTTGACGATCCAATACTTCTTTCGTAAAATATTTAGCATTAATTGTGTCCCTCCATGAGCTGTATACTCGTGATAGTGATTAATTAGCAAAGTCGTTAGTTTGCTATTCTTTGGCATTATAATTGGATGACGTTCATCATAAGACAGATTAGCATTGTGAAGCCGGCCCTTTACTCTCAGCAGGTTATGGTCATCTAAGAAAGGATTTAAACTAAGAATGCTACTTTTACCATTGATGACTCCCTTCTCCTTTAATTCCTGTGTTTCAGTAGAATATTCTATGTTTTGTGTAAATCTAATCCAAAAATATAATGCGTTGGTTCGTTCAGTCGTTGTAATCCATTCTGGTTGGGATTTGTCACCTCTTAGTCTTTTACAAAATCGGAATATATATGCTGTAATATTTATTAAACGGTTAAAGGATGAGGATTTTTCAAGGATTGTAGTTAATGGTGATGGTTCGAGTCCATTGTTCGAATTGTGAATACAAAATGTTTGAATAGTTTTTCGCACTTCTAGATTTGTATCATTGGTTACTATTTGGCTGGGCCACGTGGTATCAGGATTTTGTAGCCAGCCTGGTCCATGCCACCAGAGTGAGGAACTAGCAATGTCACTAGTCGTGGATCCCCGTGAAGCAATATCTGCTGGGTTGTCAATGGTGGAAACGTGATACCATGGTGCATTTCCGATGTTACTTAGGATATCACTTGTTCTGTTTGCAACGAATGTAGTCCATGTGGCAGGATGTTTTCTTAACCATGCCAATACTATGGAGGAGTCGGTCCACATTACTAACTGGCAGGTATGTATTTGTAGTATTTCCTTTAGCCCTTTTGCTAATTTCGATGCTAAAACAGCGCCGCATAACTCTAGACGTGGAATAGATACTGGCTTTACAGGTGCGACTTTGGTTTTGGACATCAAGAGTTTTGTTTGAATAGTTCCATCATCATACATAACACGTAAGTAAGATACTGCGGCGTAAGCCTTCTGTGATGCATCACTAAAACAGTGTAATTGACATGTTTTGACACTTTTATGCATACTTTTCTTATTTCCTCCAGCGTAGAAATTTCTGCCTTAAATGACATCCACTGTGTTTTAATGCTATCCGGTAATGGGTGGTCCCAATCTAATCCATGTAGCCAAATTGATTGCATTAAAATTTTTGCTCGAATTATAATAGGGGATATCCATCCTAGCGGATCAAATAACTTGGCGATTTCAGACAATAAATTTCGTTTGGTTTTAACACTTTCTGCCTTTTTTAATTTTATTCTATATCCGAAATTATCCTTATGAGGATACCACACTAATCCTAATGACTTTACCATGTTATCTGAATCGATGTCTACTGAGGTATGGATTTCCTTATCTTCTTCTGGTATGTCCACTAAGATGCTGTTGTTATTAGCTACCCATTTTCTTAGTTTAAAACCACCTTTGGCAAGCAATTGTCGGGTTTCCTTTTGTTTTAGGATGGCTTCTTCAATTTCATCTGCTCCCGAGAGAAGATCATCTACATAGAAATCGTTTAGCACAGATTGGGCTGCAATAGGATGGGTTTTATTTTCATCATAAGCTAATTGATTCAGTGTGCGTATAGCTAAGTAAGGTGCACACGTTACTCCAAAAGTCACTGTACTCAAACAATATTCCTTTATCGGTTCACTTGATGTATTTCTCCATAAAATTCTCTGAAATGATGTATCCTCGTTTTGCACATTTATTTGCCGATACATTTTTTCTATATCTGATATATATGCAAATTTGTAGGTTCTCCATCGTAATAATACTCCTATCATCTCATTTTGTATACTTGGCCCAGTACTCAATATATTGTTTAATGACAGCCCTGATGTGCTTTTTCTAGAGGCGTCAAAAACAACTCGTACCTTGGTAGTGGTACTCTCTTTTATAACTGCGTGATGAGGCAAATAGTAACTGCTGTAGTACAGTTTTCCATTTTTCTCCCTTTGGTTATCAATTTCACTGTCCTTTGCCAAATACATATGTCCTAGATGCAGGTACTCATTGATGCACTGTTGATATTCCTGTCGCAAATAATCGTCTTGGAGCAATCGTTTTTCCAGACTGAATAAACTTGCCAACGCTGCCGCTCTTGATTGTCCTAACGACTCCTTATGGAAATTGCTAATAAATGGTAGTCTCACAGCATATCGTCCATCTTCCAGTCTAGTGTGCGTAGTGGTATACCATTGTTCACATCTTTCTTCATCCTTTGTTAGAACTTTCTTACGAGGCATTTCTTCAATATCCCAGAATTGTTGGAGAAGGTTACTGAGACTTTCACCTTCCGAAGTTACTAGTGTGGTGAATGTGTTCACACTACTGCTTTCCCTTGTCTTTAAGTTTGCCTTTCCGGATAGAATCCACCCAAATATTGTATTTTGGGCCACTGATTCTCCAGTAGGACTCTTGATAAGGCCTTCACAAATTAATCTTGGATAAACATCAGCTCCTAGTAGCACGTCGATTCTTCCAGGGATGTTAAATGCCGGGTCTGCTAATTTTAGTCCAGCTACATGGTTCCAATTTAGTGGTACGGGCTTTGTAGGTAGTAAATTCGCAATAGTTTTTAACACAAAGGCATCGACTTTCATGATGCCACCATGGGGGTTGAGTATTTTAAAATTTACCTTTGATTGTGATAGTGCAATTCCAGATACACTAAATATTGAAGCATGCACTTGCTTCTTGCGTAGTTTAAGTATTTGTACAGCATGCTCGGTCATGAATGTGGATTGGGAGCCTTGATCCACGAGGGCCCGGATGACATGCTGATCTCCATTTGGTGATTCAATTGTGATGAGTGCTGTTGGTAATAAAATTTCCTCTTGGGTGGACACATGTAGACTATTGATTGTTGGATGTGGACTATTGATCATTGGTTGTATAGTCTCGTTGGAGGGCGGATCTACATTACCAATTTCTGTAGAGTGTGTAGTTGAGTGGAAGGTTTGCGCCTTGCTATTGGACAGATTGTTAGTTGTCCCCGTTGTACCATATAGATGTAGTAATGTATGATGCCGCTTTTTACACTTAAGACATGAGAATTTACTGGGGCAATGAGACACCATATGACCAGAATTTAAGCAATTTAAACACAATGCGTTTCTTTTTATTACTTCTTGCTTATTGGGGAATGGCATCTTAAAAAAGATGGACATTTTCGGATATGGTGCTTTTCAGCACATACTGGACACGTAATACTTTGCTCTGTCAAGAATGAATGCCTTATGACAGATTGTTGTTTCGTTCCATAGTGATTTTGTGGTTTTGAGAATTTTGGACTACTGTCGATTGCTTCTAACGCTCTAAATCGCGATTCTAAAAATGCTTTTAAGGAATCATATGTTGGAAGGGTGTTACTATCACTATTTTCTTGTTCCCACAATTGTCTTGAGTGATTTGGGATTCTGTGCACAGTCATATATACAACAATTGCTTCCCATAAGTCGGGGATTCCTAGATTTTCAAGAGCCTGAACAGTCTCCATTGTAGAATCAAGCAGATTTTTGATTGAATCCGCTGTTTCGCTGGCAGGATTTTGGTTAACTAATTTATTGAAGTATGCATTGACTAAGGCTTGGGTATTTTCGTACCTATCTCTTAACATTTTCCAAACCACCGAATAATTTGCATCAGTAATAGCAAATCCTTTCACTAACCTTTCTGCCTCGCCCGTAAGACTTGATCGCAGATAGTGGAGCTTCTGGGAATTTGCTAGTGAATTATTGCTATCTATTAAGGATACAAACAAGTCCTTAAATGACGTCCACGTCGTATAATCACCTGAAAACGTTGGTAGTGTTATTCGAGGTAATTTCACGAGATTATCGCACTGTCTTGAATGAATTGGTTGCATTCGTACTAGGTGACGGGACGTTTGCCTGTGTTGACGGATTCGAGGGAGTACTTAAATTGCTATACATGTCCTCTAACCGAGAGACAAACTCAAGATAAGTTTCTACAAAATTTAAATACACATCTTCCTCTAAATATTTGGCTTCTTCATCACTTGGGGTTTCAGACGGGTTCATTGTAATGAAGTCATGATTAACTTTGAACTTTTCCCAAAGCTCTGCAACTATTACTACTTTATTCTTATAATATGTTGCAGTTTTTCTTAGCTTAGGGTCCTTTTTCTCATTCCTAATATACTTATCTAGCATAGCAGATAACTGGAGTTGTGCCTCAACATATTGTTTTTTTTGGGTATTTAGAGAAAGCGCCATATTTAATAAATTCTCAATTGATTTTCACGAACCTTACTTTAATGTTCAAACGTGTAACAATATCACTAGGACCCGAATTCTCAGTTCGTTAAGGGGGCATGACACTTTTGCGGCTTCAAAAAATCTATTTTTTTTTTTTTCATATTTTGTTAGATAAAAGCTTCAAGAATGTGTGTACGAAGCGGCATAATGATGGCAATGGCAAGCGGCATGATGAAAAAAAAATTTATTCCAGTGCAAACATGTTATAAAACTTTAAACGCGTTTTTCTCGAAACCACATTTTCAAAGTCGGTTCCCACGATTACTCGGAAACTAATCAACCGATGTTATTTTTTTTTTTCTTAATCTTGAAGCTAACAATATTCTGTGGTCCCTAACGGACGTTTTTTTTTTTTTTGCATTTTTACTATATTTTTTACATACTTGAAGATACAACTTTTCAGTCAAAATCAGTACCTAAACTTTTAATGTCCGCCATTTTATCAAAAACACGAAATTAAAAAAAAACATCCGTTAAGGACCAGCAAAAATGGTCATGTTTAAAATAGCGTATTAGTTTTTGCTTTCAGATAAAACCTGTCTCCACAATCCTGGGAACCGCGAAGCTTGTCCAATGGAACACCTCAACTTCACGGGCCAGTGGGGGGGAGGGGCGGGGGTGAAGGGTGTTAAATAAAATATAATTTTGTTCATTAATACGAGTACTTTCAATTGCAGAAAACCTTATACCTCTACGTCTCTTCGTTTGCTCAAAAAAAATTATCAAAAAACCACACGAAAAACGGCCGCAAGAGTGTCATGCCCCCTTAAGCGAGCGAATTTAGTGCAGAATCTTTAATGAAAGTGCCTTAAAAGCACCTTTATCTATTTATAGTCAATATAATTTAGTACACTTTAAAAATTTAGTGAATTTATTCTTATATAAAGTTTATTTTACGTTTACCACTAAAATATATATATATATATTAATTAGTCAGTTTTTACTTCGCGGAGAAGTCCACTTTAGGCACGTATTGTAGGATTTATTTAAGCCGTTGATACAGTCACAATTCACTTTTTGTTTAAGTTTAGATATGTATATTAGAGTTTTAGTATAATATTACTTCTAGATACAATTAAAAATGGAACGGACTCACCAGCTGATTCTGTTTTTTCAATTTTTATTGTGAGGATGACTACCACTTCATCATTGTCCGTTGCTTCCTGTGCCGTTAATAGCTGTATGTCCCTTTTTGGTTGGAGTTCCAATGTTATAATTTAAATGTTCACAAAGTTTTATTAGGCATGAATGTCCGTTAGACGAATAGAGTTTCTATTTTAACGCCCGTTAAACGAATAGAATTTAATTTTCAAACGTCCGTTAGACGAATAGAGTAAAATTTTAACGCCCGTTAGACGAATATAAT
Organism: Thereva unica; assembly: GCA_949987705.1. Taxonomy (NCBI): domain Eukaryota; kingdom Metazoa; phylum Arthropoda; class Insecta; order Diptera; family Therevidae; genus Thereva; species Thereva unica. Next base: position 164,480,983 of record OX465281.1, on the reverse strand, counting down.
TTAATTTTCAAACGTCCGTTAGACGAATAGAGTAAAATTTTAACGCCCGTTAGACGAATATAATTTGGTTTTAAACGTCCGTTAAACGCACACAGTTCACTTAGTATTAAACGATTTTTTAACGCCCGTTAGACGCATATAGTTTAGTTTTTTAACGCCCGTTAGACGCACACAGTTTACTTATTATTAAATAATCAAATAATGTTAATAACTAGTTTTAAAAAAAGGTATCCGGCTCGAAGGACCAAAAAATGTACCGACACCCTTTTCTCGTACTTCACAAAAGTTATTGTTTATTAAAAGTCACTGATTTTAATTTACACAAAATATAATTTTTATTTCAAATTTTAAAACTGTTTTCAAATACAATTCACTTTCATATGATTTAATTTTTATGATTTATAAGCTTTCTCTAAAATAACAATTCACTTTCAAATTCTGCACAATTTTTATGATTTTATAAGCTTTCTCTAAAAATAGCAATTCACTTTCAAATTCTGCACAATTTTTCTACATACTATAATTTAATTCTAATTCTTCACAATACTCAACAATTTCAAATTTTACTTTAATATATTTACTCGACTTTTCCGTCAACTGACTGTCTGTAACTTATCTACGTTCTTATTTTTATATCCTCGACGAAGGCACTGGGGTCTTTGACCTAAACGGGTTTTTCTCCTCCTAAGACGGTACATTTTTCAATTAAAATACATACTTCTAGATATTTCTGAGAGAGAAATAATGCCTGGCAGTGCCTTCGTTTTCGGTAATAATTCTACGTTTTCTCTCTTATTCTATGTTTAATATTTCAATTTAATTTGTATGTTGGTACCACTGACTGCAAAGTGTCAGTGGCACAATTTGTGGTTTTGTTTGTTTACTTATTATGGTTGGTTTATTTATTATATTTTGTTTATTTATTATGTTTTGTTTAGTTATTATGTTTTGTTTATTTATTAATATTCTTTTTAGGGTGATGCTTAAACATATTGGTTACACCTAATTAAGAAATTTCATTCTTAGATGAAACAATGTAAATTTTTTTCTAGCTAACAGATACGCATGTGCAAAAGATTTTAATATACTTAGAAACCTTTCTCGAGTATATGTAAAAACACATAAATTATATTTCCAATGGGCATCTTCCGACTAGGCAGGGGTTTCCTATATAAAAAAGGAGCAAGTTGTCTACTGATATGAACGAAAAGTTTTTACAAAAGCTATGCACTCTAGCAGATTTTGTTGCAAGTAAAAAAAAGATATCTGACAAAAACAATTTGCTTGGCTGCTTCCACCGAGAGTATTTGTTATTTGTTTTTTCTTATACCAGATGCGATCAAGATCTGGCTGCGATCCACTTGCATAAACTACAATTTGCGTTGGCTGCGCCCTGCACTTGAGCGATTCTTATTTGATCTGGCTGTGCTCTTGTCGAAAGCTTTTGTAAGAAAGAAGCGAAGAAGGCGACAAAGAGAATCGAGATAAAGAAATGCGCACGAATGCATTGAAATGCATGAGGTAGCTTTTGCCCGATTGTTTTTTTTATGCCGGCTGACGCGCTTTAACCAAAACAAGTTGAGTAGAAAAAGCACTCGAGTATTTGCGTGCAATTATGCATGAATTCCTGTTACTTTCGCTGCTTTTACAGGCACTTTGTTCTGTAACTTCGTTTTTAAAAAATGCTTTTGATGATTTTTTTTGTTACGTAACAAACAATTAACAATTAATGCTCGTAAAAAAAAAATGTTTAGCAAAAAAAAAAAATAATAATAATATCTTATTCCTATGATAAGGACCAGAAAATAAAACCAGCTTTATTTCGGAAGAATTTGCAAGATAGGCTTACGCACACATACACACACACATATACACACATACACACGCACTCAATCTAGGCCCAGCCGAGGACCCCGCCGCAGCCCCAGCCGAGGCCGCCGCCCCCGCTGGGACCCAAGCCACAGACCCTGGCCCAGCATCACACACACATTCACACACACTCACACACAAACACACACATACACACACACATTCGTACATGATCATGTGACGTCACAAACCAATTGGCACAGCTAAGAAAATCCAAGATGGCGAAAAAGGTGAATCTAGGGGTTATATGTAAAACCCCATGTAAAATTGTTCCCGAACCGGCATAGCATATCTACTCACTTCGCCTGTGAGTCTGTGTGTTTTATTAACGAAGTTTTTTTTGCTGAAGAAGAGAAACCCTTAGTGAATACTAAATATCGGTTATGGAATTTCCCAAAAATTATAAGTATTCTTTTGCAAGACGTTGTGAGATTTTTTTTAAATATGGCTGCCTTGGTGGTGAGCTAATTCGTTAAACCTTGCGCTCGATTAGAGCAGTATTTTTGTGAATCCAGGCGCGATAAAATTGAGAAGAAAGCAGTGACGTGGAAAGAAAAGGAGTTCTGGAGCTCGGGGATACAAGAAAAAAAAATGCTAAGTTAAACAGGAAAGTACATTTTAACCTTTAACTTCAAATAATACAAATATGAAACTTATAAAAGAATTTGTTAAACAGTAAAATGAATTAACCTAAACACAGAACTAACAAACAAGAAATAAATTAATAACCTTTATAATACTAAATACTTAAATACTTAATAGATCTTATGTTAATAAACTAACAGTTGATAATTTTCACAAAATATATTCGGATAACGCGCGGAACCCATAAGAATTTATTAGTTCTTTTTAAGACGCCCGAAATCATTTTTTTGTTGCTGCTCTTTGTAATATTGCATGAAGGGTACTTTTCCCTTTTAATTATGTGCCAGTAAAGAAACACCAAAGCCAGCAAACCTAAAATTCCAGGAATTTAGTTCTCGCTTTGTTATTACTTCAGACATATTTATCATAGATCTTATTTTTAAAAGTTGATAATTAGTCAGTATACAGTTTAGTTAATTTTGTGAAAACCACTGCAAAATCCGAAATGAAATATTAACCCTTTTAACAAAGCATAAAGAATTTTTTTTTTGAAATTAAATATAATCTAACATGAATTAAGCAATAATATAACGAATAACCTTTAAACTTATTATTAACCACCTCGAATAATAATTATGTATTTGAAGTTTCCAATATCTCTTGATATGAAATCAATTAAACTTATAAAGAATTAAACGATGAACTTAATATTAACTGCGTATAATACTAATAGATACTTAATGAACTTAATGTAAATTTCTTATGATATTAATAACATAAATTGGAAACCTTAATGAAGACTTTTAATAAACTCTTTTAACTAAATGCGGAATAAACATCAAATTAATGAACTTAATGTAAATTTCTTATGATATTAATAACATAAATTGGAAACCTTAATGAAGAATTTTAATAAACTCTTTTAACTAAATGCGGAATAAAAATCCAATTAATATTAAGAGTAACTAATGTATAATAAAAACCTTAAACCCGGGAAGATGGTCGGCTGAAGATGCACTAATGGGGGGGTGAGGACCCAGGACGTAGGATGCCCTCAACAAGGTGAGTGCTTACCATTTATAACTGATTGTTGTTTTGTGATTCCCCTTGTAAATGGCAGTGTAATCGGTGACCACCCATCTCCCCTGTTTACTGGCCTCCCTCTTGTTGGCCTCGGTAGGTTTGTTTCTCCGCCACCGCCGTTCTTTTTTAATTTTCGTATTCAGGCACGAGGTTTAGTTTTGTTTAAACTGTCACCATTCGGCATCCCTGTACCGCGAACCCCACCCCATCCGGCGAGCTAGTTTGCGCACCGCACGTCGTGCCGACGATCGGTGCAGCGGATGTTACAATTTCGGCAATCACCCTCGGCGGTCAAGCCTGCCCAGTCACCTACTTTCTGCCCCTTTATCTAATTATTTTTGTGTAAAGCGAGTCTTACGCATCCTTACTGAGATGTGTTTATCTTCCTACTTCGTGCTATGGCACACCCACTCCAGACAGTGACATAAAATGGCGCCCAACGTTGGGTTAAGGAGCTTAATGCTTGTTGAGTTCCTTAGTCTAACGGTCAGTTGGCATGGACACGTCTGTTTGTCACTCAGTGACCCTTTAACTTTCCCCGTCGGCATTTATTTCTTCCATTATTTTGTGCTCCATCTCATGCCAGCATTTGTTAATCAGTTCTCTCTTAAAAACAGCCGACCTTTGGTTACTTATTCTGTGGCTTAAACCAGCGAGAGGACTCAGGAGTGGACTTCCTTCTCTGCTATCTCACTTCCAATTCCAAGTCCCTCCGGCTATTTAACGGGCGAAGGTACTTACCGCGGTGCTTTAGCCCTCTTCACTTCTTCCTATTTCATCTTTCCTATCTTTCTTCTGCTTCCACAACTTCATCTATTATCATCTTTTGCGGTAGCCTCCCTAGACCTCTTTTAAGTCCTTGTCACGTGGGCTCGGAGTCTGGTTAACAGGCGTATACCGCCTGACTCTGCGCGAGTCCACGTGGACAGTGCTTACTACATTCCTTTTTCGGTTTTCTTTCCTAAATTCATTGTTTTTGAGTAGCATGGGTGTGTGGAGGCCTGACCGTTGATCCTGCACCGCCTTGGCTAACAGGCGTCCTATCGCCTGGCCATGCGACAGGGTCGACGTCCTGGTTATCCACCCGCCCCCGTTAAATGGCCACTCCGACACATCGCCTTCCTGGATATCAACAGGGTGTTGACCAGTCGTGGTGAGGTGTCGGAATGGTCCCAGTAAACTTCTCGGAGGCTTCTATCTCTTCACCTGCCATGTGAGGGGTTTCCCAAAATCAATCGATGGGGAGTCAGCGGTGAGGATGGTGGTAGGCACTTGCCTGACACCATCTTCGGCGTCGAGCCCATAGATGAAAGCATTAGGTGTCTCTGACGATGCGGGTGTCACGCGTCTTAAGATAAGCCGCCTGTCACCGGCGCCGTCAGCCACCGATGCCTTGAGGAGGACGTCCTGCATCTGAGGGTCATCTCCCACCATAATGAAAAAAAAAACTAGTTGGGATGTGGGTTCGACCCGTTCGGTCCACACGATCAACTTCCCAGTATGATGGATGTTGAATATTATGATTGGATATTTTAATAATAAATGAACAATAGGCAATATAGAATATACAGTGAGCATCAATATAAAGTTAACACAAATTCCCCTTTTTTATTTTGAGCCTTTTAGGGAGCCTCCAGGACCCCCTTAGAGGCAAATGCGAATTTTTAAATTATTTTTTAATTGTAGTAGAGACTGTTACGAAGATTTTAAGGGGTCGTGTAGCCTCCTCCGATTTTTTTTGAGGAGGTAAAAACGTGGATTTTTTAGTGTATTTTTGTTGTTGAGCCTTTTGTGTTAACTTTATATTGATGCTCACTGTATGTATAATACTGAGAATTTGTCACAATTGTTTATCAATATTTTCGCTAAAATGTCAAACTAAATGTGCGCACCTACAAGATTAGGATGACGAAAATGAATATAAAATTGATGTGTTAATGTTTTTCGGCACCTCAATGAAGTCGAAATAGTTTTTAGTTCGCGCGGTATCGTGCAGGTACAAAAATCACTTAAGTCATTTAAACCAAAAAACCGCTGGACGGAATATTATAAAAATCTTTTCAGATTATATTGTCGCTAATACGCTTCGAACGGCACCTCAAGTAAGTCAATATCTTTTATGGTTCGGGCCATATCGTCCAGGTACAAAAATCACTTACGCTGCTTAAACAAAAAAAAACGGCTCGATCGAATTTTATGAAAATCTTTTCAGATCATATTTTGGTTAATACTCTTCGAACGGCATGTCAACTAAGTCGATATCTTTTATAGTTCGCGGGATATCGTGCAGGTACAACAATCACTTAAGTCATTTAAACCAAAAAACCGCTGGACCGAATATTATAAAAATCTTTTCAGATTATATTGTTGCTAAAACGCTTCGAACGGCACCTCAAGTAAGTCAATATCTTTCGTGGTTCGGGCGATATGGTGCAGGTACAAAAATCACTTATGTCGCTTAATCAAAAAAACGGCTGGACCGAATTTCATGTAAATCTTTTCAGATCATATTTCGGTTGATACGCTTCGAACGACACCTCAACGAAGTCGATATCAGTTTTGGTTCGCGCGATATCGTGCAGGAAAAAATGACCACATCCGTACGCACATACACACACACACATACTTCCTCCCAATTTTTTGCTTAAAATGCTCCTGGGACCTTGAAAGATGAAAATACGTTGAAATTTTCGATTTCGATTTTCGGACCGATTACAATAACTTCCTATACTGGGAAGTTAAAAATATATATATAATATTTTTTTAAATAAACGAAATTGAGAATACTTACTTTAAAATAACGGCAATGTTTAATTTCTATAGCTTTCTCTCAAAATACTTTATTATTATGTTCGTCCATAAATGAAAAGTTTGTTTGCCATTATATGCTTTCATTTTTTTATACAATTTAAAATACTTATTTAATTTTCTCTGAGGCAGTAAATATTTACTGTACCTACTTATACAAATAATAAAATGACGGTAAATGTTGGGGGATTAAGAGGTAAGGCTGATTGGTTTTAAATTTTTCTTTGTACACTTTGGATATCAATTTAACCCCATATATATTTTCGTAATAATAACACATCAAATTACCAAGGATGTCCAACTCGGTAGGTTTCGCATAATATTTATACCTTCAGTAATTTGGCCAAACTATCACAGGACTGAGTAGTGTTCATTAACGGTTGCGGGCTTTACCAAAGTGCACACTCTTCGTCTAATAAGTTCAATACTTCTCCCTTCCGAGTTACCATTACCGGCTTGAGGTCGAGGCCACTTTCCCCGTGACATAGTAGCCTACGTCTTTCATTATGCCTACTACACGCTCAGGGGCAAATACTGCTCCACCCTCGGACGACGGTGAACCATCTGATGAAGCTCGGCCTGGTGCAGAGTCCGGTGAGCCTGATCATGATGCCCCATTGGAGGCTCTGATCGAACAAGTGGCAAGTCTGAAACAAGAACTGAGCAGAATGCAAGATCGTTACGAACAAATGTCACAACTACGCCCAAACCAAGCCAGCTTGGGAGAACCATCATCACTGAACCGCCCTAGTTCTGCTTCCATCGAGCCAGACCAAGCTGGAATCCCCCACCGCACCTCCAGCGTAGGTGACCGCCCTAGCTTACAGTATGATCGATCAGGGCCCTCCTTTAAGCGGAAATCCCCTGTTTTAGGCTGGAACATTAAGTTTTCAGGTCGGCCGGGAGAAATCTTTGCCCAGGAATTTCTTTACCGAATCGAAGCTAGAGCTCGAGATGAGGAAATCTTAAACTCGGAACTAACCCGAAACATTGTCGCTCTTTTATCAGGACCCGCAGAAGATTGGTATTGGACCCAATTCCGACGACACCATCCTAATCCTATGTGGTCTGAATTCAAAACTTGTCTGCTCGATCAATTCGGAGGGCGTGAAACCGACTACCAGATTATTAAAGAACTCTTGGAGACCAAACAATTGGGTCAGTTTTACGATGTATACGCCGCCAAAATGTTGGCACTTTCGAATCGCTTATCAAGGCCAATGCCCTCCGCCGAGCTGGTACAGATTGTCATGTCCAACCTTAGTTCCTCCCTAGGGGCGGTGATGGGGTCAACATTATGATAATATGCGCCAGCTTCGAGAAGCGTGCATTCGAGTGGAAAGGTGGCAGCGAGCAAAGAAGGAAGAAAGACGACACCAGTATAAGGTACATGAATTAGACGATTTAAACTCGCGACAACGTGGCACAACGTACCTGGATGAAGAGTACGACCAATCACCCGCCATTGACGAAATCAAGGTTGCCCAGGTAGCAAGACGGCCAGTCAATTGCTGGAATTGCCGACAAGAAGGTCACACCTTCACCGAGTGCACTTCGCCGGACCGAAAAGTATTCTGCTATCGCTGCGGCAGACCAGGGGGTCTAAAAAGGCCACTTCGGGTGTTTCATAATATGATCATATTATGTTTCATTTCATAAATCATAAAAAGGCCACAAAATATGATTCATTTATGATTCATATTAAATCTGTCGATTTCCTATAGGAAACCGTAAAATGGCCTACTAATATGAATTGCATATTTCATATTTGTCAAATTAGGTGAAATTTTAGAAGTTACTCCGAGAGCAACATATTAAGTTTATATTCGTGTGTATTTAGTGTTCAAATTGTGCTAATTGAATTTAAAAAAAATCCAGTTTCTTCCAATTTCGAACACATACTGCCACTTTTTTTCCCGAAAAATCACGTTTTTTAAAGCACTTAAAATTCCTATATTCCACTTGAATTGTAATTACAAAGGTTACTTTGTTTGTTGACATTAGTAATGTTGGTTTGATAGACCCAAATATTATATACCACGTCACTAAATTTTTTGTCTGGCAATGTCTTTGCCAAATATGATTCTCTAGATGATATGAATCGTTTATGAATCATTTATAAAAACGGCCATTTTACGATTTTTAGCAGAACTGCGAAAGATCTGCTAGAATTCACCAAATGAATCATATTATAGACGTTTCACCCAATGTGGCCTTTTTAGACCCCCAGATGCTTATACCCCTACTTGTCCGAAGTGTTCGGGATACTCGAACCAGGATGCGAGGCCTCGCAAAGACCCGCGCCCGATGTAGTCTCTGATCCTCCTTCACCAAGACCTGTCTCACCATCTAGTACGACGAACTGTCCCGACCTGCCGTCGGTAGAACCTTTGCCAACTTTCCCTACTCCACAAGCTAGAATTTCCTTCATGCGCCGATGGACAAATTACCACAAGGTCCGAAAACGAATCTTCAGTGAAAACGACGGCGTTCATCGACCAGTCAAGGTCCCACGTATATGCCTAAGGGCTATCGAAAAACGACAAATGGCTAACATGGCTATTTCAGCTATAATTAATGACGCCCCTGATGAGCGGCCGTTTATGAATGTCCAAATTTTGGGTGAAAGTATAACCGGACTATTAGACAGCGGGGCAAGCATGAGTTGCCTGGGAAGAGGGGCAGAGTCGTTCCTCCAGAATCACCCAGAAGCACAGCTACGCCGCTTGCACACCTCTGTCCAAATGGCCGACGGTACCCCTAAAGGGATATTAGGCTACATCACGGTCCCTGTGACTTACGGGGCTCGCACCTCGCGTTGGAATATATTTAGAGTCCCTAACTTGTTACAGCGGTTATACCTCGGAATAGACTTTTGGAAGGCCTTTAAACTGGCCCCACATCTAATTGGCGAAATACAGCTAGGCCCCACTCAGGATCCAAACTGCCATCGCCTTGCGGAAGCCCAGCAAGTGCGATTGAATCAGGCCAAGGCGCGGTTCCCGTCTTCGGACACCTGCGGCCTCGGCAAGACACACTTGGAACAGCATGTTATCGACACTGGCGAGGCGGTGCCTATTAAGCCGAGGCACTACCCAGTCTCTCCTGCCATCCAGACCCTCATGTATGAGGAGGTCGATCGGATGCTGAGTCTTGGTGTGATTGAAGAGAGCAACAGTCCATGGAACTCACCTGTAGTCCTGGTTCGAAAGCCCGGCAAAGTACGGCTTTGCCTGGACTCCCGCAAGGTGAATGCAGTTACGGTGAAGGACGCCTATCCATTGCCACACATCGACGGTCTTTTGGGACGTTTACAGGACACTGAGTATATCTCCGCTATAGATCTAAAGGATGCCTTCTGGCAGATTCCGTTAGATGAAAAATCTAGGGAAAAGACCGCTTTCACGTCCCAGGCAGGCCGTTGTATCAGTTCACGGTGATGCCGTTCGGACTGTGTAACGCGCCACAGCGCATGTGCCGCCTGATGGACAAGGCCATACCGGGCTCGTTGCGGGAAAATGTGTTTGTCTATTTGGATGATTTATTGGTAGTATCCCCAGACTTTGATACGCACGTCAGGCTGTTGGAACGAGTCGCCTCCTGCCTCTGCCTTGCTGGCTTAACCGTGAACCTGGCAAAAAGCCGGTTCTGCGTAAAGGAGGTAAAATACTTGGGTTTCATTATTGGTGACGGAACACTCAAGACAGACCCGGACAAGGTGGCTGCCATCAGAGATTTCCCAACACCAAGGTCGACTAAGCAGGTGAGGCGCTTTTTGGGCATGACGGGATGGTATAGGCGATTCATAGGCAACTATGCGAGCATCGCCTCTCCCATCACGGACTGCCTGAAGGCTGCCAAATTTACTTGGACCGACGAGGCCCAACAGGCCTTCATGGAGTTGAAAAAATTGATGATGTCAGCTCCCTTGCTGGTCACCCCGGACTTCACCCGTCCTTTCTTTATTCAGTGTGACGCAAGCAAGACAGGGGTTGGAAGCGTCTTGTTCCAGAAGCATGGCGATGACGAACATCCCATCGCGTATTTTTCAAAAAAACTCAATAATGCTCAGCGCAATTATTCTATAACAGAACTGGAGTGCTACCCAGCGGTCTTAAGTTTAAAGAAATTCCGAGCATACGTGGAAGGCCACACCTTCACCATTATTACGGACCATGCTAGCTTGAAGTGGCTTATGAGCCAGGCAGACTTAAGCGGCCGACTGGCTCGATGGAGCTTAAAACTCCAGGGATTCCAATTTGCAATAGAGCACCGTAAGGGTAGCCAGAACGTGGTGCCGGATGCCCTATCGCGCGTCGACTGCGTAGACGATTTGTCCTTCTGTCGATATGTGGACCTGTCGTCTGCCGCCTTCAGATCGACGGACTACCAGCGTCTCGCGGATCAAATCAGCGAGCAGGCTGGCCAGTTTCCCGATCTCCAGGTGTCAGATGGATACGTGTTCCACCGTTCGACCCCACGTACCGGCGACCCCGTAACGGATGACCTGAGTTGGAAATTGTGGATCCCGGAGGAACTCACTGCTTCCCTAGTTGAGTCCGCTCATGCTCCACCCCAAGCTTCCCATGGCGGTATTGGCAAAACGTTACATCGTCTTCGAGAAAAATATTATTGGCCGGCCATGGCCAGTCAAGTCCGAAAATATATCACACGGTGTGATGTCTGCAAGGAGTCCAAGGCTCCCAATACCTCCCTACGACCGCCGATGAGTAAGGCAATGGAAACGCACCGACCCTTTTAATTTCTATATGTTGATTACTTAGGCCCTTACCCCAGATCTAAGAAGGGACACACCGCCGTATTAGTCGTACTAGATGCCTTCAGCAAGTACCCTTTCCTTCATCCCGTTACCGCAGAAACGTCGAAGGCGGCCACTGAATTCTTGGAACATCGTATTTTCCACGCGTTTGGAGTGCCAGAAGTTATATTCACGGATAACGGGCGACACTTCACGTCTAAAGAGTTTGAAAAGCTGATGAATGATTACGGGGTTAAACATCTACGAACACCTATATATTCCCCTCACCCGAACGCCTCACAACGCGTCAATCGCTCCGTATTAGCCGCAATTAGAGCCTATCTGTCCGAGGACCATCGAGAGTGGGCAAACCACCTATCAGCCATAGAATGTGCACTCCGCAGTTCCCACCATGAATCCATAGGAATGTCTCCGTACCAAGTCTTATTCGGATATCATATGATCCTTCACGGAACAACATATCCGTTGTTAACCAAACTGGGGGCCCTGTAGGATGGGAATATTTCGGTACTTCCTTTGGTTGACAGGCAGCAATTGCTGCGTGAACGAGTCGAACGTAGGCTGGCAGAAGCACACCTGCGTCACCAAAAGGCCTATGACCTACGATGTCGAGCGGTTAGCTTCGACCCAGGACAGATAGTGTTCAGGAGAACCTTCCCAGTGAGCAATAAGGCGGATGGGTTTAACGCGAAGTTGGCAGCCAAATTCCTAAAGGCGCGAGTGAAAAGAAAAGTTGGTCACAGCCGTTATGAATTAGAAGATTTTACAGGACGGTCCTTAGGTATATATCATGCGAAAGACATCCGTCGATGACCAATACCTGTCATCGAAGTAAGCATATCCGAGTAGCCCTAATAAGGCATCTCGCCGGCTTAACCGGTTAACAATAGGGTACCCGCCGAGGTCCGCTTAGGTAGCTTCCCTAGCGGATGGTACACCACCTTGTCGCACTTGGTCGTCTGGGACCAAGTTTCAATGTTGAAATTCATCATGAGGCTGCCAGACCAGTTTTCTCTCTCCGGGGCACAGTCGCCTCGCTGGTTTTTTTTTCTTCTCCTCCTTCCATCTTTTCCTTCGTCTCGGCTCGAGTAGACCTATCAGGCGAAGGTATTTACCGCGATGCCTTAGCCCATGTCATTTCTTCCTTTCCGCTCTCCTATCTTTCTTCTTTTTCTAGAATTTCATCTTTTTCAGCTTCACCTCATAAACTCGTCTTTAAATACCACATCTTTTGGCAGTTGGCGATTCTTTGATTGTGGATTAACTCCGTGAATAAATCACAGAATTGGCGCCACTGAAGGTAGTCTCCTGTAAACTTGGGCAGGGCGATCTTGGGCAATTTCAATAACGATGCGTTATCATACGTTGAAGTAGTAGATGTGGTAGAATGTGAATGGTGCTGCGGTGAGAGCTGTTGCCGCAATCGATGAAGTTCGATAATCGTATTTTCCGCTTCTTCTTCCAGAACAAAGAATCGCTCGACGTCATAGCCTTCTGCCAAGGGGTCATCTAATTGGCTCCATATCTCTTGATGCAATGTTTTAGCTTCATTTAGATACTTCTGGATTCTTTCTACCTTAATCTGGTAAAACTGGTGTATCTGCAGTTGATCACAATCGAAATGGTGCGTTCGAGCACGTTCAAAATTGTTGATTGCTTGTTAATCAAGCAGCCTTGATTACGTACCCTTGCGGTAGTTAACTTCTCAATGTGTTTTGTTTGTCCCATAAACTTCTTAGAGACTTCTTCTTGATTCATACTTGCAGATGGTTGAAGTACATCTTTTACTGTTGTTTCCTTGCTGCCATTGGGGCGTTGCTCAAGAACTGATGTCGTTCTATTAGCGAATGTAGCTGGCTCCTCTGCTAAGTCGGATGTTGATGGGCTTCTGCTTGCCGGTAGCGTCTTGCTGCTGGCCAATCGGTTTGTTATGTCTTCTAGGGCATTCTCATACCCCTCTCGAACTTGTTCATAATATTGTTTGGTGAAGTACTGGTGGTCCACCTGGTCTCCAAATTGTACTCGAATCGTGTTGTCGTTTTCCTCAAAACGTTGCTATTGGGCTTCTAATTCCGCTCTCTTCCTTCGAAGATAGTCCGGAGTTTTTCGCGATGCTCCATCCTTCTTGTAGTTGCTGATAAGCTGTTTTAAATCCGCAGCCAGGTTCCGCTGCTCCTCGGTGAGATCCTCCATGGTAGCCATCTTGATGTTAGTTGCTTCTGGTCTTGCGTGTGTTCTTTCTTCCGATCACGTCGGGGTCACCATAAAATGTCTATGTCTCTTTTGCCTTAAAGTTTCGATTATAATTTGCTTAGGGTTCTTGTACCCGTAAGCGTATGACGTTATGTGTAAAACAGTGCTTGATACTGCTACACTAGAATGATTGTTCCAAGTAGGCTCACTTGGTAATATGCGAAATAAAACCCTTTGTTTCAGGTGAATAGATAATCTCTGAATGACTTCATTTATTTTCCAACTTTTCTTAAATACTAATTTTTAAACTAACAAAAAGAACAACATAATCGACATGTTTCTTTTCTCACGAGAAAATTCAAGTTGAAAAACAAAAGCATTAAATTTCGTCTGGCGACGAATTTTACCTTTTTAACCGACTTCAAAAAAAGAGGAGGTTACTCAATTCGACGTGTAGGTATTTTGTGGTCCTGTTCACGCATAACTTTGTAACCCAATAACTTTTTTGCTTTTTTTTTGGTTCATTTGAAGGGGGAGCTTCCCACGGTGGTCCCGTTAAATTTTTTCTAAATTCTGATAACGGAGTTCGAAGTTAGGCAGAAAAAACTGTTAAATTCAACCTGTTAAAGTTCAACCTAAACATTTCATGGGCACCGAACAAATTACTTTATTGTTGTAAACCTGTCAGCAGGCCGATGGCGGAGTGGGTAGAGCGTCGGATCTTCGGAGTCTGGTTGGAACTCTCGTTGGGTGAAGACAGACTATCGTTGCGGACTTGAAGTCTAAAACAAATAAACGGAGTGACGGTGTCAATTACTAATTATATTTAAAGCGCGAAGTGTAAAATAATATCTATTCTTTACTGCAGTGAGAAAGAAGTGTTATTTTAAAAATAAAATAAAAAGAACAAAGAACATAAGTGACAATAAGAACATAAGTGACAATAAGAACACTAAAATTAGTGCAGAGCATGTGCACAAAACAAGTGACATGTCTCTTTCAGGAAACACTACCAAAATGAAAAGTGTAAAGTGCGCCGATAAAGTGATCGCTGGTGATAGTGATTCCAGCAGTAATTATAGCCAAAAACTAAAAACAATGAACACGAGTGACAGTGACAATAATAGCGTGCGCAGCAACACTAAGCGCCGCCGTAAAATCAAAGCTGTTCCTAACCTTGTGCAGCGAAAAGCAAGGAGAGAAGAACAACAGCCAGCAGCATCTGGGTCTAGGTCAACGGCCCCATGTACCGTGGTCATAGAACCAGACCAGGAGTCATCATATGATTCCGTCCCAGGCCTGCAAGAATACAAAGGCCAGGGAAACAGTTTCAGTGCACTGGCCACTGAAACTATAGAAGACGAGGTCAGACTCGAACAAATTATTGAGGAGCTGAAAGAAAAAAACTTTCCGAGGCTCCCCAAAACAAAGGCGACGAAAACGGCAGTGCTCGAGGCGAAGCAACAACAACAAAAACAACAACAGCTGACGCAGAGTAATATGCCCCAACAACAACAACCACAGCAGCGGACAACAAAGCCCCAACAACAACAACAACAGAAGAAGGAGAAAATACCACCAATCAACATTTTCCACCAAAAGCCGGTGGATACTATAAGGTTAGCGAAACAGGTGCTTAAGCACGCAAACTTTTATATTAAGCGATTAAATGGGACAAAGCATGCGTTAGTTTTAAGTAGTGTAGAGGATTTCAAAAAAATGAAGATTGTCTTAGAAAGGGCGAATACCCAATTTTTCACTTTCACCACGAAAGGTGAAAAGGTGCAAAGCGCCCTCTTAAAAGGGCTTGATGCGGATTCTGACCCGCAAGAGCTCCTGAATGACCTACAGTCATTAAATATAGAAAATTTAAAATTTACAGCCGTCAAACGCTTCAGCACGGCCCATTCACGCTCCTCTGAGAGGCATCTGCCTATCTTTCTCGTTCAACTGACTCCCGACAGTCGGCTGGAAAATTTAAAATCCATTAAATATGTTAACTTCCACGTCGTCACATGGGAGAAAATTAATAAAAAAGCTGGCATCCTCCAATGCATGAGGTGCCAAAGGTTTGGTCACGCCGCAGCTAACTGCCAAATGGCTTTTAGGTGCGTGAAATGTGATAATAACCACAAACAAGGTGAATGTCCCTTGGGGAAAGAAAAAGTTGCGGACAAGAGCAAGCTGTTCTGTGTTCTCTGCAAATCAAATGGACATCCTGCTAGTTATAGAGGATGCCCTAAATATGCAGAGCTCAAGCAACGCATTAAAGCGCGAAAAGACCAGTTAGAGGCTGAACAAGCGAAAAAAACGCAAATGTTCAAAAATTTCGTTGTTCCTGGTATGTCCTTTGCCCAAATGGCTACAGGAGCCCAGGCAACAAAACAACAAGCTCCTAAAGCTGCTCCTGCAGCGAGCTCTGGAGACGGTGACCTTAAGGCGGTTCTCTTGTCCATACAAGGGCAAATCGCACAGCTCCAGCAACAACTGAGCGAGCAAGCCGCTCGTCTAGATATAGTATACTCTGCGTTCTTTTCGACAGAAACCATCTCTGGGTAAGCTGTTTAATGGCTTTACGCAGGGAGGACACGATCAAGGTCATTGCGGTGAACGTCAACTCGTTGATACGAAACGAGAGAAGGGCGAACCTACTAACCCTCTTACAGAACCAAAATCCGGATGTGCTTTTGGCTAGTGAAACTAAACTAAGCGAGAAGCACAAAATGGATTACAAAGATTACGTGGTAATTAGGCGTGATCGACCTAATGCCATACAAGGCGGAGGCCTACTTATATTAACAAAGACTTCCCTGAAATATAAAATCGTGTATAGTAGAGATATAGAAAGGTTTCAGGTGCTAGAAGCGTGCGTTATATACATCCCTCTGTCTAGTGGCAGAAGGTTGTATATAATTGCCGCGTACGCACCCCAAACTTCTCAATCCAGGCTATTTATAGAGGAATTGAACTTGCTCTTTCAAACGCTTCAACTGGAGTCGGAGCAAAATTTTTACCTATTGGCCGGAGATTTAAACGCACGTCATGCGGCATGGGGAAACCAAACAGCTAATACCAGGGGCAGCCAACTGAATGACTGGTTGGTCCAAAATAGAATTCAGCGAAAAATTAATCTTCTCGCTACAGACATACCATCATACCCAGGCGGTGGGTCGTTTCTGGATTTATGCCTGCTAGATTCTCGGATGGGGCTACCAGGGATAAATACGAACGAGACAAACTGCTTAACAACAGTGCCCTACGACAGCGACCATTATGGACTTGAAATAACAGTACAAGTCCCTGACGATTCCGTAGAACTTCTGGAATATTGCGAAGTGCACCCTTTTGCATATCAAAAGATGCACTGGCCAAAATTCGAGAAGGCTATGGAAAGGGCAATACAGAATACCAGACTCCTACCTCCAACGACCAGGAATCTAACCAACAACGAGATTGATTCATATCTCAAAAATATGGACAGTCTCATCATACAGACGATGGATAAGACTATACCAAGAACGAAAAAAAAGAACAGCACGGACTGCTACAGGAATGCAACGATCGACGCACTGCACAAACACAAAAGTCGAGTGTTGACGAGACTGAAAGCCCTTCACCGCCAGTTTCGAGACCGAACGAGTCCGGAGATCGTAACTCTTAAATCGGTTATGAAAAATCTCCAACATCTATTGAAACAACAATACTCACATTCTGTGAATCTGTATTGGAACAACAAGATTCGTGCTATTCAAACTAATAGCGCGAGCATGTTCCCACAGATAAATAAAATCTTTAGGAGCAAAACCCATAACCGATTAGACAAGTTGCGCATCCCTCGGACTCGGTCTAACGAAGAGCTATTGAGGTCTGCGGGCTTGAATCCGGAAGAAATCAACCGCATAGACGACAATTATTGTATAGAGGACGAGCAGGAAAAGGTGGATTTCGTGGGGTCCTACTATCAGGGAATTTATTCGGTGAACACCAGTGTTCGGGCGAATTTTGACCTTGAGAATAGGGCCTTACTGAACCATTTCAGATTGTCTAATGAAATTGAAGCTTGGAAATCTGAGAATCGATCAATCATCGAATTCAGTGAAGACTGCCCAGCGAATGATATTCCCGCGGCCCAACTAAATTTTACTTTCATTAGAAAAATTGATCTCCTGTTAATATTTCGCCACCTAAACAATAAGAAGTCGTCCGGGGTGGATGGTATCCCAAACATCGTGTTAAAGAATTTGCCTCTGGTAGCCATAGACACATACACCACTTTGTTTAACAACGCGTTAAACAACGCCCATTTTCCAGGACACTGGAAGACGGCAGTGGTGTACCCAATACCCAAAAAGGGTAAAGATAAAAGTAACCCTGCTAATCTTCGGTCAATTAGTTTGCTTCCGAATATCAGCAAGGTGTTTGAAATAGTGATTAATAGATCATTATCCAAATGGGTTGAGGAAAAAAAGATAATTCCCGATAACCAATTCGGATTCCGGGCAGGGCATGACACTATTCATGCCGTGTCGAAATTGGTATCAGACATACACTGGAACTTTATGAAAGGCCAGTGTACTGGAGCATGCCTGATCGATTTTGAGAAGGCGTTCGATACAGTATGGATCGAAGGTCTTCTCTACAAACTGGTCAGACTTGGCATGTCAGGACCCCAGCTATACACGATTTATAACATGATCTCAAAGAAGAAGTTCGTCGTCAAAAGTGGCAACTTCACTTCCAGTAGGGTCTTTGACATTAAAAATGGTCTGCAACAGGGTGCGGTAAACTCGCCGCTCTTATTTAATATCTTTACGAGTGACCTAATTAGTTCACTCCGCTTCGCTTTGGCGTATGCGGATGACCTGATTGTGTACAGGACGGGGCCGAAGATTGGAGTGATCCAGACGCTCCTACAACGTGACTTCGAAACAATCGAACGCTATAGTGATGATTGGAAGTTGAAGATCAATGTTAGCAAATGCGAATCGATCCTCTTTCGTACTGTTCTAAAAAGAGCTTCCTACGATGTACAGAGGAACTGGAAAACTTTTAAAATTTCGAACAATGCTGGACAAGCATTAGAAAGGAAATCGGAAGTGAAATACCTTGGGCTTTGGCTGGATCAGTACTTGTATTTCAATAGAAATGTAAGTGCTGCTCTGGACAAGGCAAACAAGGCGTTTCACATGACTAAAAGGCTTTTTTATAGCAGACACCTAAGCTCACGGGTAAAGGTGATCTGCTACCAGGCCTTGGTCAGACCGATGTTAACTTATGGTTGCCCAGTGTGGTTCAACATATCCCCTTTTTATATGGAAAAGCTTCGGGTTTTCGAAAGACAATGCTTACGGGCGTGCTTAAGGTTGTATCGGACACCCGAATCAGGCTTCACGAAGTTTCACGCCAACAATGTTCTTTACGATAAGGCATCTGTTAATAGGATCGACAACTTCATAATCAAGTTGATTCGAGGTCATATTGCTAGAGCGACGGAGAGCGACAATCCTCTCATTCGGGGAGCGTTCTACCCGAACGCGAGATACCACAAAACAGCTTGTGAACGCGGCTTTATTTCTCCAGAGACATTTGTGTACCTGGATTCAAAAAGATTGGTCCAAGATAGATCGGGGGTGCCTCTCTTCTACCACTTGCATCGCAGGGCGTGTGACAAGCGATATAATTATACGGAAGAGGATGGGAATGTTCAGGAGCTCTTGAGGTTCAGTACCAGAATCTCAGAAAGAGACAAAAAAGATGCCGCCAACGCCTACTCATTGTACTGGTGGTTGGGCGACTAATTATTGGGTATTCGCCCTTAAATTATTAGATATAGACTAGTTTAGCTTGTAATTTAGACTTAACGATTAGCTTAGGGCTTAGACAGGATTAGTTATAGTTTTTACTTAGTAATAGACCTAGTTTTAAGTAAGCTTAAGTGCGAGCTACCACGAGCTTTTGTTAGTTTTGTTTGTCTGTTTTTGTTGTTGTTTGTCTGTTCTTTGTCTGTTTTGTTAGTTTTACTAACACGAGCCCGTGGAAGCTCGTCGCCTGGACGGAGTACAACCGAGGCAGGTCCTCCGCTGTACCTCGTCCGGATAGTTTTGTGTTTAGGTTAATTAGCTTGTAAGTAAGTGGTGCGAGCTTTCACGAACTCGAGCTCTAGCATCACTCGAGTCTGTGGAAGCCCGTCGCCTGGACGGGGGTCACCTGAGACGATTTAATCGTCTCCGCTGCCCCCCGCCCAGATAGTGGTAGATCTAAGCCATAGAATTAAGTAGTTGTAAGGTTTTATATAAAATAAATATAGTGTCTAAGTTTTTTTTCCAATTTTTCTTAGAATTAAGTTGATAATGTTTTCCTTTTAGAGATAAAATATAATTATAAAATAGATAAGTTTTAGCCGAAAGGCATAAGCTAATTTAAGACATAGATTAATTTAGAGTGCCTGCTGAGGGCCAGTAAGTTAGATAGATTACAATAGGCTAGAATAATTAACTTTAAGCGTTTAGTTAAATTTATATTAAGATAGATGTTAAGGTAAATAAAATGCTTTTAAAACTGAAAAACTGAAAGCGTCGGATCTTCGATTCAGCGTTTCAGGTTCGATTCCGGTCGGGGCAGCCGGTTTTTTTCTTTTTCTCTTTTTATTTTTTCTGAAATGATTTATTAACATATTGGTCAGCGGCCGATAGTACTTGACATAGCGCAAAGGGCTAGAGACGAGTATTCTTGTCTGTGGGATCTGTGGGGTGCGAGTTCGATCCCAAGGGCTCGCGGTGCTTTTTTTTCTATATATCGACAAAATAATTATTTTTTAATTTCCTTCGGGGAATTTTGTTGCATATTCAACAAGTTTTCGACGTGATTGCGTCTGTAAATTTGCTTCCAGAACAAAAGCCGATAAGAACGAAATTATGGCGAACTTTGCAGCTCAAAAAACTATTGTTTATATCGAATAAATAAATATACCATGACGTGGATGAAGAATCAAAGAAGTTTATTGTTTACATTTAATTTCCCCGATATCAATGGCAACTTAACTTTTTATATGCCTTATATTATCTTGATCTGTATGTGTGTATAGTGTAAACAAATCTTGCAACTTGGTTTTGACCCAGTTCCATATAACCGATCAACTGCAAATTTTGCACATACGTATAGTTCGCATAACAATACAATCTGCAATCAAATTTTGCAATTGCGCTCCCCGACCCCAGACATGGGTATCAAATGAAAAGGTGTGACAAGTAGAATACACTTCGCTATGTGGCGTCGTAAAAACGTAGGCTCCTTGCAATGACAGGCAATATTAAAAAATGAATGGACTAAAAAGCACGAAATAAAAAAAAATTTTAAAAACCGACTTCAGAAAAAAACCCGCGATGCACAAAAAAGGATGAAATAATTGTTCTTAACAACATCAATCCAATAAGAATGGATCTAGAAAGAAGAATCACTTTTGAAGACGGTGCTAACACATGTGGGTGATATATTAAGGGCATAAGCCTAACAAAGAAATGTAAACAATTGCCGAAGCAAGAGTTAGTGCAATCAAAGTCAACTACTACCTGGCACCGTCTTC
This sequence comes from Thereva unica, assembly GCA_949987705.1. Taxonomy (NCBI): domain Eukaryota; kingdom Metazoa; phylum Arthropoda; class Insecta; order Diptera; family Therevidae; genus Thereva; species Thereva unica. The sequence continues at coordinate 164,460,083 of OX465281.1, read as the reverse complement.
AAAAGTGATTCTTCTTTCTAGATCCATTCTTATTGGATTGATGTTGTTAAGAACAATTATTTCATCCTTTTTTGTGCATCGCGGGTTTTTTTCTGAAGTCGGTTTTTAAAATTTTTTTTTATAATAATTAGTTTACGGTGCATTTTCTTGAGGAGATAAAAAGCTTTTTGGTGCAAGTGCAGGAAATGGTATTGAATTACGGTGTGAAGGAATTTACTTTTGAGCTTATTCTATGTCTATGCTAATTTTTTCTATTTTCTATTTTTTTTTATGTTTTTATATAGGAGATTCAACAGATATTACTATACAGGCGGATGCGTCACTTACTACAATTTGACATCCAGGATTATATTTTGCTATTTTTTATTCTATTATGTTTTCCAACATCTTTTATGGCCGCTATTTTGAATTTGGAATGATGCCACACAGCTAATTGTATTCTACCTACTTGTAATACCCTCTCATTTGATACCCATGTCGGGGATCGGGAACACAATTGAGAAATTCGGCCGCCATCTTGAATTTACAAAAGTTTGATATTGCATCGTCAGGCCATCCTACTGTATCAATTGATATTTCAAAAAAGAATTAATCGATTGAATAGAATTACTTTATTTTTTATTATTATATCGTACAGCATTGGATAACTCTCAGTGAGACCGTCGGACCTGGACTTAGTGCTCACTTGGAGTTCTGTATGTGACTGACTAACGTCATTCTAGCACCCGGTATTTATACAAGTTGGCTCCAGGGTAACGAATAAACAAGGAACCTTGTAATATACAATACTAGCTGGAACCCGGTGGGCCTAGCTGCACCCATCAATGTGGTGGATGGTGGTCATTCGGCGCTTCCCACAGAATTATCCGTTGTAAAATATAGTTTAGTTATTTTCGGAACACACTTGCTACAAAATAAAACGCTTTTTACTTTAATTACTTTTATTTAAATAAAAAAATGAAAACCCGTTGCGGACGATAGCTTAATTAAGACTAACTCTAAGATTCTTAACAAGATTTTTAGCTACCTCAATGCGCGTGAGAACAGACGTTATTGTAATATGAATCCCGACATTTGCTTGCAATTTGTATCTAATAAGAATGCAACGTTGTTAATTTAGTTTTTAAGAATTAAATTTAAGACGAATTGAAATGAATTGTCGCTAAGGGTTTTAATGAAATTAGAGTTTGAGGAATTTGCTTAGCGACGCGACGTGAGAAAATAAATTATGAAAATGGTGAGCTGTCGGTGTTCTGGGATGTAACACCTCGACTCCTGGCGAATAAATTTCGTTTTGATTTTTACATTGGTCTGTCCTCCTTTGCATTTAGAGAAAATAAAAACACATATTATTAAAATTCCAAAAATAATGACAATGTCAGTACTAATGCTTGTATACCACTTCCAATTGCTTTCAAATTTGATTTCTTCTAACTTTTTAGTATTATTAATGAACTTAAAGTACAATTTTCTTATCGTGATATTACGCTCTACATTTGGTAGGATTTTTTCATAATATTCTACAATTTTATTATCAAATTGCAGATTATTTATCGCAATAGTGCAATTTTCAAATCTAATTACATTATTTCTTTTAATTTTTATAATTTGTTGTTGACTACAAGTATGTACTAATAAAGTCTCATTTAAATTTTTTGTTACTATAATATTGTCGTCGATTAATTTGACTTCTTCTACATTATTTCTTTTATATAGTTACATTTCATTTCTCTAAAGTTTAAAAGATTCGAGATACAATCATCTTCAAATTGGACTAGCTCCCTTTTGAGGATGTGTTTCTTTTTAATATTTGCAAAAACATATTTCTGAGAGGTAATTATTTTGTTGATATCAGTATTTAGTTCCAATGAATTATTTTTATTTTGGATCTTCTCGATCGAAACTCTAAAATACATCTCATGGACGAACTTTGGTACTGACAGTACAAATACGATTAAATTGTTTTTGAAAAGTACACAATTTTCTATGTAGGGAAATTTTTCAATTATAATATTGTAACTCAATATTTCTTCTTGTGACAAAATATTTCTGGGTAAAATTTCTAATTTACTAGCTAAAATTACTTCTTTATGCCGTGTTCACAATGTTAAATTGCTAAATTTGCTATGTGCACAGTGCTGAAGTGAACTTTAGGACATAATTTAAAAATGTCAATAACAGTTGTTAAATTAAAAATATTCACAAAAGAAACTGCCAACAGAAGTCTTAGGCTGGTCGTCCACTGGAAGCGTATTCGAGCGGCTACGCGCTTCGGCTACATGAGCGGCTAGAGGCGGCTACAAGCGGCTGTGAGATACGCGGCTACACGCTACAGGGGTCGTCCACTGCAAGCTTTTCATGCTGCTCAGTTTGAAGTGAATTTGACATAATAATTTTTATTCCAGGAGAGATACATATTTGATAATTATAGGGAGTGTAATTATCGTAGAACCTTGTGTCAAGGATTAAATTGTGGCTTCTGATGGTGCCTACCTACAGTAAAAATTTCATGAAAAAATAATGGTAACTTTTCGAGTAAATCTCAAAAATGAAAAACACCTGTTTCACGAAAAAAGGTTGAACAAGGTCCACAGTGGTCCTAGAATTTTTTTTGAAGGCCTAATTTATTCGCAAGGATTTGCTCCACAACTCCATTTTCATGAAATGTATGATAGGTTTGATTTAACAACTTAAAAACTCGTTTGAAAACCGAAACTCGAAAAGTTACCATTATTTTTTCATGAAATTTTTACTGTAGGCAGATACAATTTAATCCTTGAACACTAGGTCCTACGATAATTACACTCCCTATAATTAAATGTCAATGTCCCTATAATTGAATTTTTCTGCAAAAACCTGGTGACCGACTTCAATGGTGCAAAACTCATATTTTTCGTCTTTTTAAGCACTATTATGTAGTATTTTTTGTTTTCTAAAACAACAATTTTTTCGTACCTAAAAAGTGAAAAAACTTGTTTTCGATACTATTATTAACCTTTTTCCACCTTTTCCCCTCGACCAATTTATCCAAAACACATTCATTGAATTCCTACGATTTTTCTCTTAGTTATAGCGTCAAGAAATCGCGGGGTAGATTTATTTTATTTTAAATATAGAAAGCTTTGGAGAAAATTATTTCCTGATTCGAGCGGCTACGCGCGACCGATCCAAAATAATTTGGATTCACGCGGCACGCTCGAATACGCCTATAGCCGCCCGCTCGAAGTCGCTTGCAGTGGACGATGTTTGTATGAAATCCTTTATGTTGGATCTGTCGCGCATAGCCGCGTGTAGCCGCTTATGAAGCCGAAGCGCGTAGCCGCTCGAATACGCTTCCAGTGGACGACCAGCCTTATTCTTAACTAAAAATTTGGTGTGACCGGTCTTGATTTAATTTTAAAATAAAATTTACTTATTATTTAAGTAAAATCGATTGTATTTAGCGAGCATCCTGTTAACTAAATTTTACAAAATAAGCAACATAAATAACCTACTTTGGTACAATAATTCAGCTTGTTCATTAGTGTGAGAACCAGATGTCACTTGCTTATTCCGAATTTCCGAAATTTGAGTGTTGAAGTTGAAGTAGAGCCAACTTTAACTGATGTTCTCAAATTTTGACTTGAGATGGAAATACAGAATTAGGCAGTGGAATGAGCGGGACAAAACATAAAATAAATCCACTTTCTCATTGTGCACGAGGCATTAGTGTTAGAAATTTGTTATAAGATCGTGTTAATATTTTCGCTTAGTAGCAGTCATAATGGTAAACATTTGTAATTCTTTGTGAATTTGATCAACGTGTATTTCAAATCCATTTATTTTTGTGTTTATTTTATCTTGTACGGTATTCACATGATTTGTGATATTTAGTACTAGCATAAAACCCGCGTGCCTTGCAACGCCTTTAAATAAAAACTGTTTATTATATGCAATGTTTTCCTTCAAAAAAAACAAACCAAAATGTCAGCTGTTATTATCCCTAAAAGAGTTTATTATAGTGCACTTTTTTAATAAGTATGGTTGTTTATGATAGAAGTTAAATACTTATAAAGTTAAAAAAAATGAAAATCTAAGAAAAAGAAACAACCGAATCGCGTAACATAAATTTTAATACTAATTTTTATTACAAAGCCTTCTTTGAGGAAAAAGTTTAAACAAGTAAAACTAAGTATACATATCTAAATACAGAAGGCAGTGAAAATACTTGTTGTTTGTTCTCGTTGCAGATGTGGCGTTTAATGTTGCCAGTATTTACTATTGAGCATTTCGAACATACCGCTCGCCTCGTCCATCTAGCGACGAAATCTTGTCCCGTTGTTAATCTACTTGAGCTATGGCACCGCCCGCCGTCTTAAAGTGTGTTAAAACAAAAAAAAAAGGTTAATGATAATCTTTCCCAGCTCTTTCCTCAAGCTGTATGTCCTCTTCGTTGAAAGGCAGAACCGCTAGTTTAACTATTGGTCTAAGAATGGTGGAATTTTGTGTGCGAATTGTAGCGACACGAACCAGGTCATCACTTCCAGGATGTAAAGCGACCACCCTGCCGATTGGCCACTTGCAAGGGGGAAAGCGATCATCTTTGATTAGAACCAGATCGTTGATTTTAATTGCTGGTTTAATTGTGGTCCACTTGTTGCGTTGCTGCAGGCAATTTAGATATTCCCCAGACCATCTTTTCCAAAAATCTTGGAACATCTTTTGGGTTTGTTGCCATCGGGATAAACGATTGGTATTTAGGTGCAGAAGACTAGGTTCCGGAAGCGTTGTAATGGGTCTGCCAATCAAAAAATGGCCAGGCGTCAGGGGATCTAAGTCTTCAGGATCGTCGGTCAGCGGACAAATGGGCCTAGAATTAAGTGCAGCTTCAATTTGACATAACAAGGTTGTCATTTCCTCAAAAGTGAGACGAGTGTCTCCGACAATGCGCCGCAAATGATGCTTCACAGACTTCACCGCCGACTCCCAGATTCCGCCAAAATGAGGGGAGTGTGGTGGAATGAAATGCCACTTGGTACCATCGTTGGATAGTAGCTCTGGAACTCGATAAGCATCACAATTTTTTGAAAGGACTAGCTTTGTTTTTAATTCTGCATCTGCTCCGATGAAATTAGTACCTCGATCGGAGTACAAGTCAGTGCATATTCCGCGCCGAGAGGTAAATCTTCGAAAGGCTGCTATAAATGACTCCGACGTCAAGTCTCCCACTAGTTCTAAGTGTACAGCTTTTGTACTTAGACAAATAAACAAAGAAATATATCCTTTCTGGGTCTTAAATCCTCTTCCTTTGTGTATCTTGAGAGTAATAGGCCCAGCATAATCTAAGCCACTGTGTTGAAATGGCTGCGAAGATCTTACTCTAGTAGGTGGCAAAGAACCCATCAGTTGGTCCTTCCAAACAGCTGCCTGTCGAAAGCAGGGTAGACATCGGTGAATGTAATGACGTATTGCGTTTCTACCATTAAGTATCCAATAACGTCGTCTTATTTGGCACAACGTGAGTTGAGTCCCGCCATGTAATGTGAGCTCATGATAATACTTGATAATCAAGGTAGTGAAGTGATCCTTCTTCGGCAAAATTATTGGATGTTTTTCCGAATAAGGAAGTTTAGAGTTTTTTAGGCGACCGCCAACTCTCAAGATTACGCGACCATCAATAAATGGACGTAAGCGTAGTGTAGGGCTATTAGAATTAATCGGTTTTCCTGATGATAGTTGGTGGATTTCATGAAAAAAGTAGTGATTCTGAACCAGGATAATGCAGCATGATAAAGAGTCATGTAATTCTGTGGTGGTTAATATCGTAGTTTGACGATGAGAAGTGGGTAGCCTACAGTTGGAGCTGAATCTGCGAATGTAGGCCACAATCCGTATCAGCTTCGACAGCGAAGAATAGCGCTCAATAATAGAACAATTTTTTGTTGATCTTACATGTAGCACCGTAGTCTTCTTTTCTTCTAAATCTTCTGGTTTTGAAAATGTTGGTAAATTAGGCTGCCAATATGTAGCGTCTTGCTGCAGCCATGAAGGTCCTTTCCACCACAATGTGAAGTTAGGTAGTTTTCCTGGTCTAAGGCCGCGACTAGCGCAGTCTGCAGGATTATCCTCTGATGACACGTATCTCCATTGATTTATATTTGTTGATTGTTGTATTTCCGATACTCTATTCGCAACATAGGTCTTCCATCGGGAGGGAGGTGCACGCAACCAACTAAGAACCGTGCTTGAATCGGTCCATGCTACAATTGAATAAGGTATAGTGAAGGTAGATTTGAGGTTGTTCAGCAGACGAGTAAGCAATACTGCTGCAGCTAGTTCCAGGCGAGGTATTGACATCGTTTTTAGAGGAGCGACCTTACTTTTTGCAGCTACCAGTTGTACAAGTATATCAGGCTTGTCAGGTTGAATTACCCGAGAATATACTACTGCGGCATACGCTGTATTAGATGCATCAGCAAATCCGTGTAATTCAAATGAAAGTTGTGAAGATTTGATGTTTAACCATCGTGGTACTCGAATTTGTTCTAGAAAAGGCAGCTCTTCTCGAAAACTCATCCACTCATTCGATAGTGACGTAGGTAGTGGATCGTCCCAACCTAGTCCAGTCAGCCATAACTTTTGAAGCATTGTTTTAGCCATAATGATGCTTGGAGCTAGGAAGCCTAGGGGATCAAACAGTCTGGAAATATCTGACAGTAACTTACGTTTTGTAACGACTCCCGTATTATGTGGAAGTTGGACCTTGAAACTAAATTGATCTTTGGCTGGCTGCCAAAAAATACCTAAGGTCTTTATGGTATTGTCAGCATCATTATCTAAAGATAAGGTGGCACTTTCCTCACGATATTCAGGCGGTATTTCGCGTAACAGCTCGGAATTGTTCGAGGCCCACTTTTTAAGAGTAAAACCACCACGGCTTAGAAGTTCAATGAGCCCATTTTTGAGTTGGTTAGCAGAGTCCAGATCATCAGCACCCGATAGAATATCATCCACATAGCAATCACGAATAAGAACTTGAGAAGCGCTTGGATACGCAGACTTCTCATCTTCCGCCAGCTGGTGCAGGGTCTTTATTGCGAGATATGGGGCTGGAACTGTTCCATAGGTAACAGTTTTAAGCTGAAAATCCTTGATTGATTCATCGACAGAATTTCTCCACACTATTCTTTGTAGGTTGAGGTCCTGTTCGTTTACCCAAATTTGACGAAACATCTTTTCTATGTCGGTTACAAAAACTATTTGATGTTCTCTCCACCGGGTAACTATTGACCATAAATCTTGATGTAGCTTGGGTCCCGCAAATAGTCGTTCATTAAGTGAACATCCATTACTTGTTTTTTGGGAACCGTTGAAAACAACTCTTATCTTGCCAGAGGGACTGTGATTCTTAAATACCCCGTGATGTGGCAGGTAGTATGTATTATGCGAAGGCTGCATAGAAATTTGTGAAGGAGAGATAGGCTGCATATGTCCTAGGGATAGATATTCGTTCATAAAAACACAATATGCATCCTTCAGTTTAGGATTTAGTAAAAATTGCCGCTCTAGCTGGTTGAGTCGACGTACTGCAACACTTCTGGATTCTCCTAAATTTAATGAATCATCAGCAACTATCTTAGGTAACCGTACCACATATCGGCCATCAGTGCGATAATGAGTTTTGAGAAAATAGTCTTCGCATTGGAGCTCTTCTGGAGTAAGCTTGCGTTTCTCCATAACCTCTTCAGTCTCCCAAAACTTTCGTAGATGTTCTTCTAGCTGTAATAAAGAGCAACAAAATGTATTTATAGTAGAAGATGGTAGTTTATTATTATTGGTGCAGGCTCCAGAGATTATCCATCCCAATTTAGTATTTTGGGCTAGCAATGAGTTCGTGTGGTCTTTTTCCAGGCCAGGCAGGATAATTTGAGCATAAATGTCAGTCCCCAGGATAAGGTCGACTTCTTTAGATTGATAGAAGTTTGGATCGGCCAGTTGGACTCCTTGTAGTTGTGACCAGTGACTGACTTCAGGACAGGGCGTAGTGGGTAAACCATTAGTCAATGTACGCAGAACCAATGCATTAACTTCTACGGAATAGCTGGCATCGATCCGAGACGTAAGTTGGAAGGTAACTAGACCTCTGCTGTTGACAGAACCCTGGGCTCCAATACCAAAGACAAGAGTATTATCTTTCTTCCTGGGAAGCTTTAGTATCTGAGTAGCAGATTCCGAGATGAAACTTGCTTCAGACCCTTGGTCTAGTAGCGCACGGAGTTGAGCTGTATTTCCGTTTGAACATGAGACGTTCACCAAGGCTGTAGCTAGAAGAATTCGTTTGTTGGATGATAGTTGATTGGCTACATGGGAGTAAACAGTTTTAGCCGATTGGACTTGAACAGGTTGATCAGTTTGGTCAACTTCAGTATGATGCAGCATCGTGTGATGATTTTCGTTACACGTTTGACAGCGATGTGTAGATGGGCAGCGTTTTCTATCATGACCACTACGTAAGCAGTTAAAGCATAAATTTTCTTTTGCCACAAAGGCTCTTCTTTCCGAGACTGCAGTCTGTCTAAATACAGGGCAAAAGAACAGGAAGTGCAATGCCTTACAGAGCGGACACTGGCTTTTAACTTTAAAATTAGTGCGAGCAGCTTGAACATTTAATGATGTACAACGAGGTCGAGTTGAATGTTGATTGTTGGATTTGTTGACAGGTTTATGGTTGGCTTGTGTTGATTTTATGGCATCGAGCATTCGTAAACGATTTACTAAAAATATCTCTAAGTTGGCCAAAGTAGGCATGTCCAAAGAACTGCTGATCTCACGTTCCCAGTCTTCTCGTATGCCAAGCGTTAACTTTTCTGTTGTGATGAAAACTATCAGATCATCCCACTTTTGCACTGGTCTATTTAACGTCTCAATAGCTTTTAATGACTGCTGTGTACCGTCTACCAAACAACGAAGTTCAGCTGAAGAATTTGAAGTCATGGACGGTAGATTGAACAAAGTCTTTAGATGATGATAGATCAATATCCGTGCATTATCATAACGAGAGGATAATAATTCCCATGCAGGAACATAGTTTCCATCAGAGATTGGCATATTTTCAAGTAGAGAAGAAGCTTCTCCAGATACACTGGCACGTAAATAATGAAGCTTTTGAGCATTGGTCAGTCTCTTATTTTGATCAATTAGCGAGGTAAATAGGTCCTTGAACGAAATCCATTCGGTATACAAACCACTAAACTTTGGAATGTTAATTCGAGGTAGGATGGGTTCTGAGTATGATGTCTCGCCTAAACCATTTCCCTGAAGCGTCGTCGAGGTTTTATCTGAATGATTTGTAGAGGAGTCAAGCTTCTCTTGATAATCCCTTAAATATGCCATGGCTTCTAAATAGTGATTTTCGCATTCCAAATACTGGTCGGCTACAAAATATTCCAGTTTTTCTTGCTCAGCAGCTAAGATCTCTTGAGATAGGATTTCATGAGTTTCAGTAAATTTTCTCCAGTAAGAAGTTAACAGCTCTATTCTGGATATTACAACCCCTTTTGTGATATTTTGAGCTCCTAATTTTAAAAAATTGTCTTTAAAACGTCGGATAAGCCTCATTGTATTCTGCTGCGGTTTTAATTTTTCCATCTTAATTTATTTTATATTTTTCACGAGCGTGAACTAAGGAATAGAAATCGCGAGCGCGAATAATTGATCTTTATGATAGCCGCGATCCGGCTCGAAGGACCAGAATGTTTATGATAGAAGTTAAATACTTATAAAGTTAAAAAAAATGAAAATCTAAGAAAAAGAAACAACCGAATCGCGTAACATAAATTTTAATACTAATTTTTATTACAAAGCCTTCTTTGAGGAAAAAGTTTAAACAAGTAAAACTAAGTATACATATCTAAATACAGAAGGCAGTGAAAATACTTGTTGTTTGTTCTCGTTGCAGATGTGGCGTTTAATGTTGCCAGTATTTACTATTGAGCATTTCGAACAATGGTAAACAAATTGCTGCGTATATCACCTCTGCCCAACAAATCTACAAGTTTTGAAGCAGAAATTGGCATGTTTATGTCATCAAGAGAAGTGACATTTTAGGTTTTGACGAACGTTCGTTAAGTTTGTTCGCCTATTTACGTGGGTGCAAGAAATTATGAAGCAATCACAAATGAATATTATATAAAGTGAATTTCGAGTCATTCATTTCTACGTGATTATAGGGATGCACTGTCAAAATTTCAGCCCTTCAGCTTCAGAGGTTTGGGTTAACCCAATTTCACCCCCTTATGGGATGAATTTCGAGTAATCGCCTCTTAGTTGATGTCCACGTCATTATAGGGATGCACTGTCGAAATTTCAGCCCTATAGCTCCAGTAGTTTGGTAACCCCATTTCACTGCGTTAGGGGATGAATTTCGAAAAATCGCTTCTTAGTGAATGTCCACGTCATTATAGAGATGCACTGTCAAAATTAAAGCCCTTCAGCTTCAGCGGTTTGGGTTAACCCCATTTAACCCCCTTAGGGGATAAATTTCAAAATATCGCTCCTAAGTGGATGTCCACGTCATTATAGGGATGCACGGTCAAAATTAAAGCAATTCAGCTTCAGCGGTGTGGGTTAACCCCATTTTACCCCCTTAGGGAATGAATTTCGAAAAATTGCTTCTTAGTGGATGTCCACGTCATTAAAGGGATGCACTGTCAAAATTTCAGCCCTATAGCTCCAGCGGTTTGGGTAAAGCCTATTTCACCCTCTTAGGGGATGAATTTCGAAAAATCGCTTTATAGTGGATGTCCACGCAATTATAGGGATGCACTGTCAAAATTTCAGCCCTATAGCTATAGCGGTTTGGAAAAACCCCATTTCACCCCCTTAGGGGATGAATTTCGAAAAAAATGCCTTATAGTGGATGTCCACTCAATTATAGGGATGCACTCTTAAAATTCCAGCCCTATAACTTTAGCGGTTTGGATAAACCCCGTTTCACCCCCTTAGGGGATGAATTTTGAAAAATCGCTTCTTAGTGGATGTTCACGCCATTATAGGGATGCACTGTCAAAATTTAAGCCCTATAGCTATAGCGGTTTGGAAAAACCCCATTTCACCCCCTTAGGGGATGTGTTAAATGCAAACTGAAGAGTTTAGGAATAGAAATTAAACGCGTCAGTTAACAACCAAGTTTTCTTTATTTATGAAAAAAAATGTTAAATATATAAAACAAATTTAATATAATTTTATATACTTATGCTACTGGACTTTTGAAATACAACAACAGAATTTACAAAAAATGCTCCAAATAAATGAGAGATTTTTCTGGAAACTTCCTGCACGAGGACAAGTGAAATTCTTCCCTTTTTATTTTACATGAGAAAGTACAGGGACAGAAATTGGGTAAAGTTGTTTAATTTCTTGAATCCGTGAGTATACTTTTCTATTGTTTTTTTTTTCAAAGTTTCAATTTTTTTTGCGCCCCTGACAAACTGCGCCCGGTGCAAGTGCACCATTCGCACCTATGAAAGCGCCGCCCCTGGTTGTCGTTGCAAGGACAAGAACCGACTCATAGCCTGTGGCCTGGACTGTCCTAACGTTGGCTTCTTGTTGTCCACAAATGGAAGTGTGACTTGGTAACGTCCGTTTGGCTTACGAACGTGCGTTTCATTGAAGATCTGCTGGCAGGTCTCATCTTGTTTGGTGAGAAGCTGCTTTGGAGGTAATTCTTCAATCTCCCAAAAACGTTTGAGTTGCTCATCTAGACTTATATCTGCTGTACTTGCTGTGAAAGCTACGGTTTGATTTTCAAACGTATTTGCTGTTGGCCCAATTATAATCCATCCGAATAATGTTTTGATGGCTATGGGTGCTGTGTCTGGTCCTCGTCGAATACCTTCTTGCACGATTTTGGCATATATTCGCGCTCCCAATAATGCGTCGATAGTTCCAGGTTTCCAAAATGTTGGATCTGCTAATGGTAAATCCTTGAGATGTTTCCATTCTTTCCCTTGGACTACTTTTGTTGGAAGAGGATCCGTAATCGTGTTGAGGACTGAAGTGGGAGGAGCGACTCCTGAATGCGCTTTTAGAGTATAACGAAATTCCTCTCAACTTCATAAAAATTTGTAGTTAGGATAAATAAATTATGTTTTTATTTAAATTATTCTTTTATTACGATTTTCCCGGATTCTCTTATTTTTTTAAACATTTATTTAAGTTTTAAATTTAACGACTTTATTTTAAAACGGCGGTTAAATTATATAACCGAAAGTTTTTTTATTTCATCAATGAAAACTTATACTACGACAATTAATGTATACTGACAATGAACACAATATAATAAGACTATTCAGTTAGACTATTAACGTAAAACTCATACATTTCTATTTTTTATTTTTCGTGTCAATGAATCAGTGTATCTATGTTTGAATACATTTAATACTTGTACAGTGTAAGCGTACGTGATTGTGATTTCCCTAGAGTGTATTTCCAAAGTAGTAGTGAAAATGACGTAACGCACACTGTACTCCAAAATTGTAAGTACACGTATTTAAATTAGAAAATTAAACTCGCAATAAGATAACAACAAAATTAATGCGTAGCGACCGCTACATAACTCCCCCTTCAGCGTTAGCGTCTATAAAAAAAAAAAAAATATTAAAATCATGATTGAAAATTTACTTTACAATCGAAACCGAACTCTTTTCTTCGAACTACGTGTTACCGGCTTATTACTGTCTTCGTTTCTTTCTATGTGTGCCGGTTTTAGTCTATCAATAGATACTTTTACTACCTTCCCGTTAACATCTATCGAAAAATTTTTTTCTCCCCTTTTGATCACTCTATACGGTCCTTCATATGGATTTTGCAATGAACTTCTCACCCTATCCGTCCTCAGGAAAACAAATTCGCAGTCCCTTAATCCCTTTGGCACAAAGAAATCTTTCTTTTGTTCACGAGAGTCCGTTGGAACAATATTTCTCATATGGTTTCTTAGCATTGCCACAAGATCTGTTGGGTCTGATACAATCTCTGTGTCTCTTATGAAGAACTCTCCTGGGATTCTTAGCGCTTGACCGTATACTAACTCTGCTGGACTACACTTTAGGTCTTCTTTTATTGTAGTTCGCATACCCAGCAAAATAGCTGGTAAATGCAGTAACCAGTTCGGGTTATTCATTTTGGCTCTCAATGATTCTTTAAGTTGTCTATGAAGCCTCTCTACCATTCCATTCGCTTGCGGATGATATGCCGTTGTTCTGATCCTATGTGTACCCAAGAGCTTCGAGAATTCCTCAAACATTTTTCCTTCAAACTGACCTCCTTGGTCAGTGGTAACCGTCAATGGAATTCCGAATCTTGGAAAATACTGTTCGTACAATGTTCTAACTACCATCTGTGCAGTGATATTTTTAAGAGGATAGACTTCGGGCCACCTGGTGAAACGGTCCACGATCGTTAATAAATACGTGAATCCTTCTGCTGGCTGGAGTGGTCCAACTATGTCTATATGAATGTGTTCGAACCTTCCTGTTGGCGCCTTAAATTTTTCGACTGGGGATTTAGTATGTCTATAAATCTTGGCTTTCTGGCATTCTATGCATGTTTTCGCCCATAAATTAATTTCGCTGTTCATCCTAGGCCAAAAATATTTTCCTGTTATCAGCCTTCTTGTACTTCGAATACCTGGGTGTGCTAAATTATGTACAATGTTAAAAACTTCTCTTCGTAGAGTTTTTGGAATGAACGGTCTGTCTCTACCCGTTGAACATTCTAGCCAAATTTTATTACTTGTTGCAGGTACATCTTTTTCTATTAATATTATTCTTGAATTTCTACCAGAATCTTCCATTAAATACTTTAATTCTAAATCATCTTTCTGTTCTTCTGCAATAATTTCTAAATCTATTTTCTTTTCTTTAATCGCGTCACAATCCTTACTATCTGTCTCTACTCGGGATAATGTATCCGCTACTACGTTAGCTTTCCCTTTGATATATCTAATATCCGACGTAAATTGCGTAATGTAATCCAACTGTCTCGCCTGTCTTGGACTTCTTTCAGCTTTTGTCCATATTGCCGAAGTTAGCGGCTTGTGGTCTGTGAAAATTGTAAACTCACGACCTTCCAGAAAATGTCTAAAATGTTTAATTGCCAAATATATGGCTAAAAGTTCTCTATCGAAGGTTGAATATTTCGATTCCGCGGCGCTTAATTTTTTCGAATAAAATGCTAGTGGTTCAGGCCCATTCTTGCCTGTTTGCTCCAGCATTGCTCCTACAGCCACGTTCGATGCATCAACTGTTAAACTAAAAATCGCGTTCTCAGAGGAATGCACTAATAGAGTTGCTGAAGTAAATGCGTTCTTAGCTTTGACAAAAGCGTCCTCGCATTCCTTTGTCCACTCTAAATTCTTCACTTTCTTACCTTTTTTAAGCTCTTTGGCTAAATGACTATGAAATGGACTTAAAATTTCTGCTAGTCGAGGAATGAATCTATGGAAGTAGTTTATCATTCCTACAAACTGTTGTGCCTCTTTTACCGATTTGGGTGACGGAAAATTTCTAATTAATTTAACTCTGTCTTCTGATGGAAGTATTCCGTCCTTTGTAATTTTGTGGCTTAAAAATTCCAATGTATGAACACCAAAAAGACATTTCCCTGGATTAATGTTGATTCCAAATTTTTCAAGTCTTCCAAAAACTTTTTCCAAATGAGCTTTGTGCTCTTCTTCGTCCTTGCTTGCTACAAGAATGTCATCAATGTAAACGAAAATAAATTCTAGTCCGTTTAGTACTTGATCCATAAAACGTTGAAAAGTTTGGGCAGCGTTCCTAAGACCGAAGGGCATTCGAGTAAATTCGAATAAACCGAAAGGTGTAGTAATAGCTGTCTTGAAAATATCTTCCTCTGCCATAGGTATATGGTGATATGCTCTAACCAAATCAATTTTCGAAAATACCGTGCACCCATTCAAATTCAACGTGAAATTTTGGATGTGTGGAATTGGGTACCTATCTGGGATTGTTATTGCATTAAGTCTTCTATAATCACCACAAGGTCGCCAGTCTGAACAGTTCTTTTTCGGTACCATATGTATAGCGGAAGAAGCTGAGGAAGAGGATGGTCTACATAAACCTAACTTAATCATATGGTCAAATTCCAATTTTGCTATTTTGAATTTATTGTTGTCAAGTCTTCTAGGTCTGGAAAAAGGTAACTGACCTTTTGTTTGGACAGAGTGTACTATGTTGTGTAGTACTGGTAAGTCATAACGAGGTGGTTGGGTTAGTGAGGGAAATTTTGATAGTATTTTGCCGTATCCACTGTCAAAGGAACAATGCCTGGGTGATGGACTGTCTGCCTTAATCATAATTCCGTTAACACTCAACTCAGTATCGCCGTCGATTAAACGTTTCCTTTTAAGATCAACCAATAAATTAAATTGCGTAAGGAAATCTGCACCAATTATAGGTTTATTGACACTAGCTACTATAAATGGAAATGTTAAATCTCTTCTTAATCCGAAATCGATTTTCAACAGTTTATTTCCATATGTGTTTATCGTCGAACCATTAGCTGCTGAAAGAATAAAATTAGGATCTTTCTTGTATTTGCCAAAATAAACGTTAGGAACAACAGATAATTCAGCTCCTGTATCTATCAGAAATTTAAATTTATTTTCTTTATCAAAAACAAATAGTCTACATGACTTTCTTGGAATAACATTTTTACAACACGCTGAAGGGATACTTAGTTTTTTGAATTCTTATAACTACATGGTTTAACACATCTTTTGGCATTATCTCCAAATTTAAAGTGAAACCAGCAAAAAGGCTTATTATTTTCTTTATGTCTGTTATTTGAACGACTTCTACTTCTTGATCTAAATCCGTGTTGAAAATTATTATTTTTATTATTAATAGTAAGTCTCTTGATTAAATTTGCTAAATCTTCAATTTTATTCTCCAGTAAGGTTATTTTCTTTTTAACATCAAGGCTATTTATGCTGAAATCTTCTTTGTTCAGGAAAGGATTTGCCGAATTGTTACCGATTGCCGAAATGAATTTAAATTTAGATGCTTCGAAAATCTTGTCTGCTAACAAAATCAAATCTTGAATATTCTGCTTTCCAGATGCCATTAGAGCAATATTTATATCCGAAGGCAGTTTCCGCATCCATAACTTCTTGATTAATTCTTTCCCTAAATGTGTTGATGTTCCAGCCAAAATGTCCATTGATCTGTAGAAGTCTGACGGTTTCCTGTCTCCCATCTCCGAGTTGGATAAGAGTTGCTCCAACTTATTCTCTTCAGATTCCGTGAAGCGTTGAATCAAGGTCGATTTAAAGGCTTCGTACTTGCCTTCCTGAGGTGGGTTTTGAATGAAATCCAAAACATTCATAATTATTTCTAAGGGAAGCGCCTGGATGACATGCTCATATTTCGTATCATCCAGCCTAACTCCCTTAGAATGAAATTGGCTTTCCGCCAAAACAAACCATGCTTCTGGACACGGTGACCAAAAGGAGGGTAGTTTAACGGCAGAAGCGTTGATTTCACTATTTGCAAAAGTATCCCCCGAATTTTGCACACTCATTATTTTCACACTATATAGGCACTAACGTAACACGAAATTCTTTTAAAATCAAAGAAAAGAGTTTCGATTCACTTAAAATTCGCGGAACTTCTTATAAATTAATTTCGCGGACGATAGCGTTGACGGAGGACTCAAACTTTAAAATCGACCGTTAAATAAGGAAAATTTCGACTTTTAAAAGAAAAGATCATATAAATCAATTAAAGAAGAGAAATTAAATCAGAAATTCACTACTACCAGGAAAAGTTTTGTATTTTAAAAGAAAATTTTTGTGTTTTGTTTTTTTTTTTTAAAAGAAATTAAAAATGGTGAAAATTATTAATTTAAAATGAACTTAACTTCCCTTAAAAGTTTTATTGAATCTTCTTTCTTCTCCTCTCTTACGTGTATTCTTTCTTCTTTTTTTTAAAACCCTTCTTCTTAAAATTGTTCTTTTATTCTTTCTTCTTTCTTCTTATGAATTTTCTATTTTATTTTTGAATTAAAATCCTCTTCTTTTTGTAATTCCTCAATCTTCTTTTTTTAAAATTGTAGGAAAAACTTCTTTCTTCGTTTCGGGGTCACCAGATGAAGTGGGAGGAGCGACTCCTGAATGCGCTTTTAGAGTATAACGAAATTCCTCTCAACTTCATAAAAATTTGTAGTTAGGATAAATAAATTATGTTTTTATTTAAATTATTCTTTTATTACGATTTTCCCGGATTCTCTTATTTTTTTAAACATTTATTTAAGTTTTAAATTTAACGACTTTATTTTAAAACGGCGGTTAAATTATATAACCGAAAGTTTTTTTATTTCATCAATGAAAACTTATACTACGACAATTAATGTATACTGACAATGAACACAATATAATAAGACTATTCAGTTAGACTATTAACGTAAAACTCATACATTTCTATTTTTTATTTTTCATGTCAATGAAGTGTATCTATGTTTGAATACATTTAATACTTGTACAGTGTAAGCGTACGTGATTGTGATTTCCCTAGAGTGTATTTCCAAAGTAGTAGTGAAAATGACGTAACGCACACTGTACTCCAAAATTGTAAGTACACGTATTTAAATTAGAAAATTAAACTCGCAATAAGATAACAACAAAATTAATGCGTAGCGACCGCTACAAGGACTAGGAAGTCGTCTGCTATTGAAATCCTATTATTGCTGCGTGGGTTTAGTGTGAGTCTTACGTATTTATTTGATGTTGCTGCTGGGCTTGTGTTTATGCCTACGATTGATACAGCTGTACTCGTTGGGTTTGCACCCAGCTGCCTGCATGCAGCTTCTGTGATAAACGATGACTCCGAGCCAGGGTCTACGAGGCATCGCAATGTTCTTCTCTTGCCATGTTGAGTATGAGCAATTACCACTGCTGTTGATAACAGCGCATGATGGTTTTTCATGGCCAAGAAATTCTGACTTGTTGTTGCATCGCTGCTATTTGAGGGCGACTCTGTGGTTGTTGAAGACTGCTGTGGTATGGTGTCTTCTTCGTTGCGGACTTTCTCGTGAAATCCTGTGGATCCAGTTTTTTCTTGCTTGGAATCGTTGTGCAGTGTGGTATGATGCTTTCCGTTACACTTTCTACATCGATATTTGCTGGTACAATCATTGGTTGTGTGATAACTGGAGAGACAATTTAGGCAACGGCCAGCTGTTTCGAGTACCTTGCGTTTGGCCGTAGAATTCATTGCATGATATTTCTTGCAAGTAGCAATGAAGTGCCTGGCGTGACAAGCTGGACAATTACCTTGTTTCTTCACATGATGTGTATATGTAGTCCTCAATGTGTTGTTGGGCTTGGGTTGAGCCGTAGGTTTGGATTCAATGATGTCTGCAATGGATTCCAAGACCCTTAATCTTGTATTTAAGAAGGACTGGAACTTGGTAAAGGTAGGTAGAGCTTGAGTGTTTCCTTGTTCTTCCTCCCATAACCGTAATGTCATGAATGGTAACCTTTGGACCAGCAAATATATCAAAATAGCGTCCCATGAGCTGGTGTCGACATCCAGACTCTTGAGTTGCTGTAGGCATTCGGATGTAGTGTCAATCAAAACCTTCATTCCCTTTGCTGTCTCAGTAGAGAGCTTGGGTATGCTCATAAAGGTTTTAATTTGATGATTTACAAGAACTCTTTTATTTTCGTAGCGCTCTTTTAGCTTTGACCAGGCTGGTTCGTAGTCTTCATTGGTTGTTGGCACGTGCTTCAGTAGAGTTTCTGCTTCCCCAACTAGGCATTCCTTCAAGTAGTGCAATTTTTGCACAGGTGCTAACTTGGGGTTACTATGTACCAGGGAGATGAAGATGTCATGGAAGGAACGCCACATGTCGTAATTGCCATTGTATTTTGGCAGGCTGATCCTAGGAAGTTGGATATCATGTTGCGTCCCAGTTTGTTGCAGTCCTGGTGATTTGGTGTTTGGAGCGATGACTGATCCTGACGAGGTGGTTGGTGTCTGTCTTTGCAATCCATCCATCAATTCACCCATATATTCAGCGTATTTGATCTCCGATTCACTATACTGATCGAGAGCCAAATATTCCACGGGAATTTCTGGAGGATCTGCGAGTGCTGCTTTATTTAAGGCGAAGTCATTATCGCGGAACTCTTCCCACAATATTTTCAAGTCGGCGATTCTGGATTCGTAAAATCCATATGTGCGCTTTACTAAAGAAGTTTTCTTTCCATTTTCGATGAATTTGCTCAATCGATTTCGTAGCACTTGTTGGGTCTGGCACAATTGTTGTAGTGTCGTCATTTTGAAAAAAATGAAGCTACTCGAACACCGAAACTATAAAGCAAACTTGATTGTGCTGCACGCGTATTCCTGGATGGAACCACCAAAATGTTAAATGCAAACTGAAGAGTTTAGGAATAGAAATTAAACGCGTCAGTTAACAACCAAGTTTTCTTTATTTATGAAAAAAAATGTTAAATATATAAAACAAATTTAATATAATTTTATATACTTATGCTACTGGACTTTTGAAATATAAGCATACAGCGCCACTATAACCTAATTGGCATATGTGTGACACAATCACTTAATATTTGTCCAAGTCCTTTTTAACGTTTGAAGTTCTTGCAAATCCTTGAGCATATATAACTTCAATTACTATTTAGCATATAGAAGTTTGATCACTCAATTCGATTGCTGCTACCAAGCGACTGGTCATGAGTGCTGTTGGTGCTCGGATTTTATAGCCAGGAAAGCAACGGTCCTTATTCAAACACCAATATCCCTACTATTTTTATCCAAAATGGCCACATATATTTTTATCAATGTATTTTTGAAAATATATGTATCTCGTTCTTTTTATCCTTTTTGTTTTCTTTCTCTTTCACTCGTACTACCTTTTATGAAAAAATTTTTATTTATCTTAATATCTTTTTACACCTAAAATATTTTGCCTTTCTGGCCACACCATTGAAATCCTCTTTAAATTTTACTGTGGTTTCATGTATCACACCATGACAATACCTAAAGTTTGATTTTGACGTTTGTTCGACGGTGTTTATATCGGGAAGTCGCGCGCGCATAATTTCGCGTAAAAAGTGCGTTTTAAGTGTGTTCCAGTTGTCTTCAGGTAAGTAAAAGCCTTTGCGCAAGTTCTTTAGTGTTTATGCTGTGTGTTGGTGTTATATGTGCATGTGAACTATGTGTTTTTTGCTTGTTTTAATGTTTGTCCATAAAAGGTAGGTTATGTATTATTCTATGTTTTTCACTTAATATTTCACCTGGAAATTTAGTTTATTTTCGTATTATTATACAGGTGAAATATTATTTAATTTATTTTTTATCATTTCGTTGCGCTATATATAATTTATGTTAATTGTGTATATTTTGCTTTGTTTACATTTTTATGTACTTGTTGTTGTTGTTTTTATGTCATTTTGATATTTGTTTTTGGAGTAGAAATTTCTTGACTTCTTGTGGAATTTCTACTTATATGTAAATAAATTCAATATTATTTAATTAAATAATTAATTTTCCTTGTACATTTTAGATTTGGCCATTTCTGATGTGGAATTTTGTTGGGCATAGCCAGGAAGGTATAATTTTATTTTTAGTTTCATATTAATACAATTTCTTTTTAGGTTCATTCGTGTTTTGGTTTTGTTTTTTAGGTTTGGGGTCAAACATTCTCCTCCCCCTTGAACGGTCACGTTCAACATAGACCTTAGTTTTGCTGATGTGTTTGCCGGCCATAAGAAGTTCCGAGTTGTCTGTGTGACGCCTGTTGATTATGGCTGATGAAGGTACGGCTGGAACTGCAAACGACCTCTTTTGTTGTGGGTTGCTGATATTATGACCTGCCTGTGATATCTCTGGTAGCGGCGTAGTTGAAAAACACGCTGGAAAACTCGGGAACTCAGAAATGGCTGCCAGGTGGTAGCAATAAACCGTCTTCTGCCGCGGCTAGATCTCCTCAGTTTACTTGTATTGATCTATCTACAAAGAATTGATTAGTTTGAGGATAGTTATTAGACAGGTTGTTGGACAAAGGATAACAAACAACACATTTAACATGAAGATGATTGTTGTTCCATCATGGAGTCACGGTGTCATCTGGAGGCGTCAGTTGGTCTATAGGCAAGCGACAAATTTTGGTGACTGGCCTTAGGAAGGTATTGTGAGCCGTTCGGACTTGCACTACTCGTATCAGACCATCTTGTCCCGGGAATGTTTTTTCGACAGTGCCTAGAAGCCATCTCAGTGGTGGCAGGTTTTCTTGCTTGATGAGAACAATGTCACCAACTTGGATATTACGTTGTTCCTTGTGCCACTTCTGCCTTTGCTGGAGTTGGTTTAAGTAATCCTTGGTCCACTTATCCCCGAATCCTTTAACTGTTTGTTGGATGTGTTTCCAACGGCGTGAGAGAGATACATTCTCGTCAGGACTTGGCTCTGGTATGACGTTGAGTGCATGTCCAATTAAAAAATGCCCAGGCGTAAGTACGAATGGATCATCTGGGTCATTTCTAACGTAGCACAGTGGACGTGAATTTAGGCAAGCTTCAATTTGCGTAAGTATTGTGGTATATTCTTCGAATGTGTAAATTGAATTTCCTATTGCTCTGCGTAAATGATGTTTGACGGACTTTACACCGGCTTCCCAAAGACCGCCGAAGTGTGGGGCGGTGGGTGGATTGAAGTGCCATGTAACTTGCTTCGATGTAAAGAAATGCGCAGCTTCTGGAGTAGCTTCTTTTATGGCTTGTTTGAGGTCTTTGTCGAGCACGAGCTTTGCTCCTACAAAATTCGTACCACAGTCGGAATAGATATTAGCACATAGACCTCTTCTAGAAATGAATCTCTTCAGAGCGGCGATGAATGCGGCTGTTGATAAGTCTGACACTAGTTCAATATGTACCGCCTTGGTTGTGAGGCAAATTATAACACAAATGTATGCTTTTTGTATTTTTGCGTTTCTAATCGTGGACGTTTTCATTGTGATGGGTCCAGCGTAGTCAATGCCGATATTTGTGAACGGTTTGGCTATGGTGACCCTGGGTGCAGGTAAGTGTCCCATCAGTTGTGTCATCGTTTCGCCGCGATGTCTTGCACAGGTAATGCATTTATGAATACGATTAGTTATACACCGTCGAGCATCTAAAATCCAATATTTTTGGCGTAACGTGGTTAGTACGAGAGATGTTCCACCGTGAAGTGTTCCTAGATGCGTTTGGTCAATTATCATGTGTGTGACAGTGTGCTGTTGAGGTAAAATAACTGGGTGTTTCGCATTGTATGACATCGTTGTGTTATTCAGTCTCCCGCCTACTCGAATCAGACTATCCTCACCCATGAAAGGAGTTAACTTAAGTAACCGGCTACTGTGTGGTAGTGGTTTTTTACTTAGCAGATTGGTGTATTCAACTGGAAATTCTGATTGTTGAATTAAGCGCAAAATTGTATTTTCTGCTTCTTGCCATTCAATTGCGGAGAGATGATTAATCCTTTTACATTTGGAATGCTTGCAGTTATACGTGAACCTCAGGATTAGAGCGACTATGCGAACGAGTCGCGTTATTGTTGAATAGCGCAGCCACAAGTTGTCTTTTGATTGCACGAAAAAAGTAGTCGTGGTTGGGTTTTTTGCTTCCAACTTAGTCTGCCCGTTGATTTCTCGAACTTTAGGCCATTCATCTTGTCTTTTAGTCAACCAGCTTGGGCCGTGCCACCAAAGCTGACTGTTGACCACTTTGGAGGCTGGCACTCCTCTAGATGCCAGATCTGCTGGATTATCATTTGTTGTAACATGTCCCCATTGATCGTAGCGTATGACTTCTTGGATTTCAACTACGCGATTTGCGACATACGTTTTCCACTTGGATGGATGTTCTTTGACCCATTGTAGTGCTATAGTGGAGTCCGTCCATGCGAAGGTTGGAATGTGCTGTAGCTGCATGTCTTCAACAGTCGTTTTTATTAATCTGGCCAAAATCACGGCTGCGTTTAGTTCCAATCGAGGGATTGTGGTCGGTTTGGTAGGTGCTACTCGTGTTTTCGACGTGAGGATTCTTGAAGAGATTTCTCCGTCGCTGGACTCGACTCGTATGTACAAAACGGCAGCGTAAGCTTTGACTGAAGCGTCGCAAAACCCATGTAGTTGCATGTTTGCGTTATTAGAATATCCAATCCATCTAGGAATTTGAAGAGCTTCTATGGTCCTTAAGTCCTGTTTGAACGTACTCCATTGACGTTCTATATGACTGGAGACTTGCTGATCCCATGAGGATCCTGTAATCCATAGGGATTGCATTAAAATCTTTGCTATGATGAGCACGGGTGATAACCATCCTAATGGATCATATAAGGATGCTATGTCTGACAGAATG
This sequence comes from Thereva unica, assembly GCA_949987705.1. Lineage (NCBI taxonomy): Eukaryota > Metazoa > Arthropoda > Insecta > Diptera > Therevidae > Thereva > Thereva unica. The sequence goes on along the minus strand of OX465281.1, from coordinate 164,436,661 downwards.
TTTCGTTTCGTTGTAAGATTATGCTCCCGGATTGGTGTAACTACAAAAGTGAAGTAATCAGGCCCTGGATGCCAGCGAATGCCAAGTGTTTTTATGACATCGGTTGTAGTAAGCATCAAAGTTGTCTTTAATTCTCGGTGTTCCAGTGGCACGTCTTCTAGTAATGCAGGATCGTTGCTCGTCCACTTTCGTAATAGAAAACCACCTGCCTTTGTTATGTTGATGAGTTCTCTTTGTAGTATTTTTGCCTCTTTGATGTCATCAGCCCCAGTTAGCAGGTCATCCACGTAAAGGTTTTTAAGGATCGCCTTGGATGCTAATGGCCAGGTTTTCTTTTCATCTTCTGCTAGTTGCTGCAGTGTTCGGATAGCTAAATACGGAGCACATGCTGTGCCAAATGTTACTGTTTTTAGCTTGTAATCCTGTGGTAAATGTGTTTGAGGATGCTGCCATATGATCCTCGGGTATGTTTGATGGTCCGGATGTACTTCTATCATCCGATACATTTTCTCTATGTCAGCATTCATAGCGATTTTGTATTTCCTCCAGTTAAGCAAGGTTGCGAAAAGTTTAGGCTGCAGTGTGGGTCCTATCAGAAGCTGTTCATTGAGGGATTTTCCATTTGATGTTTTGGCGGAGGCGTCGAAAACCACTCTCAATTTAGTTGTAGTACTGTCTTTAAATACTGCGTGGTGAGGAATATAGTAATGATTTTCCTCGTTGCTGGGGGGATCCACTGCTTCCATATGCCCAAGATCAATATCTTCTTCTTTTTCTTTATACTCCTTTAATCCCTCATGGGACATAGGGCGGAAACAGTTGCCCTCCAGCGGACTCTGTTTTGCGCGACAGCTCTTAGCTCCGACCAGGATCTCCCAGTTGTTGCGGCTTCTTCTAGTAGGGTTCTCCTCCACGTTGTTCTAGGTCTTCCTACTCGACGGGAACCTTGCGGATTCCAGTCAAGGGCCTGTTTGGCTAGATTTTCGTTTTCGCGTCGCAAGGTGTGGCCAACCCAATTCCATTTCCTTCGCCTGATTTGATCGTCTATCCTTTCTTGGCCGGCACGGCGCCATAGTTCTTCGTTTGAAATTCTATCTTGCCAGCGGATTTTTAGGATACGACGAAGGCACCTGTTGATGAAGACTTGTAGGCGCCCTGTGATGAATTGGGTGACTTTCCATGTTTCGCAACCATACAAAAGAACTGCCTTAACGTTGGAGTTGAACAGCCGCAATTTGGTGTTAGTGGAAATCACCGTTGATCTCCATATGTGGGACAGGCATGCATAAGCGCCTCGTGCTTTATTTATTCTGGAACTGACGTCTTCTTCTGCCCCGCCATTTTCGGTAATAATGCTACCGAGGTAGCAGAATTTATTTACCAGTTCCACGTCACGGTTATTCAGCGCTGTTCGTTCGTTGGTGTTTGCATTTATCCGCATTTCTTTAGTTTTAGTCGGATTTAGCCTTAAGCCTGCTGGACTACTTTCTGTTGCTAAATTGTTTAACATGTTTTTGAGGTCCTGGTGTCTGTGGGCCAGCAAACAGATATCATCGGCGTAGTCGAGATCCTTAAGGCGATCTAACAAACCCCATTGTATGCCGCCTGTTCTACTATCTAGAGCGCCGACAAGGATGTCATTTATTACTATAAGAAATAGTAAAGGCGAGAGTAGGCATCCTTGTCGTACTCCTGAGCTCACCTCGAAGCTGTCGGATAATTTTCCATTATGGAGAACTCTGCATTTGGAATTGTTATATAGGGCTTTTATCAATTCTATTATTTTATCAGGCAGTCCACGTCGCCGTAGTGCCTGCCATATAAAGCTCCTATTGACCGAGTCGAACGCTTTCTCATAATCTACGAAAGCAAGGTAAAGGGGGGATCGGAATTCAGTAGACTGCTCCACTATTATTCGTAAGGTGTTGATATGATCAATACATGAGCGGCCCTTCCTGAATCCGGCCTGCTGCCTCCTAAGCGTTCGGTCTACTGCCTCACTTATCCTAGATAGTAATATATGGGACAAAATTTTGCCCACAGTAGATAGTAAACAGATGCCTCTCCAGTTGTCACATATTGTTAGGTCCCCCTTTTTTGGTATTTTGACTATGATACCTTCCGTCCAATCCTCCGGAAAGGTACAGGTGTTCCATGCTATTTGTAGGATTGGCTGAAGCGCATCTGCTATGAGGCTTGAGTCGGCTTTCAACAATTCTGGCGGGATGCCATCTTTCCCAGCTGCTTTACCATTGGCCATCGCATGAATTGCGGTTACTATTTCCGTCTTGGATGGGGCCCGGGTGGTGATTCGAATTGGCTGTGCATTGTTGCTGGTTTCCTGAGGTTCCTGTGTAAATGAACCATTCAGGGCGGCGAAGAAGTAATCCCTCCATCTTTGGAGCTGCTCCTCGTCGCTGCACAGCAGCCTTCCATCCGCACTCTTAACGGCATGCTTTTTAGTAGAGTGCTTTCCCGAGAGCTGTTTAGTGATTTGGTACAGCATCTTACTCTTGCCTGTGTTTGCCGCGTTTTCCGCTTTTTCTGCGAGCTCATTTATCTGCTGCCTTTTATCACGCCGGACACTTCTCTTTACCTCCCGGTGTAATTGGGAGTATTCCCGTTCCAGTTGATAACGTATTTCAGGGTCGCTTGTAGAGTTTACTTTATTTTTGAGGGCTCTCCTGCGTTCTATTTTTTGCCAGGTTGTGTCCGAGATCCAGTGTTGCTGGTTTCTTTGGACATAACCGATGCTTGTTTCCGCAGCCGTCAATATTGCGCCCTTTGTTCTACTCCACAGCTCTTCAATATTTGTGTCGTCAGAAACGTTGTGCTGGTTTAGTATTAGTTGTAGATTTCCAGCAAATTCCCGCTTTTTAACGCTCTCCCGCAGAAGATCTACGTTGAATCGTCTACGGTTTATAGCATCGCGTTGTACGTTTCTGATTGCGGCGATTTTAAGGCCAATAGTTGCTACAACCAAATGGTGGTCGCTTCCAGTGTCTGCTCCCCTGAAACTCCTGACATCCTCAAGGATAGTTCTCCATCTGCGGCTGACGGCCACATGATCTATCTGATTTCTCGTCCTACCATCGGGCGATACCCAGGTCTCTTTGTGTATCTTCTTGTGACAAAAGTAAGTTCCACCTACCATAAGTTGGTGGGAGCTACAGAAGTCAACGAAAAGCTCACCATTGTTATTGGTAACTTGGCTTAGACCTTGATTTCCAATTGTTTGTTCAAGGCCGGTGTTGTCACGGCCGATCTGTGCGTTTAAGTCACCCATTAATACAATGAAGTCTCCCCTTGGAATAGAGCGAAAAACCTCATTCAGCCGCAAATAGAACTCGTCTTTGATGTCATCTTCAGCGTCCTCAGTTGGAGCATAGCATTGGACTACCGTAGTACTTCTTAGTCTGGTACGCAGGCGCACGGTAATAATCCTTTCAGAAACTGGTGACCAGCTAATGAGGCTGGACCTGGCTTCTTTGGTGAGTATTACACCAACGCCACTCCTACGGCTTTCAGTTTCGTTTCTCCCAGAATATAAAAAGGACTCACCATTTGGGCAGATATGTTCCCCCGCATCGGGCCATCTGGTCTCGCTAAGTCCCATGATCTTGATTTTATATCGATTCATCTCGTTGAGGACTTCATCCAGCCGTCCCTCAGCCAGCAGTGTTCTCACATTCCATGATCCGATTCGTGTCCTTGTTCGAAAAGCAAAGGTCGTCGTCGTGTTGTCCATCCGGTTCCGAGGCATTGTTTGCCGATTCGTAGCAATGGTGTTTTTTATGGGAGCGGGTTGCTAACCCTCAGCCCAACCGACTTAAAACTCTGTTTTGTGGCGCAGAGTTCGCCATTCGCCCGTCTCCCGTTAGCTCCTTCCGAAGAAGTACCCCAGGGGGCACCGCGGGGAGGTGGGATTAGGACTTGCTAACAGGTCTGCTAGGTGTTTGTCTGCAGTGACTTTTCTCGGGTTTTGGCAGAGGTGGCAAATCGGGTACCACCACTTTCCGAGGTCTTTGTTAGCCGTTTGCCCCCCAAGATCAATATACTCATTTAGATATTTACTATAATCTTCCTTGAGTTGAGGATTCTTACTAAGTTGTCGTCAGGGCCGGCGCTTGTGGTTTTTGCGCCCGGTGCACTATGCCACATTGCGCCCCATAAGCTGTTCATTTTTGAACGATGTGAAGGACAATGGAAAAGAAACAAACTACTCGATGAATGGGAGAAACAATTTTCATAGTTTGCGCAAAATTTAAGATTGAACCATAATAATGTGTATAACATAAAAAAATGATACATAGATAGGAAGTTTCACATGGGTTAACACCCAACCAACAAAAATCTGCTGAAAACATCGTTTGCGGTGAAGAGAGTAAGCGAAACGACGGCGGCTGCAGATTTTTTAAACCTCTGAATTCCTTTACGGAATTTTTGAATCAACTTTTTGACATCTGTGTAGTTGCTGTGGTTTTTTTGTCTCCCTTTTGCTAGGAAATAGGAAAAAGGGATGACAGAAGAGAGAATTAATATTTAAAGGCAACAACAACAAGCTAAAGCATTCAAACGTATAGTTTGTTGGAAAAGTTGGTTCTTGTGAAACCCCATGCGATTCTTCATCGAATTTCAGAAGGGAATGGATGATTACAACCAATTTTTGTTGGTTGACCCCTGTGAACCTGGCTGGGTTTCACCTAGCGAACTGCGCAAATTCGAGCGAATTGATGTACTGAACTTCAACTTTTCCCTGAGTTCCCATACAGTTTCACATATTGAATTCAGACAATAATAAAGACTGAGTTCGCCAAACAGAACATGAAATTGAGATTGAAAGTAAAAGCTCAGTAAAAAGAGAGTAATCAACTGGAACAATGAAATGTCATTCCAGTGAGCTTTTGCATTTCTAACTTGCCGGTGAAGCCACTAATACAGAATGAATTGAACTTTATTGAACTGAGGCCAATGAAAAAAGGAAAGTTCTCGCCGCAAGGAGTGTTTTTCTCTTCTCATTTCGTTCATTTACCTCCTTTTAACAATTCTTGAAACAGTATTTAAAAGTGCAGCAACAGTGTCCTTAAATTTATAGCAATCATGGTAAACCGCAATAAACAATTCAGAGCCATCGGAAAAATTTTCCCTTTTTACAGAATTTACAAAAAATGCTCCAAATAAATGAGAGATTTTTCTGGAAACTTCCTGCACGAGGACAAGTGAAATTCTTCCCTTTTTATTTTACATGAGAAAGTACAGGGACAGAAATTGGGTAAAGTTGTTTAATTTCTTGAATCCGTGAGTATACTTTTCTATTGTTTTTTTTTTTTCAAAGTTTCAATTTTTTTTGCGCCCCTGACAAACTGCGCCCGGTGCAAGTGCACCATTCGCACCTATGAAAGCGCCGCCCCTGGTTGTCGTTGCAAGGACAAGAACCGACTCATAGCCTGTGGCCTGGACTGTCCTAACGTTGGCTTCTTGTTGTCCACAAATGGAAGTGTGACTTGGTAACGTCCGTTTGGCTTACGAACGTGCGTTTCATTGAAGATCTGCTGGCAGGTCTCATCTTGTTTGGTGAGAAGCTGCTTTGGAGGTAATTCTTCAATCTCCCAAAAACGTTTGAGTTGCTCATCTAGACTTATATCTGCTGTACTTGCTGTGAAAGCTACGGTTTGATTTTCAAACGTATTTGCTGTTGGCCCAATTATAATCCATCCGAATAATGTTTTGATGGCTATGGGTGCTGTGTCTGGTCCTCGTCGAATACCTTCTTGCACGATTTTGGCATATATTCGCGCTCCCAATAATGCGTCGATAGTTCCAGGTTTCCAAAATGTTGGATCTGCTAATGGTAAATCCTTGAGATGTTTCCATTCTTTCCCTTGGACTACTTTTGTTGGAAGAGGATCCGTAATCGTGTTGAGGACTAGGAAGTCGTCTGCTATTGAAATCCTATTATTGCTGCGTGGGTTTAGTGTGAGTCTTACGTATTTATTTGATGTTGCTGCTGGGCTTGTGTTTATGCCTACGATTGATACAGCTGTACTCGTTGGGTTTGCACCCAGCTGCCTGCATGCAGCTTCTGTGATAAACGATGACTCCGAGCCAGGGTCTACGAGGCATCGCAATGTTCTTCTCTTGCCATGTTGAGTATGAGCAATTACCACTGCTGTTGATAACAGCGCATGATGGTTTTTCATGGCCAAGAAATTCTGACTTGTTGTTGCATCGCTGCTATTTGAGGGCGACTCTGTGGTTGTTGAAGACTGCTGTGGTATGGTGTCTTCTTCGTTGCGGACTTTCTCGTGAAATCCTGTGGATCCAGTTTTTTCTTGCTTGGAATCGTTGTGCAGTGTGGTATGATGCTTTCCGTTACACTTTCTACATCGATATTTGCTGGTACAATCATTGGTTGTGTGATAGCTGGAGAGACAATTTAGGCAACGGCCAGCTATTTCGAGTACCTTGCGTTTGGCCGTAGAATTCATTGCATGATATTTCTTGCAAGTAGCAATGAAGTGCCTGGCGTGACAAGCTGGACAATTACCTTGTTTCTTCACATGATGTGTATATGTAGTCCTCAATGTGTTGTTGGGCTTGGGTTGAGCCGTAGGTTTGGATTCAATGATGTCTGCAATGGATTCCAAGACCCTTAATCTTGTATTTAAGAAGGACTGGAACTTGGTAAAGGTAGCTAGAGCTTGAGTGTTTCCTTGTTCTTCCTCCCATAACCGTAATGTCATGAATGGTAACCTTTGGACCAGCAAATATATCAAAATAGCGTCCCATGAGCTGGTGTCGACATCCAGACTCTTGAGTTGCTGTAGGCATTCGGATGTAGTGTCAATCAAAACCTTCATTCCCTTTGCTGTCTCAGTAGAGAGCTTGGGTATGCTCATAAAGGTTTTAATTTGATGATTTACAAGAACTCTTTTATTTTCGTAGCGCTCTTTTAGCTTTGACCAGGCTGGTTCGTAGTCTTCATTGGTTGTTGGCACGTGCTTCAGTAGAGTTTCTGCTTCCCCAACTAGGCATTCCTTCAAGTAGTGCAATTTTTGCACAGGTGCTAACTTGGGGTTACTATGTACCAGGGAGATGAAGATGTCATGGAAGGAACGCCACATGTCGTAATTGCCATTGTATTTTGGCAGGCTGATCCTAGGAAGTTGGATATCATGTTGCGTCCCAGTTTGTTGCAGTCCTGGTGATTTGGTGTTTGGAGCGATGACTGATCCTGACGAGGTGGTTGGTGTCTGTCTTTGCAATCCATCCATCAATTCACCCATATATTCAGCGTATTTGATCTCCGATTCACTATACTGATCGAGAGCCAAATATTCCACGGGAATTTCTGGAGGATCTGCGAGTGCTGCTTTATTTAAGGCGAAGTCATTATCGCGGAACTCTTCCCACAATATTTTCAAGTCGGCGATTCTGGATTCGTAAAATCCATATGTGCGCTTTACTAAAGAAGTTTTCTTTCCATTTTCGATGAATTTGCTCAATCGATTTCGTAGCACTTGTTGGGTCTGGCACAATTGTTGTAGTGTCGTCATTTTGAAAAAATGAAGCTACTCGAACACCGAAACTATAAAGCAAACTTGATTGTGCTGCACGCGTATTCCTGGATGGAACCACCAAAATGTTAAATGCAAACTGAAGAGTTTAGGAATAGAAATTAAACGCGTCAGTTAACAACCAAGTTTTCTTTATTTATGAAAAAAAATGTTAAATATATAAAACAAATTTAATATAATTTTATATACTTATGCTACTGGACTTTTGAAATATAAGCATACAGCGCCACTATAACCTAATTGGCATATGTGTGACACAATCACTTAATATTTGTCCAAGTCCTTTTTAACGTTTGAAGTTCTTGCAAATCCTTGAGCATATATAACTTCAATTACTATTTAGCATATAGAAGTTTGATCACTCAATTCGATTGCTGCTACCAAGCGACTGGTCATGAGTGCTGTTGGTGCTCGGATTTTATAGCCAGGAAAGCAACGGTCCTTATTCAAACACCAATATCCCTACTATTTTTATCCAAAATGGCCACATATATTTTTATCAATGTATTTTTGAAAATATATGTATCTCGTTCTTTTTATCCTTTTTGTTTTCTTTCTCTTTCACTCGTACTACCTTTTATGAAAAATTTTTTATTTATCTTAATATCTTTTTACACCTAAAATATTTTGCCTTTCTGGCCACACCATTGAAATCCTCTTTAAATTTTACTGTGGTTTCATGTATCACACCATGACAATACCTAAAGTTTGATTTTGACGTTTGTTCGACGGTGTTTATATCGGGAAGTCGCGCGCGCATAATTTCGCGTAAAAAGTGCGTTTTAAGTGTGTTCCAGTTGTCTTCAGGTAAGTAAAAGCCTTTGCGCAAGTTCTTTAGTGTTTATGCTGTGTGTTGGTGTTATATGTGCATGTGAACTATGTGTTTTTTGCTTGTTTTAATGTTTGTCCATAAAAGGTAGGTTATGTGTTATTCTATGTTTTTCACTTAATATTTCACCTGGAAATTTAGTTTATTTTCGTATTATTATACAGGTGAAATATTATTTAATATATTTTTTATCATTTCGTTGCGCTATATATAATTTATGTTAATTGTGTATATTTTGCTTTGTTTACATTTTTATGTACTTGTTGTTGTTGTTTTTATGTCATTTTGATATTTGTTTTTGGAGTAGAAATTTCTTGACTTCTTGTGGAATTTCTACTTATATGTAAATAAATTCAATATTATTTAATTAAATAATTAATTTTCCTTGTACATTTTAGATTTGGCCATTTCTGATGTGGAATTTTGTTGGGTATAGCCAGGAAGGTATAATTTTATTTTTAGTTTCATATTAATACAATTTCTTTTTAGGTTCATTCGTGTTTTGGTTTTGTTTTTTAGGTTTGGGGTCAAACAGGATGAATTTCGAAAAATCGCTTTATAGTGGATGTCCACGCCATTATGGGGATGCACTGTCAAAATTTCAGCCCTATAGGTATAGCGGTTTGGAAAAACCCCATTTCACCCCCTTAGGGGATGAATTTAGAAAAATTGCTTCTTAGTGGATGTCCACGTCATTAAAGGGATGCACTCTCAAAATTTCAGCCCTATAGCTCCAGCGGTTTGGGTAAAGCCTATTTCACCCCCTTAGGGGATGAATTTCGAAAAATCGCTTTATAGTGGATGTCCACGCCATTATAGGGATGCACTGTCAAAATTTCAGCCCCATAGCTATAGCGGTTTGGAAAAACCCCATTTCACCCCCTTAGGGGATGAATTTAGAAAAATTGCTTCTTAGTGGATGTCCACGTCATTAAAGAGATGCACTGTCAAAATTTCAGCCCTATAGCTCCAGCGGTTTGGGTAAAGCCTATTTCACCCCCTTAGGGGATGAATTTCGAAAAATCGCTTTATAGTGGATGTCCACGCCATTATAGGGATGCACTGTCAAAATTTAAGCCCTATAGCTATAGCGGTTTGGAAAAACCCCATTTCACCCCCTTAGGGGATGAATTTCGAAAAATCGCTTTATAGTGGATGTCCACGCCATTATGGGGATGCACTGTCAAAATTTCAGGCCTATAAATTAAGCGGTTTGGAAAAACCCCATTTCACCCCCTTAGAGGATGAATTTCGAAAAATCTATTCTTAGTGGATGTCCACGTCATTGAAGGGATGCACTGTCAAAATTTCAGCCCTATAGCTCCAGCGGTTTGGGTAACCCCATTTCACTCCCTTAGAGGATGAATTTCGAAAAATCGCTTTAATAGTGGATGACCACGCCATTATATTGTCAAAATTACAGCCCTATAGCTTTAGCGGTTTGGTAAAACCCGATTTCACTCCCTTAGGGGATGAATTTCGAAAAATCGCTTTAATAGTGGATGACCACGACATTATAGGGATGCACTGTCAAAATTACAGCCCTATAGCTTTAGCGGTTTGGAAAACCCGCATTTCACCCCCCTAAGGGGATGAATTTCGAAAAATCGCTCCGTAGTGGATGTCCACGTCATTAAAGGGATGCACTGTCAAAATTTCAGCCCTATAGCTCCAGCGGTTTGGGTAAATCCCATTTCACCCCCTTAGGGGATGAATTTCGTACAATCGCTTCTTAGTGGATGTCCACGTCATTATAGGGATGCACTGTCAAAATTTCAGCCTTATAGCTCCAGCGGTTTTGATTTGACCCTATTTCACCCCCTTAGGAGATGAATTTCGAAAAATCGCTAGGGATGCACTGTCAAAAATTTCAGCCCTTTAGCTCTAGCGGTTTAGGTTGTGCGTTGTCTGTCAGTCAGTTACTTTTTATGCAATAGAAAAAAAGTAAAGAAAAAAAACCCCCTTACAACTTATTAAACCCCATTTCAACCCTTTCAACCCTTTTTTCCAAAAAAAAAGTAGCCTATGTCCGTCTCCAAGGTCTAAACTATGTCTGTTGCAAATTTCATCAAAATCGGTCCAGCGGTTTAGGCGTGAAAGCGTAACATACAGACAGACAGACAGACAGATAGATAGACAGACAGACAGAGTTACTTTCGCATTTATAATATTAGTAAGGATTAGTAAGGATATATATATATATATATATATATATATATATATATATATATATATATATATATATATATATATATATATATATTTATATATTTATATATTTATATATTTATATATATATATATATATATATATATATATATATATACAGGGTGAGAGAAAAGTCCGGCACCGGTTCGATATTTCCTAAACGGTAGGTTTTCGTGAAAAAAGTTTGTAGCAAAAGTTGCTCAGCTTGGAGGGTAGATTCGTTTGAACACAAAACTCACCCCCACCCACTCACCCCCTCGCAGGGGGTGGGGGTAACTCTAAATTTTTAAATAGCAACCCCCATTTTTTTTCACGGATTATGATTCTCCGAAGAAAAATATGAAACTTTCGCTTTAACATTTTTTTTATCCGAAGCTTCCCTGCACCCCCAAAATGAATTTTTGGGGATGGGGAATAGTCCGGCACCGTTTGGATATTTTCTGAACGGTAGGTTTTCGTGAAAAAAGTTTGTAGCAAAGGTTGCTCACCTTGGAGGGTAGAATTGTTTGAACACAAAACTCACCCATACCCACTCACCCCCTCGCAGGGGGTGGGGGTAACTCTAAATTTTTAAATAGCAACCCCCATTTTTTTTCACGGATTATGATTCTCCGAAGAAAAATATGAAACTTTCGCTTTAACATTTTTTTTATCCGAAGCTTCCCTGCACCCCCAAAATGAATTTTTGGGGATGGGGAATAGTCCGGCACCGTTTCGATATTTTCTGAACGGTAGGTTTTCGTGAAAAAAGTTTTTTGTTGCCGTTTTATGTTATTTATAATTTAAAAGGCACTTGTGTTTTAAACTGTATTTATTTAAAAACTCGTAATTTAATTTGGTAATTCTACATAGGTACACTTCACTTAACTCTTTTAGATTGTATTTTGTTATAAGATAACCTAAATACATATATATATAACTATTGGTTTTGATTTTGTTCAAGAACTACTTTTCGACGCCGGCGCTGTCAGAGAACACGAGGAGTGGAAGAAGGAAGATTGGAGATGCCGGAAATTGGCTGTCTCGATGTGCACGATCGGGACGGAACGAAAAAACGGCTAGATCACTGAACTATCGTTCGTTGATCGAGGGAGTGTTCCGACTGATCGTTTTGATCGTGTCGGGGTTGCCGTGTGACATTGCGTAAAGTTTGGTAATTAAACTTTACGCGGTCACTACATACTCCCCCCCCAGCGTAGCGTTAACGGAATGTTACCGCTTTAGACGGCTTAGCTTCGTTGTCGCGGTCACAACCGAAGGCTGGCTTTAGCCTGTCAATGGATATTGACTTGGTTGTGCCGTTCAATTTGACGACGAAGTGTTTTCGTAATCGTTTGATTACTTCATACGGACCCTCGTATGGAGGTTCGAAAGGTTTTCCAACTCTGTCGACACGTATGAAAACGTAGTCGGCGTTCTCCAGGGCTTCTGGCACATAGACATCCTTTTGGACGGGTTGCCGAGGATTTATTGCCTTAATGTTCTGCATATGAGAACGAAGGCGAGAGAGGAATTCTGATTCTTCAATTGGATTTTCATCGGTTGTGATAGAAATCGAATTGGGAAGTCTCAGATTCTGACCATATACGAGCTCGGCTGGTGAGCATTGTAAGTCGGTCTTAATTGCCGTGCGTATGCCTAACATTACAAAGGGCAAGTCTTCACTCCAATGAGTAGTGTTGTCCCTTGCCATTAAGGCTGCTTTTAGTTGCCTGTGGAACCGTTCAACCATCCCGTTTGCTTGCGGGTGGTAGGCGGTAGTCCGAATTCGATGAGTGCCGAGTAATTTGGCAACTTCATTGAACAGTTTCGATTCGAACTGCGTACCTTGATCGGTTGTGATCTCAAGTGGTACACCGAATCGTGGGACAAATTCAGTGACGAACTTTCTTGCCACTGTTGAAGCGGAGATATCCCGAATTGGGTATGCTTCAGGCCATCGCGTGAATCTATCGACTATCGTTAAGATATAAGAGTATCCACGAGATGGGGGTAGGGGTCCCACTATATCCATATGGATATGGTCAAATCTATTATTTGGAAGTTTGAAAGCTTCTAATGGAGATTTGGTATGCCTTGAAACTTTGGACTTTTGGCAACCTAGGCACGATCGAGACCACTCGTTGCAGTCTTTATTGATCGATGTCCAGAAGTATTTCTTGGTAACGGCTCGTCTTGTAGCACGAATACCAGGATGAGAGAGACTATGTTCGGAGTTGAACGCTAGTCTACGTAAGGAAGTGGGTATATAAGGCCTTGGAATGCCTGTACTAGTTTCACACCACACCTGATGGGCGGTGAATGGTATTGGTGTGAGAACTAATTTTACCCGTGAGCCGTTGCTGGGGTGCTCTTGTAGAGACTTCAACTCTGTGTCACCTTGTTGAGCCTGAGCTAGTGTAGGCAGGTCGAAGGTGACCGAGTCGACGTTGTCGGTTGCTAGTGAGCGTGACAAGTAGTCTGCGACAACGTTTTGTTTACCCGACACATGTCTGATGTCTGTGGTAAACTGAGAGATTAGACCCAAATGTCTGGTCTGTCGAGGGGATCGTTCGGTCTTTGTGTGAAGGGCGCGAACCAGTGGTTTGTGATCAGTATAGACCACGAAATTGCGTCCTTCAACGAAATAACGGAAGTGTTTGATCGCTGCATAGATTGCGAGGAGTTCGCGATCGAATGCAGAGTACTTCCGTTCTGTTGGTGACAGCTTTTTGGAATAAAAAGCTAGAGGTTGCCACCGATGACCGTTGAATTGTTCCAAAACGCCTCCGATTGCATAATCAGAGGCGTCAGTCGTAAGACTGTATTTTGCATCCTCGATTGGATGGTTCAGCAGAGTTGCTTCAGCCATCGAGGTTTTCACCTTGAGGAATGCCGCCTGACATTCTGCTGGCCAGTCAAAAACTTTATTGGCACGTGAGCGGTTGAGAAGGTCTCTCAAATGCTCGTTTATAGGCACCAACTGTTCAGCCAATTTTGGGATAAATCGGTGATAGAAATTCACCATTCCCAAAAACTTCTGGATCGATTTGACAGAAGTTGGAGGTGCGAGATCAACGATAGCCTGAACCCGATCGGGGGATGGAAGTATTCCATCCTTTGTGATGCGGTGGCTTAGAAACTTAATCTCTGTTGCACCAAAAACGCATTTCTCTAGCTTAATGGTTAAACCGAAGCTATCGAGGCGTTTAAAGAGCTCTTCGAGGTGAACGATATGCTCATCCTCGGTTTTACTGGCGATAAGTATATCGTCCAAGTATACATAAACGAAGTCGAGATCTCTCGTAACTTCATTTATGAACCTTTGAAAGGTTTGTGCTGCATTTCGTAAGCCGAATGGCATACGTGTAAACTCATATAGGCCGAATGGCGTAATGAGTGCAGTCTTATGCACGTCTTCTGGGGCGATTGGTATGTGATGATATGCACGTACCAAGTCAACCTTCGAAAAAATTGTGCAGCCGTGAAGATTCACGGAGAAATTCTGTATATGCGGGATCGGATATCTATCCGGCACAGTGACAGCATTAAGGCGACGGTAGTCGCCGCATGGCCTCCAATCATGTGAGTCCCGTTTAGGAACTAGATGAAGCGGAGATGCTGCGGGGGACGACGAAGGTCGACAAATCCCCAATTCGACCATATGGTCGAACTCTAACTTTGCCACCTTCAGTTTCTCCGGATGGAGTCGCCGAGCGGTGACAAAAGGTAATTGCCCTTTAGTTACAATGTGGTGTTGCACATTGTGTTTAACCGGAAGGTTAAAATTGGGCGGTTTTGTTAACGAAGCGTACTTCGTTAATAGCTCTTTGTATATGCCAATAACTCGGCATGGGAATGTTTCGGGGTTGTAGTCGACGGTAGCGCACACGTTAATTCGAAACTTCGTGCGCTTGTCGACTAAATGTCGATATTCAAAATCGACGGACAATTTGAACTTCGTTAAGAAGTCCGCCCCGATAATGGCTTTAGTGGTGTCGGCTATAATGAAGTTGTAAACATATCGTCGGCGTAAGCCGAGTTCAAGTTCGAGCAACTTTGTGCCGAAAGTTCGGATCAGTGATCCGTTGGCCGCGTACAGAAGGACGTTCGGGCTACCGTTATGGGCCGGGAACGCCTTGGCGGGAACAATTGAAACGTCAGAGCCCGAATCAATCAGAAAGTCCATCCGATTGTTGGTGTCTCTGACGAATAAACGATATGAGCGGCCGGTTATATGCTCGCTCATGTCGACCCCCTGACTCTCTAGTTTTTTTTAGAGTGGGTGGGGGCCGACTTTTTCTTAGCCGGCTTGGCTTGACCACCACCGAAACTGCAGGGGGCCTTACAGGTGCGAGCTTCTCTACCATAACGGTAGTGAAAGTAGCACAGGCTACCCCTGGCTTTATTGGCCCCTGTTGGCCGAGTGGCCGAGGGCTGGCGAGAGCCGCCCTGCCGATTGGCAGGTGTTCGGCTTCTCGGTTGACGCGGGCTTTTATTAAGGTTGTCTAGCCGGGCCGTTAGTTTCCTAATGGCGCTTTCTAGCGACCTTAACGTGGGCTCCGCGTTGGCTGGCGTATTGGCTTGTACGGCGGACGCGTATGAGGCGCCTCCGTGTGGAAGCACCTCCCATACTTTGTCCGCCGTGGATGCCAACCCTGCTAGGGTTTGGTCGGCAGCGGTGGCCAATGTGACCTGGATGGCCTGTGGAAGCCTCCGCTCCCACAGGTTCCGGATCAGGTCATCATTGACTGCCGATGACCCGCCAGCCAGTGCCTTGAGAGCCTGGAGGAACTCGGAAGGTTTCCTATCTCCAGGCTCTTGCACTGATAGCAACTGCTCGAGTCGGCGTTTCTCCGAAGTGCCGTACTTCTCGAGCAGATGCGCTTTAATTTCCTCGTATGAGGACTTAGAGGGGTCTACTGTGCTAAGCCGCATTGCCGTTACCGCCTCTTCCGGCAATGCAGCTATAACGTTGTAGACTTTGAGCTTGTCCGACTTGCAGCCCGCCAACTTAAACATTATCTCGGTTTGGTAAAACCAGGAGGCGGGCTGGTGTACCCAGAACTTCGGGATGTCGAGTTTCGACACGGAAGCGGCGTTGACTTCCGAAGTTCCGGGCTTTGGTCCCTCTTCGCGCGAGACGTCTTGGTCCATTAAGTTTTCTTCCGTTCTTGACATCGTGGAAACTTTTTAAAACCAATAAAATATAAGGGGTTAATCCACGAACCGAAAAAAAAATAATTATATATATAAGTATGTATACAATATAATGTATGCTAAATTGCGTATAATTAGGCAAATACGAAAAGTATGTATAAAATTGTGAGTGCAGTATGTATTTAATAAAAAGAATCAAGATTTAAAACAATTTAGAAGCAAATCTAACTTTAAACGATCAATCATAAATCCGCACTGAGTTAATCGCTTTAATATTATTAAATAGAAGAATAATGAAAAAGAATATGGTTAAGAATATGTGTATAAATGTAGTAGATATGTATATAAATGTTAAATTTATATAATGAAGAATAATGGAAAAAAATATGGTTAAAAATATGTATATATAAAGAAAATATATTAAGAGAATATAGTAAATATGTTAAATTGTAAGGTAATAAAATGTATGTATATAAAAAAAAATTTATTATGTAGGAATATAAGGAGTAGGAAAAATAATGTTCAATAAAATCTTTATTATTATTTATCTCTAAGTTTCGACGATCCTCTGTTGTGTATCGTCCTATTGTGGCGGTGTCTCCTCTTTGTTGTTGTTTTTTTTTTGTGTAAATACTCGTCGACCAAAATTTCAGAAAAAAAATGAAAAACTTTTTGTTTGGAACTCACTCGCGTAACTATTTCAATAATATTTTCTGTTTCTTTTGCCCGTAATAATTAGTTCATTAATCTGCTTAATTTGTTTACGTATCTTATATAGTATATGTATAAATATATAATTTATATGTATATGTATAAATAAATAGTTATTAATTTCACTTATGTTCGCTGATTATCTTAAACCACGACCGCTGATTCTTTTAGTTTTTTATTGTTAACTATCCTTTATCTTATATTTCTTTTCCTGGAAACCATTAATTTACATTTATTATTATTATTCCAAACCTGACTTTTGTATTTTTATGTAGAAACTTTGTTTCTGATGAAAGAACTTTTGAACACCGTATTCTAACGGTTTACGTGAGAGCTGGTTAACTTGCACTGCAGTCGGTGGATCCAAATGTTGTAATTAATATAATTTTGTGGAAACAATTATGTTATTTATAATTTAGGCGTGTTGCCCGTCTAGGTCACCAATTTTGTTGCCGTTTTATGTTATTTATAATTTAAAAGGCACTTGTGTTTTAAACTGTATTTATTTAAAAACTCGTAATTTAATTTGGTA
The DNA here is from genome assembly GCA_949987705.1 of Thereva unica. Taxonomy (NCBI): domain Eukaryota; kingdom Metazoa; phylum Arthropoda; class Insecta; order Diptera; family Therevidae; genus Thereva; species Thereva unica. Next base: position 164,419,665 of record OX465281.1, on the reverse strand, counting down.
ATTCTACATAGGTACACTTCACTTAACTCTTTTAGATTGTATTTTGTTATAAGATAACCTAAATACATATATATATAACTATTGGTTTTGATTTTGTTCAAGAACTACTTTTCGACGCCGGCGCTGTCAGAGAACACGAGGAGTGGAAGAAGGAAGATTGGAGATGCCGGAAATTGGCTGTCTCGATGTGCACGATCGGGACGGAACGAAAAAACGGCTAGATCACTGAACTATCGTTCGTTGATCGAGGGAGTGTTCCGACTGATCGTTTTGATCGTGTCGGGGTTGCCGTGTGACATTGCGTAAAGTTTGGTAATTAAACTTTACGCGGTCACTACAAGTTTGTAGCAAAGGTTGCTCACCTTGGAGGGTAGAATTGTTTGAACACAAAACTCACCCCACCCACTCACCCCCTCGCGGGGGGTGGGGGTAACTCTAAAATTTTAAATAGCCGTTATGAAAATTGAGACCTCCAGTATCCTGTTTTTCAAATCATGAATGTCAGCAGGCTTACTTTCGTAGAATGGATTTTTCAAGACAAGAACGATTTCTCAGAACCACAGGGTCTATCAGTGTAACTCCGCTTAATCAAAATTTCAATACTGTCTCTTTCTGAGAACATATCGTCTCGGTTAAGAATGTAACAAAAAAACAAGAACCTAACAAGAACGAATTCTCGTGGATACTTTTCAATAAACATTTGTAAAAGATCAGAAGGCAAGAGTGCAATTTCAGATCAATAGTTGATGCCTTTAAATTGGAAAAATCTTTTTCAAACTTTGAATACCGGCCTGAAATATCTGGTTTCATTTCCATTGGGATATCACACCTACGTTTTCTTCTAGAATTGTACTTGTAATCTAAGTTTATTTTATTATAACCATGCCTCTCACTGAACGAGAGAGGATTGAAATTTTGATTATGCGGGGCTACGGAGATCGAAAACGCTCTAATCAGGAGACTGCAAACCTATTTAATGAAACACATCCAGAACGTGCCATCCCGATAAACAAATCTACCGTCAAGCGAACAGTTGATCGGTTCGTAGAAACAGGTAAGTCCTTTAAATGGTTTTGCTGATTTGTTAGGTAAATGCTGCTTTTTTGCATTCAATAAACAGGTTCTGTCACAGACAGGCCGAGACTCGGACGTCCGAGAACAGCTACAAATCCTGAAACATCACTGAATGTTCTCCTCAACTTCACCGAAGATTGTCATAAGTCGACACGGAAAGTAGGTCAGGCAATGGGAATTAGCGATTGGTCCGTGCGAAAAATTTTAAAAACTAACAAGTATCATCCATACAAAATTTGCTTGGTACAAGAGTTGACGGACAACGATTTCGATCTGAGAGTCGAGTTTTGCGATGACATGATGGATCGATATGATCAGAATCCAATGACATTTTTCTGGACCTGTTTTTCGGATGAGGCAAAATTTGAGCTAAATGGAAATATGAATCGACACAACAGCAGGTACTGGTCTAGTATAAATCCACACTGGATGAGAGATTCTCACACACAATACCAGCAAAAAGTTAACGTTTGGGCTGGTATTGTTGCAAATCAGATTGTGGGACCATTCTTCTTTGAAGAGAATCTCACAGCTACGCGATATATGAGAATGCTCCAAGAAGAAATTGTACCTGCAATCCGAAATATCGTTGGAGATCAATTTGAGCTAGTTCAGTTCCAACAAGACGGGGCACCAGGACATTTCGGACTGCAAGTACTTGCGTATCTGCATGAGACATTTCCCGGAAGATGGATTGGTCGGAGAGGAGCGATCGAATGGCCGCCACGATCGCCGGACCTGACACCCCTCGATTTCTTTTATTGGGGTTTCTTGAAAAATCGCGTCTACGAAAGTAAGCCTGCAGACATTCATGATTTGAAAAACAGGATTCTGGTGGTCTCAAATTCCATAACGGCGGAAATGCTAGCACACGTTACAAACAATTTCTACCAACGGCTGGCTCATTGCCAAGCAGTGGAAGGTCAACAGTTTGAGCACCTGCTTACATAAGTGAGAGTGCGTCGAAGGTTTGGAGTCATTAAATACTGAGGGAGCGACGAACCTCGGGGTCCTTCAACGCTTCCACTTTAATAAACGGCCCTTTTCAGGGCCAAAATGATGTGTGAAATCCGACCTGGAACCTCCACGTGGTACACATCGGATAACGCTAATCCAGGAGGTGATGTCTGATCGTCTACTTGTCAGTAACCACACGTCAATACGTCGACAGTATTCATTCGGGAATGCAGGGAAGCTTCGGATAAAAAAATTTTTAGACGAAAGTCTCATATTTTTTTTCGGAGAATCATAATCCGTGAAAAAAAATGGGGGTTGCTATTTAGAATTTTAGAGTTACCCCCACCCCCTGCGAGGGGGTGAGTGGGTGGGGCTGAGTTTTGTGATCAAACAATTCTACCCTCCAAGGTGAGCAACCTTTGCTACAAACTTTTTTCACGAAAACCTACCGTTCAGGAAATATCGAAACGGTGCCGGACTATTCCCCATCCCCAAAAATTCATTTTGGGGGTGCAGGGAAGCTTCGGATAAAAAAAATGTTAAGGCGAAAGTTTCATATTTTTCTTCGGAGAATCATAATCCGTGAAAAAAAATGGGGGTTGCTATTTAAAAATTTAGAGTTACCCCCACCCCCTGCGAGGGGGTGAGTTGGTGGGGGTGAGTTTTGTGTTCAAACGAATCTACCCTCCAAGCTGAGCAACTTTTGCTACAAACTTTTTTTACGAAAACCTACCGTTCAGGAAATATCGAACCGGTGCCGGACTATTCCCCACCCTCAAAAATTCGTTTTGGGGGTGCAGGGAAGCTTCGGATTAAAAAAATTTTAAGGCAAAAGTTTCATATTTTTCTTCGGAGAATCATAATCCGTGAAAAAAAATGGGGGTTGCTATTTAAAAATTTGGAGTTACCCCCACCCCCTGCGAGGGGGTGAGTGGGTGGGGGTGAGTTTTGTGTTCAAACGAATCTACCCTCCAAGCTGAGCAACTTTTGCTTCAAACT
>OX465281.1:164239899-164416435 GCA_949987705.1 Thereva unica | reverse complement strand
TGTTTGGTTGAGCGAAAGAGCGATTTTGGCAGCGAAGAACCAAGATGTTAACGAATTAAATTTGGCTATACAGTTCAAAATACCCGGTAATTTGGTTTCGTACAAGTCTGTAGATACCGTTACTAATGAAGAAGGTGTGGTTAATTATCCTACAGAATTTTTGAATTCATTGGATTTACCTGGATTGCCACCTCATAACCCTCAGGTGAAAGTGGGAGTCAATATTATTATGCTTCGTAATATTAATCAACCATGGCTGTGTAATGGTACGAGGCTTGCTGTGAAAAAGTTAATGGACAATGTTATTGAAGCAACTATTTTAACTGGAAAATTCAAAGGTGAAGACGTTTTTATACCACGAATTCCAATGCTTCCATCTGATGTGCCATTTGAGTTCAATCCAGTTCGTGTTGCTTTTGCGATCACTATAAATAAGGCTCAAGGGTCAGTCCTTGGCGATTTGTGGCATAAATTTGGAATATCCAGTTTTTTCGCATGGTCAACTTTATGTTGCCTGTTCGCGTGTAGGCAAACCATCAGATTTATTCATTTATTGTCAACAAAATGGAAAAACTAAAAATGTTGTTTACCATAGAGCATTACAATAAATATATAGTTGGAATATAAATTTCAATATGAAGGGGGGATTTGAGCTATCTATATCTTCTATCTTCTATATATGTATATAAAAATGAATCATTGTCTTGTGTGTAATCGATGTTTGAAAAATTGTCTATATGAAATGACTGATAGGGTGCTGTTTGTGTTAGAAGACCTCAATTGCAAGGTTTATGTATATAGTTGTCATGATTATGTCTGTTAGTATTTTTGTAATAGCGGTTGAAACAAAATTGTCAATGTCTCTATTGGAAATTTTTTCTACGCATTAAATTGATATGATTTTGTATGTGAAATCGGTTTGTTTTATTAAATAAAATAAAAAAAAAAGTTAAATCCTTCCTAAAAAAGGATTGCAGCAGCGAAAGTAGTGTCGAGTTGTAAAAGCATTAAAGAAAACGTAACAGTAATAACGTTGGGGTGCGTGTACATGTTACACTCATTGGGTTGGCGTACATGGTCAATACTTAAACTTGGTTAACCGGTTTGTTGTCACACTCTCGGGGTACGTGGGTATTGCTTCAACAAGATTAATTTATTATCCTTAGATAAGATATCAACGTGTATGCGCGAGTAATGTTTCTTTATCTATAAGGCGACGGGTAGCCATCGCTCCGGATAACATTTTCAGAAATCAGTGCTCTTGGATACCGCTTTGAGTATTTCTTTGTAAAAGTTATGAACAAACCTGGACGATCATATTTATATATATACTAGCTGGAACCCGGTGCGCATCGCTGCACCCATCAATTTGAAAAATACTGGTATTTCGGCTCTTCCCCCAGCATCGCTCCATCACTGTTAATATAAGGTCCCATTAAATATTGTGTTATTTCGTCGATAGTATTTGCATTAGCAGCACTAAAAGCAGCCATGTCACTCCGTTTCGTGACCTATTTGAATATGTATTTGATTGAGTTGGCGGAATTGCAAAATTCAACATTTATGTGAGCCTTGAGCGTCTTGGAAATTAATGGCGAATAGGGTACGACCTAACGACTGTCAACTTAAAAATCCTGACCATTAACCTTCTAAGTTATCTAATTGTCATTTACCTCAGTCGTACGATGACGATAGAACGGGTAGCCATCGCTCCGGATAACATTTTCAGAAATCAGTGCTCTTGGATACCGCTTTGAGTATTTCTTTGTATAAGTTATGAACAAACCTGGACGATCATATTTATGGACATATGCTTCCCCACACGCAATGCATCTACGTTTATAGCGATTTCCCAACGTTCGTTTGGAAATTGTTAAAGTGACGTCCCGGCTGCACTAACTTTCAGATTTTTTTGTTCTTTTTCACATAAGCTTTTGTTGAAAACTATTAATAAATTCCAAATTGTATCAAAAGGATGAGAAGGAAGTGTTGTACTTTGTTCAACAAAAAAATTTTTGCGTCACAACCTCACAACTAACACATGCACAAACGCCTTATAGATAAAGAAATATACTCGCGCATACACGTTGATATCTTATCTAAGGATAATAAATTAATCTTGTTGAAGCAATACCCACGTACCCCGAGAGTGTGACAACAAACGCGTTAACCAAGTTTAAGTATTGACCAATGTACGCCAACCCAATGAGTGTAACATGTACACGCACCCCAACGTTATTACTGTTACGTTTTCTTTAATGCTTTTACAACTCGACACTACTTTCGCTGCTGCAATCCTTTTTTAGGAAGGATTTAACTTTTTTTTTTATTTTATTTAATAAAACAAACCGATTTCACATACAAATCATATCAATTTAATGCGTAGAAAAATTTCCAATAGAGACATTGACAATTTTGTTTCAACCGCTATTACAAAAATACTAACAGACATAATCATGACAACTATATACATAAACCTTGCAATTGAGGTCTTCTAACACAAACAGCACCCTATCAGTCATTTCATATAGACAATTTTCAAACATCGATTACACACAAGACAATGATTCATTTTTATATACATATATAGAAGATAGAAGATATAGATAGCTCAAATCCCCCCTTCATATTGAAATTTATATTCCAACTATATATTTATGTAATGCTCTATGGTAAACAACATTTTTAGTTTTTCCATTTTGTTGACAATAAATGAATAAATCTGATGGTTTGCCTACACGCGAACAGGCAACATAAAGTTGACCATGCGAAAAAACTGGATATTCCAAATTTATGCCACAAATCGCCAAGGGACTGACCTTGAGCCTTATTTATAGTGATCGCAAAAGCAACACGAACTGGATGAACTCAAATGGCACATCAGATGGAAGCATTGGAATTCGTGGTATAAAAACGTCTTCACCTTTGAATTTTCCAGTTAAAATAGTTGCTTCAATAACATTGTCCATTAACTTTTTCACAGCAAGCCTCGTACCATTACACAGCCATGGTTGATTAATATTACGAAGCATAATAATATTGACTCCCACTTTCACCTGAGGGTTATGAGGTGGCAATCCAGGGTAAACCCAATGAATTCAAAAATTCTGTAGGATAATTAACCACATCTTCTTCATTAGTAACGGTATCTACAGACTTGTACGAAACCAAATTACCGGGTATTTTGAACTGTATAGCCAAATTTAATTCGTTAACATCTTGGTTCTTCGCTGCCAAAATCGCTCTTTCGCTCAACCAAACATGATTTTTGTAGTTCTGTGCTATGTTTGGAAAAACACTTTCGATCAATTTTCCTTTAGTTTCTGAAAATGTTGAATTTTGCAATTCCGCCAACTCAATCAAATACATATTCAAATAGGTCACGAAACGGAGTGACATGGCTGCTTTTAGTGCTGCTAATGCAAATACTATCGACGAAATAACACAATATTTAATGGGACCTTATATTAACAGTGATGGAGCGATGCTGGGGGAAGAGCCGAAATACCAGTATTTTTCAAATTGATGGGTGCAGCGATGCGCACCGGGTTCCAGCTAGTATATATATATATATATATATATATATATATATACATATATATATATATATATATATATATATATTATATATATATGTATGTATACTCGTATATATACAGTGAAAGCTCCCTTACCGGACAGCTCCAATAAGTGGACATCTTCCATACGCGGACAAATTTCCTGGAACCAAATTTTTTCTTGTTAAAATGGTATAATAGACGATCCGACAAGCGGACGTTCTCTTAACCGGACGCGGACACTCGATGTCACACATTTTTTCAGCAAAATCTCCTATAAGCGGACACGCAGCTCCGTTAAAAGGACGAACAGAAGTTTTTGTATTTTGTACATAAATCGGTAATTCCCCGATTTATCAATCAATCGAATCTTACATTTTGTTGTTTCTTATTTGTCAGTCAGTACTGGTCGTAAACGTATTAGTTATTAGCAGTGAGTAAAATGGCACCAAAAAAAATTCTGAGTTTGAAGGAAAAGATGGAAGTGGTCAATTTATTGGATAAAGAAAAATTATCTGTTCGTGATTTGGCAAAAAGGGTGAGTTAGTTACTGCAATTATATACTGATGATAAATTAACACAGGTTAATTCTAAGGTTTAATATTGGGAAAACTCAAGCGGCGCGAATTGCAAGAAATAAAGAAGATCTACGACTTAAATGGCAATCTGGAATAAATTTGAATCAAAAAAAAAATCCTCAAAAATGCCGAAGGCGTAAATATAGACAAATTGTGTTACGATTGGTTTATTAAGGCCAGAAGTCAGAATATTCCTTTATCGGGACCGCTGGTCAAGGCAAAAGCTAAAGGAATTGCAAGTAAGATGAGCTATAATGATTTTAAGGCTTCTGATGGATGGCTCCAAAAATGGCGCAAACGAAACAATATTAGCTTTAAAAGCGTATCAGGGGAGGTTTCTGATGCAAACCAAGAAGATGCGTCTCAATTTATGGAAAAGCTTCCGTCCATGTTGCTTGGATATCAACCAGAAAATATCTATAATGCTGATGAAAGTGGGCTTGTTTTCCGAGCATTGCCTAACAAAACCTTGGCTTTAAAATCAGAGAAATGTATTGGTGGAAAATTAGCAAAAGATAGACTTACAATTTTGTTTTGTGCTAATATGGCAGGCCAAAAACAACAATTGCTAATTATTGGAAAAGCGGGTCGTCCGAGAGCATTTAAAAAATGTTGCTATCAATAAGTTACCAGCTACATGGCAGCACAATAAGAAAGCGTGGATGACATGTGATATTATGAGTAAGTGGCTAATAACACTAGACAGAAAAATGGGCATTCAAAAAAGGAGAATCCTATTATTTTTGGACAATGCTGCATCCCATCCTCGAAATTTAAATCTTGCGAATATAAAAATTATTTTCTTACCACCAAACGCAACGTCAATATGTCAACCCTTAGATCAAGGTATAATCCGAAATTTTAAATGTCATTATAGACAGCTTATTTTGAACCATATCTTGTCGGAAATGGACGGTGTTAAAACTGCCACAGAGCTTTCAAAAACGATCGATGTATTAGAAGCTTTGTATTTTATAAAAACAGCTTGGGATAAGGTCACTGATACAACTATCAAAAACAGCTTCGCGAAAGCTGGGTTCAGAAAAAATGATTTAAATGATGCGACTGAATTTGATCCGGAAGAGGATTTTCCGTTGTCAACACTCCGAGATTTATTGAACGGGTGCGAAGTGCTTGGACAACGAGACTTTCGTTATTTACAAGATTTCATTGATATGGATCAAAATATACCAACGGAAGGTGAAAATATTGATATCAATTTTCCAAATGAAAATGACATAGAGGATTGTGAGTCGGAGGACGAAGTGCTTCCGTTGTCTCAAGACAACATAAATTCTTATGATGAATCACTAAGATTAACAAATACATTGAAAGAATTTGCAAAAGAGGATTTTATTGCATTTCAACATATAAAAAATTTGGAAATTCACTTTCAAAATTGCTTCTTGCAACAATAAAGGCACGATTGCGTCAGTCCTCTATTTTAAGTTTCTTTAAATCCACTTAAGTTTATTTTAGTCCTTCAGTTAATTTCTATTCAATATGCTTGTTTTTTTAATTAACTACAATGTAATTTTTATAAATGAAGAATATACATATGTACTAACTACAATGTAATTTTTATAAATGAAGAATACATATATGTATGTACATATGTACAATGAACGTATTATGCATACTGTATTTTATTTTTATTTGCGAGACATTGTCCATATTCCCATACGATGATATCCCATTACCTATCCTATTATCCTATTACTATGCTTATTGTTTTCTATCAAAACCGGACAAAAAAGTCGGAACCGTGAGTGTCCGCCTAAGAGAGCTTTCACTGTACATATATATATATATATATATATATATATATATATATATATATATATATATATATATATATATATATATATATATATATATATATATATGTATATATATATATGTATATATATATATATATATATATATATACCTAAGTCTCTTTTTACACGGTAGATACGTTCCTGAAAAAAACGTGTAAAAAAAACCGTGTAAAAAAATGGTGTATGAATAATATGTTGTCGGTTTCATATCCCTGAAACCTGCTAAAATGATGGAAATAAAAGGTTAAAAAGAACAATTATATGTAGTAATATTAAAAGTTTAAACACATTTTATTCGTTCATAAAACATAAAATTTAGTTCATTCAATTTAATTAAACTTAAACTAAAAGTAAAATAAATTAAAAATCAACAAAAATCAAAGAATATAGAATTTATAACCAACGAAGGCGCAAGCTGGTAAACAATAACTTTATTCGCGGGCATGATTTTGAATCATAAGACGCGTTCGTCTGTGCATGGTGGATTGATCATCACTGGAAATATTCATCATATCATCACTGGAAATATTTTGAATGGTGTCCGGGATATCTTCAGCAGTAGTCGATTTTTCTCTTACTGGTTCGATGTGTCGTGCTGATTTGGCAACAAAAAAATCTGTTATGAACTGTTTAGATTTAGCTTTTGACATCTCTTTGTGTAATTCTTTATAAGGAGCCATACACAATGTCAGATCACGGTTGAACTGTGTAGCTCTTTCGACATTAGGATCATTTGTAATTAGAAGGCTTCCTAATTTGCTTGCCAGTTGAAGTGCTTCATGAAGTACATTTGTAGTAAGTTGCTCTGGTTCATTATCATCTCAGTCACTACTTTCAGTAGATTCAGCATTCTCTAATGCAGCCTGGATTATCTCATCGTCGCTAAGAACTTGATCAACTAGCAGTTCATCAATGTCGTCAGGACTCAAGTCATCAAAACCCTCCCCACCAACGCTGTGTGCCATAGTGATTATAGAGGGATACTCATTCGTGTTTGGAGCCACATAATTGTTACTTTTAACACATTCTGGCCAAATCGCTCTCCAACAAGCATTTAACGTTGATGGTCGTAATTGAGCTATTGCTAGAGCAGCATGTGTTACGCAATCCTTGATAGAAAACTTTTTCCAGGAAGAAATTACCGTAAGAGTTTTATCTTTATCCATTGCTTCCAAAATATGTTGGAATGTTCGCTTGATGTAGTAAGTTTTAAATGTGCCGATAATTCCCTGGTCCAGCGGTTGAATAAGGGATGTCGTATTTGGTGGCAGAAATAAAACTTGAACATTATCATGTTTCAACTCTGGATGACCAGGTGCATTATCTATAATCAGAAGAACTTTGAATTCCAGGCCTTTTTCATTCATATATCTTCTAGTTTCTGGGACAAAACATTTATTGAACCATTCTGTAAAAATATCAGTGGTTACCCATGCTTTTTTATTCGCCATCCAATAAACCGGTAATTTATTAAAATCGACACCTTTCATTGCTCGAGGTTTGACTGCGCGATTGACTAGAAGGGGCTTCAGCATCCGGTCTCCTGAAGCATTGGAGCACAATAAAAATGTAACTCGATCTTTTTGTGCTTTAAAACCACCAACATTCTTTTGCGATTTGGCCACATACGTTCTGTTCGGCATTTTCTTCCAAAAAAGACCAGTTTCGTCCGCATTAAATACCTGGTCTGGAACATATTCAACATCAGAAATTATTTTTGCTAGTTTCGGAGGAAATTCCTTAGCAGCCTTTTCATCTGCAGACGCTGTTTCACCCTTCATTTTTATGTTATGAAGTGAATGCCTTTTGATAAAACGCGTTAGCCATCCTGAGCTTGCAAAACAGCTCTTTTCTTGAGTTGATTCGATCGATGTAGAAGGTGAAAATGCTTTTTGCCTAATGGTGTTTCCGTCTACTGGGATTCTTTTTTGGATATTTTCCTCTATCCATATTATCAGTGCTTTTTCCATTTTTTCTTTAATATTATCTCTAGTGTAAGATGAAAATTTAGCAGACGCTTTTCTTCCAGAAACTACAGATTTCCTAATTGCAGTTTCATTTTTCTTAATTGTTCTGATTGTTGCTTCATTGAAACCGAAAATTTTGCCTAAAGACGTTGAACCTTCCCCATTTCGAATGCGAACCAAAATTTTAATTTTCGTTTCTAAAGATATCGCTTTCCGTTTTTGTTTTACAGATTCCGACATTTTTCTGAGAGAATTAATAATTTTATAAAAATATGAATAACTACGTTACAAACAGCTTACCTTCTTTCCGTGTTTAATGTCTTTTATCTAACGTTGCAAAACACTTTTTTAACAAAACGCTTCCAATTTTATTAAATGTATCTAGTTGCAAGCCTAACATAAAGTCCACTACACAGCAATAAAAGAAAACTTCCGAAATGCATTTTCATATTGCGTAGTCAATAAAATAATAATAAGGGGGTATTCCCGGAAATATATTCTCTATTGCGAGGCCTACTACTTGCGGACAAAAAATGCAGACAAAAAATTTTTTAAAAAACACATTTTTGAACAGAATTTTTTTTTTGAAAACCGTGTTAAATCGAATTCGTGTAAAAATAAATCGTGTAAAAAGAAAGGGGTATATATATATATATATATATATATATATATATATATATATATATATATACCTATATATATACAGGGTGTTCCAGACCACCCGTCCAGGCTGATTATTCTGAAGAGTTTCAAAAAAAAGTCTGAACAAAAAAACACGTATTCAATATTTTTCCAAACTCTATCCAACCATACCAAAAACACCCCCAAACCCCTACCCTTTGTTAGGGGTGGGGGGTGCAACTTTAAAAAATCAAATGGTAACCCTTAATTTTTTTTGCAGATTTGGATTTGTCGGAAAAAAAGACATTTTGTCTGAGACATTTTTTTCGATTTGCGTTAGATGGCGCTGCAATCGACCAAAAACCGTTCCTAATTTACATAAGTAAAAATACATTTATATTTTGTTATTTTAATTTTTTTTTAAATTTTACTACAGGGACTAGCCCATATTAGCTAGCTCATATTAGCCTATCCTCTCTAATAGAATATAGTCAGTATAATCAGCCCGAAATAGTTGCGGCACGTGCATGTTATGCTACATGTTATTCCCCCTATTCCGCTGATGACTGACCACCAGAGCTATGTTTATATTATATAAAAATCTTACGTCTACTTAATCATTCACTTACTTCTAGAACTATCTGGGCGGGGGGCAGCGGAGACGATAAAATCGTCTCAGGTGACCCCTATTCAGGCGACGAGGCTCCACAGGCTCGAGTGATGCCAGAATTCAAGCTCGTGAAAGCTCGCACCACTTACTTACAAGCTAATTAACCTAAACACTTATAAACACAGAACTATCCGTGCGGAGTACAGCAGAGGGCTTGCCTCGGGTGAACTCCGTCCAGGCAACGAGCTTCCACGGGCTCGGGTTAGCAAAACTAAGAAAACATACAAAAAATAACAAACAACAAACAAACAACAGACCAAAAAAACTAACAAAAGCTCGTGGCAGCTCGCACGTAAGCTTACTTATTACTAAAACTATTACTAACTACTCATTACTCTATTCTACATGTGCGTAAGCTGCGGTCAGTGGTCTAGCAGGGTGTGTGTGTGTGTGTGTGTGTGTGTGTTTGTGTGTGTTTTCGGTAAGTGGTCGGTCTTGTATCTGGTCATACGACCGTGACACTGGTATAGGAAATGCTGCCGGGAGCAATGTTGGATCATACACCACGACATTGGTCAAGGAAACACTCCTCAGGTATTCGGTAGTCGGTCGATAGGTGTTATGTCTGTGGTCTAACTGTGCCGGATCATACACCACGACACGGTCTAGGAATCACTACTTCGGCACATAGTCGGATCGTACACCACAACAAGGCCTCGGCAACATTCCTCTGGTAATGTGTATTGTGTGTAATGTGTATAGTGTAACCGTGCCGGATCGTACACCACGACACGGTATAGGAATCGCTACTTCGGCACATAGTCGGATCGTACACCACGACAAGGCCTCGGTAACATTCCTCTGGTAATGTGTGAAGGTGTATAGTGTGACCGTGACGGATCATACACACGGCACGGTCTAGGAATCTCTACTTCGGCACATTGTCGGATCGTACACCACGACAAGACCTCGGCAACATTCCTCATGTGTATAGTGTGACCGTTCCGGATCGTACACCATGACACGGTCTAGGACCGGAGAAGGTGACCTCTCCGGAACGAGCCTGATTAAAGACTGAATTTTAGCCTGGTTAAGCGGTTTATTTTATAGCCAGAAAGGCTTTAAGGCTTAGAAGTGAGCTTTCAAAGGAGAATCGCCCAGCCTGCTGAGTATAGTTGTTTTCAAACGTCGTGACATCCCTCGCATATTCCCCAGCTAAGCTCTTAAAAATGTTTAAAAGATCAGACAAAAGCTTCATTTAACTCATCCTATCAAAGCACTTGCTGCCATGTAATCTGTCGTGACTGCGTATTGCTAAAGGGAGGTGTGTTTTTCTGAGACTTCAATGATTATTTAAAAAAATTTCAAATTATGACTGAAAAAAACCCATTTTTATATATTTTTGAAGTTATACTTCTTTAGGCGCGTTTTGAAAAATATTATGAGAGTGAATTTTGACGAATTCGCAACGCAACGCAACGGAGGATTTGGGCGAAGGGGTGGAGGCAATGGAGGGCAAGCATTTTAACTTCCATTCTTCATGCGCACTGGGATTATCATTATTATGCACGGTATACAGAAAACGAAGGTAATGTAAAAGCGACGGCAGCTTCGAATACCGTAAAAAATGGGCGCCTGGTGACGTCAGTCGTAATGCTGCAACAACAACACCAGCTTCGGTTTTATATGGGAAGTGCCCCCACGTGACATCAGCCCTAAAATACCGTATACGGTATACAGTCTTTTACATTAACTTTTTTTGAATACCGTGATTACTATGGGCATATGAAAACTTGCAGCCGATGCCGGTTCACGATGTCAATGGGTGAGGGGGTTTTTATCCTGAGGCTATGGAGGGAAATAAATTTCATGTTCGAGTCATCAGCTAAGAGTATGTTTGGTTTTTCGTGGGCATAAGAAGAGTCGTAGTGTTTATTGTGTGCTGTTTGTGGGTGAGGGGTTTTACTGGATGGAAGGTAATTTCTCTAACTCGTAGTATAATATCATAGACTCGCCAAGTTTTTAACTTGTAAAAAGTTTCAAAATATTGTATTTTAACGTGCATTACCGGTGATAAGTTAGTTAGTGATCCGAGTGAATAAATTGAATGAAATTGATAAGGTGACCAGTTTTGTTTACATTCATGGTGGTTTTTTCATGTTAATTTATGGAAAAAATGTTGGATTTATGTGGTAATGAAATTAAAAGTGAATTTAAAATGGTTAAAAATTATTACGGAATAGTTATTAAAACATAAGTGCAAGTACCACCACACAACATGAATAACAAAAATTTTGAACTTTTTCCTACACATTTTTCTGCTTTAATATTTTTAAAAATTATTCTTTCTTCTTCTTCTTTAACGGCTCTACAACCGGGAACCGGTCCTGGCGCAACTGTTCTCTCCACCGGTCCCGATTCTGAGCCGATGTCATCCAGTTTGGCATCCCTAAACTCTGAGCGTCCTGTTCCACGCCATCCTTCCAGCGAAGGTTGGGCCTCCCTCGCTGTCGCACCCAATAGGTCTTACCGCAGAGAACTTTCCGAGCAGGCTTATCTTCACTCATACGAGCTAGATGCCCTGCCCACCGGAGCCTACCGAGCTTTATTTTCTTCACAACATCTATGTTGCGATAGCGCTCGTAGATCTCGTCATTGTAGAGTCTCCGGAATCGTCCTTCCTCACATACGGGGCCAACAATCCTCCGAAGTATTTTCCTCTAAAACACGCCCAAGAGGTTTGAGTGCTTTTTGCTAAGCACCCACGTTTCGGATGCATATGTGAGAGCGGGTAAGACCATCATCTTATATAGTAAAAGTTTAGACGTTATGGTTAGATATTTGGATTTGAAGAGCCTTGACAGACTGTAGTAGGCTTTGTTGGCTTTTAGCAGTCGTGCACGTATTTCTGGTTCCATGCTATTGTCGGCTGCTACTATTGACCCAAGGTAGGTAAATGATTTTACCACGTCAAACTCGTGTTCCGCTACCTTGATTGTGGGACCAATGTTAGGTGTTCTTCCAGACGAGGCCATCATGTACTTTGTTTTGCTTTCGTTAAATTATTCTTTAACAAGCTTTAATCACTTTAAATTCACTTTTACCACACAAATAACCACACAAATTCAACATTTTTGCCCTAAAATAACTCGACAAAACCACAGCGAATGTAAACAAAATTGGTCACCTTCACAATTAAACCATTAAAACATATTGGTTCACTCAATTTTTTGAAATTGTTTTAATTCAATCACTGAAATACTAATCACTGGTAATCCAGGTGCAGAAAAAAGTGATAAAATACAATATTTTACAACTTTTTATTGCAAAAATAAACTTAAAAACTTGGCTCCACTATGTTATTACACGAGAAATGTCCTCCATTCAAGCAAATGTAGGATCGGCAACGGCTGCTTCCAGGCCTGTAGCTACGATGGGTTTGCTGGAGGCCCTATCAGAACCTCAAATATGTAGCGTACTGCAAATTTAAGACATGATATGAACATGCAGCACGAGGCTTTGCTTGTCATTTTACCAGCCTCAGCCAATTGAAATACTTTTGATTGCAGCGTGCTGCATTTTTATCTCATGCCATAATTTACTGCAAGCTGCCAATTTTGATGTTCTGATACGGCTTGCGGACGATATAGGCGAAGGAGTAGAGGCTATAAAGGGCAAGCATTGCAACTCCAATCCTTTAGCTATTAAGTTTATTATTATATGGGCATATGAAAACTCGTAGCCAAAGTTCGTTCACAATGTCCATGGGTGAGGAGGTTTTTACCCAGAGGCTATGGAGGGAAATAAAAAACATATCCTAGTTTTGGCAAAGGAAGTAGAATGAATCTACCCAAGGTCGATGAACCCACAGGTGAGTTACGAGAGCATATCGGCAAAATGAGTCTACGCAACGCCTGGAATTCCTCATTGTGACAGAGGACACAGACGATGTCCTTTTGGATTGCCGGAGATTAGCCGAGCAAACTGCTGCACTGTAACTTACAGCTACAGCACGGCTAAGAGCAACGAACGTCTTAGACTATAATGATCTACTGACTAAAGTGGAGGAGAAGCTAAATTCCTCAATCAGAAGCTAAGGTGGAAATGAACAAAAATGAAGTGAGTTGGGCTTAGAAGTACCAGTAGTATTATCAGGTAAATAAATGCTGATCCAGCTTTGCGACGCATATTAAGCTTAACATTCATTACGTTTTGGTAGAAAATTAGCCAGTCTTAAGAAAATTTCATGAGGCATCTAAAGCCCATCTTAAGATAATTGTAATTAGGCCTAATGACCCAACTAGTTAGTGATTTTAGTTAGGATTAGAATACGGTATAACCGACAGCCTTGAGCGTGTCTGCATTATAATGCTTGCACCTTCCAACGCACGAAAATAGAAAGAATCCAATAAAATACATGTTTGTGTAGAAATTAAAAATTAGTCTTAAAATCACGCCAAAGAAATAACTTCAAATGCGTGTACATAAGTACACACACCCACAGTTTTTTTTTATTTTAAGGTTTTTGTGTTTTACACATTTGCTACAGAAATAATTTGTAGCAATTTCTACTAAAAAATACGGTATTTTTATCACTTTGATTACTAGATTGTTGACATTTTCCGCCAGGCGCTTTCGCGATTCTGCTTGGGAGGTTGTGTTACTTGCGGCTGCGGAGAACTCTCAATTTATGAATGAAAATGCTCATATCTTTAAAAGAAATTTTTCCAGCAATTCTTTTAATTTATTTTAATTTTAGGGATGAGAAATATTTCTCATAATTATAGTAAAATTATGCTTATTACGATGGATAAACTGACTTGGTTAAGCAGGAGTTTTACATGTATTTAAAAGCTCTGCTCGACACATATAAAGATTAATTAACTTTATTCATTCGGCATACGCGCATCCATTCCCAAATTATTTTGTTGAGTTTTTTCTGCGTTTGTTGCCGTTTTAACTAAAAAGCGGGGAAATGATAGAACAATATTTATAAAATTTGGCAATGAGGTGCGCAGAACTGTTCAAATTTTTTGTGTCACGGAGTTTGAAAAACCGTCGTCCATGTCGTCCCGAGTCCAGCACTAATTAACGATACTTTCCTTGCCATCCAACCATCCGCACCATTTCTGATCATCAATCTTCATCGTGACACTTACTACCCCCTGACAGAAGCTACGTACTTGTCTCTCGTTGGAAGAGGAGCACCGCATTTGCAGCCAAACTCAACCACTCTACCAACGGGGCTCTTCGTTGGGGACGTGTGAAGTTAGTCTCGTCAATCAGTGTTGGGCACATTCGACTAATTTTTCAATCAGACTAATAATCATGGCTAAAACCAATCATGAGTGAATCAATCATGATTAAATCAATCATTAATCAAGATTACATCGAGTAATCTTGGGGAAAATCTAATCATCAGAATGATTATTGATTATGAAATCTAATCTTAATCATTATTGAATGATTAACTCTTTAGTGATTAATATTAGCTTATTGTCTCCCTGAAATTTTTTCCAGGTTTTTTAGTAAATTGCGGAGTAATTTTGGCAATTTTGTTCCGATTGTACTGAAATTCAGTATGGGGGGGTTTTAAGGGTTCTAAATAACGGATTTGTGGTCAAAATTTAAAATTGAAAATGGTGGAGGGGTTTTTGGTAAATGTGTTCCGATTGTACTGAAATTCAGAATGGAGGGGTTTTAAGGGTTCCAAATGACGGATTTGGGGTCGAAATTGTAAAATTCAAAATGGCGGACAAGTTTTGGCAAATGTGTTCCGATTGTACTGAAATTCAGTATGGGGGGGTTTTAAGGGTTCTAAATAACAGATTTGTGGTCAAAATTTTAAAATTGAAAATGGTGGAGGGGGTTTTGGTAAATGTGTTCCGATTGTACTGAAATTCAGAATGGAGGGGTTTTAAGGGTTCCAAATGACGGATTTGGGGTCGAAATTGTAAAATTACAAATGGCGGACAAGTTTTGGCAAATGTGTTCCGATTGTACTGAAATTCAGTATGGGGGGGTTTTAAGGGTTCTAAATAACGGATTTGTGGTCAAAATTTTAAAATTGAAAATGGTGGAGGGGGTTTTGGTAAATGTGTTCCGATTGTACTGAAATTCAGAATGGAGGGGTTTTAAGGGTTCGGGTACGTCATTTGGAACCCTTCAAACACCTCGATATTCAATTTCAGTACAATCGGAAACATTTGCCAAAACTTGGCCGCCATTTTGAATTTTAAAATTTCGACCAAAAATCCGTTATTTAGAACCCTTAAAACCCCACCATACTGAATTTCAGTACAATCGGAACAAAATTGCCAAAACTCGTCCGCCATTTTGAATTTTACAATTTCGAACACAAATCCGTGATTTGGAACCGTTAAAACCCCCCCCATACTGAATTTCAGTACAATTGGAACAAAATTGCCAAAACTCGTCCGCCATTTTGAATTTTAAAATTTTGACCACAAATCTGTCATTTAGAACCCTTAAAACCCCCGATACTGAATTTCAGTACAATCGGAACGAAATTGCCAAATCTTGTCCGCCATTTTGAATTTTAAAATTTTGACCACAAATCCGTCATTTGGAACCCCTAAAACCCCCCATACTGAATTTCAGTACAATCGGAACAAAATTGCCAAAACTCGTCCGCCATTTTGAATTTTACAATTTCGACCACAAACCCGTCATTTGGAACCGTTAAAACCCCCCATACTGATTTTCAGTACAATCGGAACAAAATTGCCAAAACTTGTCCGCCATTTTGAATTTTACAATTTCGGCCCCAAATCCGTCATTTGGAACCCTTAAAACCCCTCCATTCTGAATTTCAATACAATCGGAACCAAATTGCCAAAACTGGTCCGCCATTTTGTATTTTAAAATTTTGACCACAAATCCGTCATTTGGAACCCCTAAAACCCCCCGATACTGAATTTCAGTACAATCGGAACACATTTCCCAAAATTCGTCCGCCATTTTGACAACAAATTCGTTATTGGGAGCCCTTAAAACCTCCCGATACTAATATTCAATACAAAGGGAGCACAATCCAGGTTTAGAATAGATTTCATAATCATTAATCCTCAATCATTATTGGTTTTAATCATGATTATTGGCCTGATTAAAAAATTAGTTGATTGTGCCGAACACTGTTACATAGTACATAATACATAGTTCATAGCAATATACATAGTGCGTAGTACATGGTATATAATTTATGGTGCATAGTACATAATATTTAGTACGTAATACGTAATACATAATATACCGTGTATAGATAATACATAGTACATAATGCCTAGTACATAGTACATAATAAATAGTACATAAAACAAAGCTCAGAGTATATGGTACCTAATCATACCATCTACTACATAGTACAAAATACAACAGAGCTATGTACTATATATTCATAATACCTAGTACATAATACTTAGTACACAATACCTTGTACATAGTACATAGTAGATAATACATAGTTTATAGTATACAGTACGTAGTACATACTGCATAATACATACATAGTTCATAATCATAGCGCACAGTTCATAGTCCCAGTACATAGTACCTAATACATAGTACACACTTAGTACATAAAACATAGTATATATTACGTAGTACATAGTACTAACTCATACAATAAAAACTGAAATCCCCAAACTAAAATTTTTCCCACGGTACGCATAAAAAATGACCGTGGCGGAAAATTGCCCAACGTGCCTAAAAAGTTTTCACATCAAGAAATACGCGACGGTGGCCTATGGTCATATTATTTGGACTCATGAATGTGGCTGGTGTCAATTCTCAAATAATTTTCACCTCAAACAACATTGACACTCAAGTTGTCCGCAGGCAATTTTTGAGACATTGACATTGGAGAACCAACAACGCAGAGCTGTTATGACTAACCTACCTCCAGAAGTGAGAGTGAGGAGACAGGAAGCCGCCGGTGCAGTTCCCCAAGTTCCGAGGGCTAATCAACATCCAGAAGGGACCAGAAAAAGATGTCACTTATGCAGGAAAGACAGTAAGACCAAATATTACTGTAAACACTGTTTTAAATTCATCTGTCTCACGCACGCATCATTTTCATGCCCGAACTGTCCAATTGCTGATGCAAACTAAAAGTAGATTTTTGAGATAAATTGTTCATTTATCCTGAAGTGAAAGTTAATTTTTTAGTTTTATTATTTTTACTATGGAAAATTCTAAACTTAATTTTATATTTCATTTCACAGTTTTTGTAATATCTTGTATTTTTTTCCTAATACATAGCATTTTTTATAAGAGTTTTTAAAATTGTTTGAAATTGTTCATTAAACATATAAAAAATTAAAAAATTAGTTTTTTTTCACCAAAACCTCTTTATTAGTTATCTAAGTTATAGAGAAAAAAATAATCATTAATGTATTTTAGACAATAACTAAAAATAATCAAATTTTCATATTCTGGTCTGTGAGACTTGTCGCCAGTACTCGTGTCATAGAACAGGGCGCCAGTTCCGCAGGGTTAAATAAAGTGAATTTCGAGTCATTCATTTCTACGTGATTATAGGAATTCACTGTCAAAATTTCAGCCTGTCAGCTTCAGAGGTTTGGGTTAACCCCATTTCACCCTCTTAGGGGATGAATTTCGAGTAATCGACTCTTAGTGGATGTCCACGTCATTATAGGGATGCACTGTCGAAACTTCAGCCCTATAGCTCCAGTAGTTTGGTAACCCCATTTCACTGCGTTAGGAGATGAATTTCGAAAAATCGCTTCTTAGTGAATGTCCACGTCTTTATAGAGATGCACTGTCAAAATTAAAGCCCTTCAGCTCCAGCGGTTTGGGTTAACCCCATTTAACCCCCTTAGGGGATAAATTTCAAAAAATCGCTCCTAAGTGGATGTCCATGTCATTATAGGGATGCACGGTCAAAATTAAAGCCCTTCAGCTTCAGCGGTGTGGGTTAACCCCATTTCACCCCCTTAGGGGATGAATTTCGAAAAATCGCTTCTTAGTGGATGTCCACGTCATTAAAGGGATGCACTGTCAATATTTCAGCCCTATAGCTCCAGCGGTTTGGGTAAACCCCATTTCACTCCCTTAGGGGATGAATTTCGAAAAATCGCTTTAATAGTGGAAGACCACGCCATTATAGGGATGCACTGTCAAAATTACAGCCCTATAGCTTTAGCGGTTTGGGTAAACCCTATTTCACCCCCTTAGGGGATGAATTTCGTAAAATCGCTTGTTATTGGATGTCCACGTCATTATAGGGATGCAC
Organism: Thereva unica; assembly: GCA_949987705.1. Lineage (NCBI taxonomy): Eukaryota > Metazoa > Arthropoda > Insecta > Diptera > Therevidae > Thereva > Thereva unica. Next base: position 164,398,008 of record OX465281.1, on the reverse strand, counting down.
TGTCAATATTTCAGCCCTATAGCTGCAGCGGTTTGGGTAAACCCCATTTCCCCCCCCCCCCCTTAGGGCATGAATTTCGAAAAATCGCTTTTTAGTGGATGTCCACATCATTATAGGGATGCACTGTCAAAATTTCAGCCCTATAGCTCCAGTGGTTCGGGTAAACCCCATTTCACTCCCTTAGGGGATGAATTTCGAAAAATCGCTTTAATAGTGGATGACCACGCCATTATAGGGATGCACTGTCAAAATTACAGCCCTATAGCTTTAGCGGTTTGGAAAAACCCCATTTCACCCCCTTAGGGGATGAATTTCGAAAAATCGCTTTTTAGTGGATGTCCACGTCATTATAGGGATGCACTGTAAAAATTTCAGCCCTATAGCTCCAGCGGTTTTGAGTTGACCCTATTTCACCCCCTTAGGGGATGAATTTCGAAAAATCGCTTTTTAGTGGATGTCCACGTCATTAAAGGGATGCACTGTCAAAATTTCAGCCCTATAGCTCCAGCGGTTTTGAGATGACCCTATTTCACTCCCTTAGTTGATGAATTTCGAAAAATCGCTTTAACAGTGGAAGACCACGCCATTATAGGGATGCACTGTCAAAATAACAGCATTATAGCTTTAGCGGTTTGGGTAAACCCTATTTCACCCCCTTAGGGGATGAATTTCGTAAAATCGCTTGTTAGTGGATGTCCACGTCATTATAGGGATGCACTGTCAATATTTCAGCCCTATAGCTCCAGCGGTTTGGGTAAACCCCATTTCCCCCCCCCCCCCCCGCTTAGGGGATGAATTTCGAAAAATCGCTTTATAGTGGATGTCCACATCATTATAGGGATGCACTGTCAAAATTTCAGCCCTATAGCTCCAGTGGTTTGGGTAAACCCCATTTCACTCCCTTAGGGGATGAATTTCGAAAAATCGCTTTAATAGTGGAAGACCACGCCATTATAGGGATGGACTGTCAAAATTTCAGCCCTATGGCTTTAGCGGTTTGGGTAAACCCTATTTCACCCCCTTAGGGGATGAATTTCGTAAAATCGCTTGTTAGTGGATGTCCACGTCATTATAGGGATGCAATGTCAATATTTCAGCCCTATAGCTCCAGCGGTTTGGGTAAACCCCATTTCCCCCCCCCCCTTAGGGGATGAATTTCGAAAAATCGCTTTTTAGTAGATGTCCACGTCATTATAGGGATGCAGTGTCAAAATTTCAGCCCTATAGCTCCAGCGGTTTGGGTAAACCCCATTTCACTCCCTTAGGGGATGAATTTCGAAAAATCGCTTTAATGGTGGATGACCACGCCATTATAGGGATGCACTGTCAAAATTACAGCCCTATAGCTTTAGCGGTTTGGAAAAACCCCATTTCACCCCCTTAGGGGATGAATTTCGAAAAATCGCTAGGGATGCACTGTCAAAAATTTCAGCCCTTTAGCTCTAGCGGTTTAGGTTGTGCGTTGTCTGTCAGTCAGTTACTTTTTATACAATAGAAAAAAAGTAAAGAAAAAAATCCCCTTACAACTTATTGAACCCCTTTTCACCCCCTTCAACCCTTTTTTTCTCCAAAAGTAGCCTATGTCCGTCTCCAAGGTCTAAACTATGTCTGTTGCAAAGGACCCCGCAAACTTTCTATGGAAAAACGGTCTCCGTCAAATCACTTGATATTGTGATATTAGATTCTTCGTACCCTTCTGATGAAAAGTCATCACGGGCACGAAGCACGAAACCTGAAATTTTTAGTCCAAAATGCCCTTTGAAAACTTCGACTTCGGCCGAAAATCAATTTTTTATGTTTGACTGATACTGATCTTTCAACTAAAGAATAAAAAAATAATCGCTATCACATGTAAGTACGAAAACATTTATAACGATAGCAATGTCCCTTTGCAAAAATTGAATTTTGAAAAAAAAAATTTACTTTTTTTATGCAAAATAGTGATTTACGTTTTATAGTGAAATACGATATTTAATGCATTCAAGCGACAATTTGATGGAAAATAATAAAAAAAGAAGCAAAAACCTACATCGAAAAAAATTGATTTTCGGCCGAAGTCGAAGATTTCAAAGGGCATTTTGGACTAAAAATTTCAGGTTTCGTGCTTCGTGCCCGTGATGACTTTTCATCAGAAGGGTACGAAGAATCTAATATCACAATATCAAGTGATTTGACGGAGACCGTTTTTCCATAGAAAGTTTGCGGGGTCCTTTCATCAAAATCGGTTCAGCGGTTTAGGCGTGAAAGCGTAACATACAGACAGACAGACAGACAGACAGACAGAGTTACTTTCGCATTTATAATATTAGTAAGGATTGTATTTTTTTTTATTTGTTTTTATTTTGTTTCCTCTTTCTCTGCTCTGTCTTTTCTCACTATGTACTTGCGCTTTAACACAATTATAAAACTTTTTTTTCCTTAGTCGTCTCTCGCTTCATAAAAGTGTTTGCTGTCTCGCGCTTTTGATTTCTTTTAATGTCAATCAGCCTAAGTCGCGAGGACCGGGTGAGAACGTTGATCAAGATCTTTAGTGCTAACCATAACACGGATTTAACGCTTGCTTATTAAATTCGCGAAGCATTCGTTCGAAAATTGGCGAATTAAATGAAATTTTTATCAATTCAGGTACGCACGCTGTACTTATCACCGAAAGTTGGCTTAACCCCTCCATTTCTTCCTCTATGGTTGCAATTAATGGTTTTAAATTATTCCGTAATGATCGTCCAGGACGGATTGGTGGTGGTATAGCTATCTACGTGCGTGAAATCCTCCAATGCAAAATCGTTGGATTTTCTAAGTGTCCGGGAATCGAATTCATTTGCATTAATATATGTATCTAATACTGCCGACAAGCTTCTTCTTGTTTGTGTATATTCTCCCCCCGGCCTTTTTCTATCTATCTATCTATGTGCCCCTTAATCCCTCGTGGGACATAGGGCGGAAACAGTTGCCCTCCAGCGGACTCTGTTTTGCGCGACAGCTCTTAGCTCTGACCAGGATCTCCCAGTAGTTGCGGCCTCTGCTAGTAGGGTTCTCCTCCACGTTGTTCTAGGTCTTCCAACTCGACGGGATCCTTGCGGGTTCCAGTCAAGGGCCTGTTTGGCTAGATTTTCGTTATCGCGTCGCAAGGTGTGGCCAACCCAATTCCATTTCCTTCGCCTGATTTGGTCGCCTACCCTTTCTTGGCCGGCACGGCGCCATAGCTCTTCATTTGAAATTCTATCTTGCCAGCGGATTTTTAGGATACGACGTAGGCATCTGTTTATGAAGACTTGTAGGCGCCCTGTGATGAATTGGGTGACTTTCCATGTTTCGCAACCGTATAAAAGAACTGCCTTAACGTTGGAGTTGAACAGCCGCAATTTGGTGTTGGTTGAGATCTCCGTTGATCTCCATATGCGGAACAAGCATGCATATGCGCTTCGTGCTTTATTTATTCTGGAACTGACGTCTTCTTCTGCACCACCATTTTCGGTAATAATACTACCGAGGTAGCAGAATTTATCTACCAGTTCCACGTCACGGTTATTCAGCGCAGTTCGTTCAAGTGTGTTTGCATTTATCCGCATTTCTTTGGTTTTATTCGGATTCAGCCTTAAGCCTGCTAGACTACTTTCTGTTGCCAAATTGTTTAACATGTTTTTTAGCTCCTGATGTCTGTGGGCCAGCAAACAGATATCATCTGCGTAGTCGAGGTCCTTAAGGCGATCTAGCAAACCCCACTGTATGCCGCCTGTTCTACTATCTAGAGCGCCAACAAGAATGTCATTTATTACTATAAGAAATAGTAATGGGGATAGTAAGCATCCTTGTCGTACTCCTGAACTCACCTCAAAGCTGTCGGATAATTTTCCGTTATGGAGAACTCTGCATTTGGAATTGTTGTATAGGGCTTTTATCAATTCTATTATCTTATCCGGCAGTCCACGTCGCCGTAATGCCTGCCATATAAAGCTCCTATTAACCGAGTCGAACGCTTTCTCATAATCTACGAAAGCAAGGTAAAGGGGGGATCGGAATTCAGTAGACTGTTCCACTATTATTCTTAAGGTGTTGATGTGATCTATACATGAACGGCCCTTCCTGAATCCGGCCTGCTGCCTTCTAAGCGTTTGATCTACTGCCTCTCTTATTCTTGATAGTATAGTGCGGGACAAGATTTTACCCACAGTAGATAATAGACAGATGCCTCTCCAGTTGTCGCATATTGTTAGATCCCCCTTTTTGGGTATTTTGACTATGATACCTTCCGTCCAATCCTCCGGAAAGGTACAGGTGTTCCATGCTAATTCGAGGATTGGCTGAAGCGCATCTGCTATGAGGCTTGAGTCGGCTTTCAACAATTCTGGCGGGATGCCATCTTTTCCAGCTGCTTTACCATTGGCCATCGCATGAATTGCGGTTACTATTTCCGTCTTGGATGGGGCCCGGGTGTTGATTCTTATCGGCTGTGCACTGTTGCTGTTTTCCTGAGGTTCCTGTGTGAGTGAGCCATTCAGGGCGGCGAAGAAGTAATCTCTCCATCTTTGGAGTTGCTCCTCGTCGCTGCACAGCAGCCTCCCATCCGCACTCTTTACGGCATGCTTTTTAGTAGAGTGCTTTCCCGAGAGCTGTTTAGTAATTTGGTACAGCACTTTACTGTTGCCTGTGTTTGCCGCGTTTTCCGCTTTTTCTGCGAGCTCATTTATCTGCTGCCTTTTATCACGCCGCACACTTCTCTTTACTTCCCGGTGTAATTGGGAATATTCCCGTTCAAGTTGGTGACGTCTTTCCGGGTCGCTTGTAGAGTTTACGTTATTTTTGAGGGCCCTCCTGCGTTCTATTTTTTGCCAGGTAGTGTCCGAGATCCAATGTTGCATGTTTCTCTGGACATAACCGACGCTCGTTTCCGCAGCCGTCAATATAGCGCCCTTTGTTCTACTCCACAGCTCTTCAATATTTGTGTCGTCAGAAACGGTTTGCTGGTTTAATATTTGCTGCAGGTTTCCAGCAAATTCTCGCTTTTTAGCGCTCTCCCGCAAGAGGTCAACGTTAAACCGTCTACGGTTTATAGATTCACGTTGAAAGTTTCTGATTGCAGCGATTCTAAGGCGAATAGTTGCTACTACCAAATGGTGGTCGCTTCCAGTGTCCGCTCCCCTGAAGCTCCTGACATCTTCCAGAATGGTTCTCCATCTGCGGCTGACGGCCACATGATCTATCTGATTTCTCGTTCTACCATCGGGCGATACCCAGGTCTCTTTATGTATCTTCTTGTGACAAAAGTAAGTTCCACCTACCATAAGTTGATGGGAAGAACAAAAGTCAACGAAAAGCTCACCATTGTTATTGGTAACTTGGCTTAGGCCTTGTTTTCCAATTGTTTGTTCAAGACCGGTGTTGTCGTGACCGATTTGTGCATTTAAGTCACCCATTAATACAATGATGTCTCCCCTTGGAATAGAGCGAAAAACCTCATTCAGTCGCATGTAGAACTTGTCTTTGATGTCATCTTCTGCGTCTTCGGTTGGAGCATAGCATTGAACTACCGTAGTACTTCTTAGCCTGGTACGTAGGCGCACGGTAATAATCCTCTCAGAAACTGGTGACCAGCTAATGAGGCTAGCCCTGGCTTCTTTGGTGAGTATTACGGCAACGCCACTCCTACGGCTTTCAGTTTCATTTCTCCCAGAATATAAGAAGGACTCGCCATTTGGGCAGATATGTTCCCCCGCATCGGGCCATCTGGTCTCGCTAAGTCCCATGATCTTGATTTTATATCGATTCATCTCGTTGAGGACTTCATCCAGCCGTCCCTCAGCAAGCATTGTTCTCACATTCCATGATCCGTTCGTGTCCTTGTTCGAAAAGCAAAGGTCGTCGTCGTGTTGTCCATCCGGTTCCGAGGCACTGTTTGCCGATTCGTAGCAATAGTGTTTTTTATGGGAGCGGGTTGCTAACCCTCAGCCCAACCGACTTAAAAGCTCTGTTTTGTGGCGCAGAGAGCTCGCCATTCGCCCCTCTCCCGTTAGCTCCTTCCGAAGAAGTACCCCAGGGGGCAACGCGGGGAGGTGGGATTAGGACTTGCTAACAGGTCTGCTTGGTGTTTGATTGCAGTGGATCTCTTCGGATTTTAATAGAAGTGACAAATCGGGTGTCACCACTTTCCGAGATCTTTGTTAGCCGTTCGCCCCCCATGCTAAAAGCCCTTCTTACCTTTCCGACTTCCTTACACCCTTGCAAACCTTGAGATCACTCAAATTCCTTATTCCATCTCATCTGTCTCGAATTGGTAATCGTTCCTTTTGTGTGCACGCGATTAGACTCTGGAATGATCTTCCCCCTTCTTTACAACGAATTAGCACAGTCACCATTTTCAGGAAACAAGTTTCTCTACTTCTATCCACCTCTTCTCTCTAGCTCTCTCTTCCCTTTACTACTTATGTAGCTTTCTCTTTCCTCTTCTTCTTTCTAATAGCCATAGTATGCTTAGTTTGTAAGCTTAGGTTAGTTATTTTTGCTTTTGCCTTGTTTCATTTAAAATTATTACTGTACTTGTTCGGGCGTCGATACAAATTAAAAATATTAGTTTTAAGTATGAATGAATTATACAAATTAAGTCATAAGTTTAAGTACCTATAAATAAAATTAACTATAATTTAATTGTTAGCGCCATCCTGAGATCACTGGGCGAAATCCAATAAATATGAATAAAAGTTGCAGGGCCAAATAGTTTGAACTTGACCAACATATTTGAGAACCATGGGCTACTTCCCAGCTGCTGCTCATATTTTTATAAGCCAAATCTACGAACAGTTGCGAATAATGCACTTTCGAGAAATTCTTTGGGAGCGCAGTTTTCGGGCAAGTTCGGCTTCCCTCATCCTGCTTATACGTTTATAATTGATGATCATATTCAGCCTCGGTGATCGATGGACGGCGCACGATCGGTTGTAGTGCCTCGAGACTGTAAAACTTCCTCTTTTTCGCTTGGACCACAAATTGAGACACATCTCGGAGCTCTACACCGTCAACTTTCCTGCTGTTCAACATTATATATTATAATAAATCAGCATTATAAATTCAACAAGATTTTTAAATTGGTGCAGAAACTACTGCACGCATCATTTTTGGCGACCGTGACAGGACTTCAGGGAAGTTTGTTTATTTGAATAAAGGGTTCCTTCCATATTAATTCCATAATTAATTTTTCCGTTGTTTTTAGAAAGTGTCTTCAATTGTGTTAGGAACGGGCTAAATGGGCAACGCGCATAAGTAGAAGTTTGATGGCAAAAAGAGGAATTTGCAAACGATAGCGGCTTAAGCAAAGTATACGAACATATATTACGGTATTACCGCATGCGCAGTGAGTAAAGTGTATTGCAACATATTAAATTACTACCGAAGAAGATTTTCGTAATCTCATTAAATCACAATTCATATTGGATTATAATTAAAAAAAAAAACTTGAATTCCAATCAGAAATATTCCGCGTGCATTAAGATCCAGATTTTTTGTTCCCGCTATAATTCAAGGCATGTGCATTGTTTTCCGCAGTTAATAAATAAAAACCGTAAAACTGCATTTCAATTATTGAAACCGGTCATAGTGATTCAGCATTTTTGGAAACATTTAATATTTAATTTAACATTTAATATTTAACATTTAATTAATATTCGTTTCTCGTTATACATGAATTTATAAGGGCAAGAATTTCATTATTATTAACTTCCCAGTATAGGAAGTTATTGTAATCGGTCCGAAAATCTAAATCGAAAATTTCAACGTATTTTCATCTTTCAAGGTCCCCGGAGCATTTTAAGCAAAAAAATTGGGAGGAAGTATGTGTGTGTGTGTGTGTGTGTGTGTGTGTGTGTGTGTGTGTGTGCGTACGGATGTGGTCATTTTTTCCTGCACGATATCGCGCACCCCAACTCTGATATCGACTTCGTTGAGGTGTTGTTGGAAGCGTATTAACCGAAATGTGATCTGAAAAGAATTTCATGAAATTCGGTCCAGCGGTTTTTTTGTTTGAGCGACGTAAGTGATTTTTGTACCTGCACGATATCGCCCGAACTACAAAAGATATTGACTTACTTGAGGTGCCGTTCGAAGCGTATTAGCGACAATATAATCTGAAAAGATTTTTATAATATTCGCTCCAGCGGTTTTTTGGTTTAAATGACTTAAGTGATTTTTGTACCTGCACGATATCGCGCGAACTATAAAAGATATCGACTTAGTTGACGTGCCGTTCGAAGAGTATTAACCAAAATATCATCTGAAAAGATTTTCATAAAATTCGGTCGAGCCGTTTTTTTGTTTAAGCGGCGTAAGTGACTTTTGTACCTGCACAATATGGCCCGAACCACCACCGTTTCCGACGCTGTTCTCTTCAGCTGGCTCGGAGTACGTTTCATTTATTTTATTAAATTTTTTATTTTTACAATTATTATTATTTTCGCCTCCGGCGCTGTTTTCTTCAGCTGGCCCGGAGTACGTTTCATTTATTTTATTAAATTTTTTATTTTTACTATTATTATTATTTTCGCCTTCGGCGCTGTTTTCTTCAGCTGTCCCGGAGTACATTTGATTAATTTTATTATATAGTTATATAAAAATGCTTACTGAGATAAAATTGCTTTTAATCTATCGAAAGAAGCATTTTTATCAACAAGTATCATGTTTCATTAAGAATAAAAATGTTCCCTGCAGACTTATCGTCAGCAGATTTTATGAAAGGAGTCGGCTGCAATATTATTAGTGTTTATTCTCGAGAATTCTTTCTCGAGAATTTCTCGAGAAATAAAACTATTTCTACTATCTCATTTCTCGAGAAATTTAATGTTGTTTCACCGAGAAATTTATGACTGTTTTTTAATCTATTTCTTAAAATTTTTACTCTTTTCTCATATCCATACATCTGTTTTTACTTGCATACATACTAACTTAGTTGGAATATTTTTGTTTTTGTGCGGCCCCTTTTTATATACGTTCTTTTAATTCAGATTTATGTGTGTTTCGTTTTACAATAAGGCTGCGTGAATGCATTCTCTTTGGGATATACACCATATGCGTTGTCAAATAGAAGAGAAATAAGATATGTCTATTCTATTGTGAGCATAACACAAAAAGGAATAAAATGTGTATTAAATACACAACATGAAATTGAAGAGAATATAATTATATTCTCTTCCTCTTCTCTTATTTTTAATCAGATTAATTTGAAAAACCCTGCAGTTACAGTATAGCATTTAACGCCGGCGTACAACGTGCTAATAAAAAAATTCAATATATACATACTTCTAGTTACTTAAATATACTTCTATAGGTATGTTCTATTTTATTTAACTTTTTCATACTTTGTGAAATGCTTTATATGCATTTTCTGATGGAGAAAATATTTATTAGTAGGTATATATAACGTAATGTTTTGTTTTTCGGTTTTTTAGCCCATAAAGATGAGCAAAATATATAAGACCTGCTGGTCATATTTCAAAAAATGTACCAGTAACAAGGATTTTGCAATTTGTAGTCTTTGTAATAAAATTTTATCCTGTAAAGGATCAGCAACTATAGGTCTCCGCAGGCATCTTGAACGTATACATGGCTATGAGCTAGAAAAATCGGTTGAGGCAAGTGGTTCTTCTTCTCAACAAGTTAAACGGCCTTTCGTAAGCCCTAATTGCAATGACCAAACAATCTTAAAGTTTCTGCATCGTCAAACTCTGGAGGAATTAGTATCCAAATTGGCTGCAGTTGACGGATTTTCATTTAATAGGATTACTAAAAGCGAATTTATAAGGGAGAGTATGAGTGCAAGAGGATTCAATCTGCCACGTAATCCTTCCGATCTGAAGATGTTAATGATGAAATTTTATTATTGTAAAAAAGATGAGTTGGTGACTACTATAAATAAACTAAAATGTGAAGGAAAAAAATTTAGCGTGTCTATTGATGAGTGGACTAGCACCAGAAATGTACGGTACATGGATGTTCATTTATACAGAAATTCTACAGATTCATTTAATCTTGGGCTGGTCACAATTCACGGTAGTTGTACTGCGGAAAAAACTTTAAAGTTGCTAATAGAAAAATTAGAAATGTTTGGCCTTTCTCTAGAAAAAGATGTCGTATCTGTTATGAGTGATGGCGCTGCGGTCATGCAGAAATTTGGAAGAATATCTCCTGCGTACCAACAACTGTGCTATAACCATGGTTTGCATTTGGCTGTTTTGAAAACATTTTATATTGTAAGGAAGAAAGAAAGAGATGAAAATGAATCAGATTGCAGTAATAGTGAAGACGAAGATGATTGTTCAGAATGTGAATCCGATTTTGAATTTGAAGCAGTGAAACACAGTGAGTTACAAATGCAAATTAATATTGAAGATACAATCAAAGGTATAAGAAAAATAGTTAAAGTATTTAAAAATTCTCCTGTTAAGAATAGTGTTTTGCAAAAATATGTGCAAGAAACCGAAGGAAAGGAACTGTCACTACTTTTGGATTGCAGGACACGATGGAATACAATGGAGATTATGATCAAACGCTTTTTACCAATTAAAAAGCATATAAAATTGGCACTAACTGAACTCAATATGGAGAATATGTGGAGAGGTGAGTATGTTGATATAGCTGAAGACTTGTTAACTGTATTAGCTCCTGTTCGAATAACTGTTGAGTACTTGAGCCGAGAAGATTCTACATTATTGACAGCAGAAGGAGCATTAAAATTTTTATTTTCTAAATTGGAACACATTAAAAGTGAAATAGGAAAGGGACTTCTGATCGCAATTAAGGAAGAAATCAGTAAACGGAGAAACAACAACATAATATCTTTATGTAAATTATTACAAAATTCATCTTATGATGAAAAAGAACCCTTTTTTAAACAAGTTTCCAAAAATGAAATATATCAACTAGCCAAAGAATTGCTAAGCAGATTATTTCCCAATGGTGAAACAATGGATGCTGAGGAAGATATTGCATTAGAAATTCCAAACGGAAATAGAAATGAAGAACTATCTCTTCAAGAGCAATTAAATTTATCTATTTCAGAAAGTACGAGGGAATTGAAACCTGGTATTTCAATTACCAATAAATTTAAAAATATCAGACAAGAATTTAACATGTTTCAAACAACGGGTACAAGAACACCAAATTTGGAATTATTAAGAGATGCTTTGTCTACTATAAAACCGACGTCTACACAAAACGAGCGGAATTTTTCTACTGCCAACGATTTTGTTACGAAAAAGAGAAATCGATTGTCAAATGCAACATTAGATGCGCTATGTTTTTTAAAAAATTACTTCAAATCACATTAAAGCTTGTTTTGTAATATTTATATTTATACTTATTATTTTCTTATTAATTCTTATGAACATCTATTTTGTGTTATGAATAAAATGGAATTTTAATTTTTATTTAATGAACTTTTTACAAATTCACAATATTTCTCGAGAAATGAGAATTCTCGAGAAGTAAAATTTATTTTTCTCTTTTCTCGAGAAATAGAAACTACCGAGAAATATTAAACACTAAATATTATGTTGCATCCGCCTCAATGTACGACATTCACATCTTGTCGATAATAAAAATTATTATCTAAGTCAGTCGCATATTAACAACCATTGTGTTCGGTCTCTTAAAATCGTTTCGGCATTTATTTTCTAATTTTCAATAAATAAAGTATTAAAAAAAAGGTGTTTAAATTGTTTAATAAAATTTAATCATTATTGGGGCAGTCGGAAAAAAATCGGTGAAAACACGAACAAAATAATAAAGAAGTGAGTTTCCTTCGATTAAAAGTGTTCGCGAAGAAGAAACATTTTAACAAGAAGTGATTGTCCTTCAAACTACTTCAGTGGAATAAATTGCCATTTTCCTTCGACAAAAGTGGTAGCTAAGAAGCAACATTTTAATAAGGAAAGTTTGCGAAGAAGCAAGAAGAAGTAAGTTACCTTCAAATAAGGAGAAGCGATAAGAGAAGCGACGAAGCAGCCGACACATATTTGCAACTCAACCCGAAGACCGAAGACGACACCAACAACATCCTTAAAATATCCGCACTTTTACATAAGGATAAGCCGACAACACATATTTGCAACTCAGCCCGAAGACTACAAGACGACAAAAACAACATACTTGAAATATTCTCATTTTTACATAAGGTACACCATTCCTTAATAAATAAGTTAGAATAAACTTTTTAAATCAACTAAAAATCAATTTTTAAACAAATAAATAATACAATTAAAATAAGATAAGTTAAGAAAGCATTCAAGTTTAGTTTTGTGGTTTTTTTCCTCTTTTGTTGAATTCAGTGCAATAAAAAAATAATAACATAACAAAAATGGCAGTGAGTGAAAGAGAAACTTTGCAATACGTAGCTAAAAATATTAGTTATATAACACCATTTCAGGGTGACAAATATAGTTTATCTAGTTTTCTACACCGAATAGAATTACCAATCCCTCTTTTTGACCCATTAAGTAACGAGAATAAACTTATTATTCTTGGTTTCATTATTGATAAAGTTACTGGTAAAGCTAAAGAATCCGTAATAAAACATGGAAGAGTGAACTCATGGGCAGATTTAAAACGCGTGTTAATAAAAAATCACGGCGAGAAAACGCCAGAAGCAGACCTTGTTGACGAATTAAAGTTATGTAGATGTGATTCTACAGTTGAAATCTTTTATAATAAAATTAATACAATGCTATGCCGCTTAAATAATGCAAAAATTTTGAACGGGGAAAACTCAGAAACCGAAATTGCTGCAAATCAAAGGCTAGCTTTAAAACACTTTACTGAAAACTTACCTCCACTCGCGAAAAATCTTATTGGATGTCAAAATCCTGAAACCCTAGAAGATGCACACGATCTATTAGCTAAATTTGGATATTTGTCCTTCACAAATAATAAATACAAAATTTCACAAATTAAAAATAACTCTGTTAGTAAATTTAGAAATTTTACCCCAAATTACGACTATAATAATCAACCCTTAGCTTCGATACAAGACAGACTCATGCCAGATCCTGTCTTGATGATCGCGAACTAATGTCCAAGTCGATTAATAACAACATTAAACTCATTCTAGAGTGGGGAAAGAAGAATCGTGTTGAATTCAACCCCGCCAAAACCAAGTAGGTACTGTCTTATCTCTAAAAAGAAGTTCAACACCCCTCCACCCTTGAAAGTGAATGAAGTTCAACTATTGGCCGAACCATCCTTACACATCTTAGGCGTGACATTAGCCAAAGACTTGCGATGGAATGACCACATATTCCAAATCGCCAAACAAGCATCCCAGTGCTTGGGTTTTCTTAAGAGGTGCAAGTTCCTCCTCCAGCCATCGGCCCGTGCTGTTATTTATAAATCCTACATTTGGCCTCTTCTCGAATATAACTCTCTCGTTTGGGGCGGCGCCCCAATAACCACCTTGACATGGTTAGATAAGGTGCAAAAAAGGGCGCTCAAGTTAATTGATGACGACACCGCCTGCTCCACCATCGACCCCTTAAGCCACCGTAGGAATGTAGCAGCACTGACAAAATTTTATCGCTACTATCATAGTGACTGTTCCTCCGAGTTAAACGCTCTCCTGCCTCCACGGCAATCTTATACCCGCAACACCAGATTAGCCCACTCGTCTCATTCCCTTCACCTGCAGCTACCCCTTTGACGCACTCAACAGGATATGAATTCGTTTGTTAATAGAACAACTCGGCTGTGGAATAATCTCTCGCAGTCAGTATTTCCGAACTCCTACAACATCCAAGAGTTCAAACGCAGGGTTCATCACCACCTTCTTCAATATCCCCCCGTACCTTTTAATCCTTAACCTATACCCCCCCCTCATCCCTCCCCCGTACTAAGCTTACTGCTAGACATTGCACCATGACGTGACAAATGACATGACGGACTAGTAGTACAAAGGGTGACTCCTAAGCTTAGCACTGCCACATAAAGAAAAAAAAAACAACCTAATTATAATGATAATGACAGAAACATTCGGCGAAATAGGTTTATACCCCGGCTTCACCGCCCTAATTTTAATCAAGTTCACTTCAATATGCAAAAGTGGCTTCACCGGCATTGTTCACTAGAGAAAGCTTCGTGTGTGACGTATTACATTTGAAAGCTCCTTTATAGAGATGGAAAATGGAATTTTCAATGCTTTGTGGGATTTAAATTTTTTATTTAATAATACCTATTATAAAATAAATGTAATTGAGTATATATTTATTCATTGACAGACATCTATACTTCCTTTTTTGATCCATGTTTATTTTTTCAAAGCTCTTACTTTAACTGTCATGTAATAATACATCAGTTGCCATGGAAATATTCCAATTTTTTACTCTCTTTTGAGCGAGCTTTTACTTTGAAACTCAATTTCATGTTCTGTAGGCCCAAAGCAGGCATTTTTTCCTGACTTTAAAATGTGAAAAATGTATGGGAAATCAGGAAATTTTAAAGTACAGTAGACTAATTTGCTCAAACTTGCGAAAATTTGGCGGTGAAGCCGGGGTATTACAAACTTTACTAATAGTGGCCAATCGAGAAATTCGAATAGAAACAATTATAATTACAACCATAACAACCAGTGTTCGGTCTCAGTTAAACCTGAAAAGAAGAAAACATAATTAAAATTATAAACCATTTTAATTTCAAAAATACTTCTCTCAGAATCCAATTCCAAAATATCAAACGGCTATCACAGCTCCAAAATCAAACGCCCATTCCTACAAATTGAACAAAAATTATCACAAAGAATCATTCTTATCAAAAAAATACAAACCTGATAACACCAAGATTTTGTTCCAGCAATCACTTCAGGCATCTGAAAATACATAATAAATTAATTTATTACAAACCAAAAAGATAAATAAATACTTACCCATAATTCTTGTCTTGCTGACATTCTCTGACAGCCGATGTCAAAGACACTCATACACACAAATAAACTTCATTCACAATGGAGAGTGGGAATTCGAAACTCCCCACCAAGTTCGACTGATCTATTGTGAAATTGCAAATAAATATCGGAGCACTTTGGGCACAAACTCAGATCACAATTTGATCTTCTACGTGCTATGAACTAGAAGAACCAAGCTGAGGCTAGTGATCTCCATCTAAAAAAGGTCGGTTTATGACGCCTTTCGAAAATCCTGTAGGTTTTATGACTCAGGGTTTATCTAATAATATTTCTACATTCCCTATCCCATACCAAAGGTCGGTCTTTGACGCCTTTATCATCTTACATATCCCGAAGGTTCATGACTCGGGATACTGTGATTTCCTTTCAAATTAATAGAAATTTGAATTTGTTATTTTGAATTTTAGTTGACTTCCCAAGCAAGCGGCAGCCATATCGGAGACTTATTTACAAGGAGAAAACAATCAAATTAGATCACAAGCAGAATTGCAACTCGTCAAGATCGAATTGGAAAATATCGTTAAGATCGAATTGGAAAATAGCAAGCAGAAATTATTTCGTATTAAAGAAAAAGTGAATTTAGATTTTAAGTTTTGTTAAAGAATTTTATTATTTAAGACGTTGGAAAGTTTGTATTTAATAAAATAAATATTAAAGTGAAGTAAAATTTGTTTTTCTGAAATTACACGTTGTAACCATCCACTGAGTTTTACTAATAGGCTTAATTCTAGCCCATACATTTTTTGGTCTTTCGAGCCGGATGGTGCAACGTGAGTTTTAGAAAAATAGAGTTAAAAAAAAAATCGAAGCATACAAGAAACAATCGCAATGGAGCAGTTATTAAATACTCAAGTAGCTCGTATGGAGCTTCTGGAAAATTTATGACAAATTACAAAAAGGATGGTGTGGATCGTAGAACGCCCTTATATTATAAAAACGCCTCCGCGACTTCGAGGACTTATTCAGCAAATTCCAGAAAGCATATACAGACATACTGGTGGAGAAAATTCGGGAACCTGCGGGTTCGACGAATTTGTCGCATGCTTATCTCACGAACGATTGGTATTCTGACATGGAGGAATTCTTTTATCTAAATTATGCCGCGATACAAACCCGATTCGAAAAGGAATATCCCAAGACAGAACCAGAGCCGCAACCGGAAGAACATTCTGATAGCTTCAAAGAACTACCTCTACCCAACAAGGAAATGTTCATTAAACTGCCAAAAATTTCCTTAGAAAAATTCTCAGGAGATTACCAGAAATGGACAACCTTCCACGATCTATTCACAAGTTTAATCCACGAGAACCATAGTTTATCAAAGGCACAAAAACTACAATACCTAAAAATGCATTTAAGCGGAGAAGCTGAAGGGCTGTTGCGTCAAGTTCATGTGTCCAATGATAACTATGAGCCAGCATGGAAACTTCTAGTGGATAGATACGACAACAAGCGAGTATTGGTCAATGCGCAACTGAAATTGCTTTTCTCTCAGCCCACATTGACGAATGAGTCTGCACAAGGAATAAAGAATTTAATGGACGTTACCGCCGAGTGTCTACTAGCCTTGTTCAATTTAGGAGTAAGGGTCGAAAGCTGGGACGCTGTGATCATCTATACGATAGTCCAAAAATTCCCACCAGGCACCCATCAACTATGGGAGCAAAGTATAAGCAAAGAGACAACAATACCATCGTGGGAAACTTTGAGAGAATTTATGGAAGGACGTTTCAGGACTTTAGAAGATATCGCACAGAAAAGACCATCAGTAAATAAGAATTACAGAGGGTTTTCATCGAGGCTTACGTCGCAATCATTACACGTTACAAATGATCCAACATGCAGCTACTGTCGAGACAGTCACCATGTTCGACAGTGTCAAAAGTTCTTCAAACTATCGGGGTCAGAAAAAATGAATTTCGTAAAGTCCAAGGCATTGTGCGTTAATTGTTTAGGCCATGGGCATTTGATGGCTCAATGTCCAAGCCGACACACATGCAACCACTGCAACCAACGACACCACTCCTTATTACATCGCTCGACAGAAGGGAACAAAATCAAATCTAGGGTGAATACGTCTGCTCATCAAATCGCAACTTCTTCCCATCATCAATCAAATCTCGCAGTAGAGCAATCCTGTAGTCAGGACAAGTTATCATCCCCTTCCTCTAATTCCAATCCCCAAGCGTGCAGCTTGAATTCATTGACGGTGAACAGTGGCCCTACAGGAAATCGGACGTTATTGGCAACCGCCATAGTGAAGCTTCGATCTGACACTGGTCATGAACTAAAGGTAAGAGCAGTAATCGACCCAGGATCAGAAGTCTCGTTGATAACAGAATACGTGGCACAGAAACTCAGACTAAAAGGAGACCCAATATGGGCACAAATAAACGGAGTCGGGGTAATAAACGCTGGTAACATCAAGGGACTAGTCCATCTAACTCTTAAGTCGAGTTACAACGACAACTTCAAACTAAATATGGACGCACTCGTAATGAATAAAATAACCAATTTGCTCCCATCAAGAGAAATACACCAAAGAGACTGGCATCACCTCAAGCATCTAGAATTAGCCGATCCTTGGTACGATCGCCCAGCAAAAATAGACATATTGTTGGGTGTAGATGTTAACGGGGAAATAATCAAGGAGGGACTAATACTCAGTCGAGAAGGATCACCTATTGCACAAAATACCTTTTTGGGGTGGATCCTATCCGGAAAAGTGAGGGACACCGCGCCATCAATCCAAGTAAACAACTTCCATATGACAATCGATTTACAACAACAACTAAAACAGTTTTGGGAACTAGAAGAAGTAAAAATCGAAAAACAACTCACCCTGGAAGAGCAACAATGCGAGGAACATTTTCAGAAAACTCACAAGCGACACCCAGACGGGCGGTACGAAGTTCAACTCCCATTTGCCGAAAAAAAGATATCCCTAGGAAGTTCGCGACACAGAGCCGTCTCCTGCTTCTACCACTCCGAGGCTCGACTAAGCAGAACACCAGATCTAAAACAACAGTATGACGAGTGTCTAAAAGAATACATCACCCTCAACCATATGGAGCCGATAAACAACAAACTTAATGACAATACTGCTGAAGACGTCGGCGAGCAGTTCTACCTACCACATCACTCAGTTCTGAAAGAGGACAGTACCACTACCAAATTGCGTGTCGTTTTCAATGCATCAGCAGCATCAAGCAATGGAATTTCGCTCAATGATATCTTATTAAACGGGCCTCTCCAGCAAGATGATCTGTTCTCAATCCTGCTCAGATGGCGAACTCATCGCATCGCATTTACCGCGGATATTGCCAAGATGTACCGGCAAATTCGGGTATCTAACCAGCATACAAACTATCAACGACTAGTGTGGCGAGAATCACAACAAACCCCATTACGAGATTACAGACTTCTCACAGTCACTTTCGGGACAAAAAGTGCACCATATCTAGCAACAAGAGTCATCAAGCAATTGGCGATCGATGAACACAAGAACTATCCAATTGGATCCAACGCAGCACAGACCGAATTTTATGTAGATGACCTAATGTCAGGTGCTCACACAACCGATGCCGCAATAGAGAAGCAAGCTCAACTAAGGCAGCTTATGACTTCAGGAGGCTTCCAGTTAAGGAAATGGGTTTCCAATTCACAAGAAGTATTGAAACATATACCAGAGGAACTGAGAGAAATTGATCTATGCTTTAACATTGGAACTCATGACAACGTGAAGGCGCTAGGAATTCACTGGAATCCAAGGACCGACTCATTATCATATGCCCTAAAGGAAAACAACAAACTGACTACGACAACCAAAAGAACCATTCTATCAGAGATTTCCAAATTATTTGATCCTTTAGGGTGGATATCACCGGTTATTATAATAGGCAAAATCTTGATTCAGAACTTATGGTTAGCTAAGATCGACTGGGACGACCCCGTACCCACTGAGATTGACGCTGAATGGGCCAAATACCAAACAGGACTCACCAAACTTGAAGAAATATGTATACCAAGATGGATCCACATCGGAGATCAACAAACCAAAATCGAACTGCATGGCTTCAGCGATGCATCTAACAAAGCCTGTGCGGCAGTGGTCTATCTCTGCGCAATCCGTAACGGCGAGAGGAAAGTCAGCATACTCACGGCCAAAACAAAGGTTTCACCCATAAAGGTTGTATCGTTACCAAGATTAGAGTTGTGTGGAGCAGTCTTGCTAGCAAAGTTGCTTCAAACCACAAAAAGGACACTAAAAATTTCATATGATACACCGGTTTTTGCGTGGACAGACTCAGAGATCGTGCTGGCTTGGCTAAAGGGACATCCAACCAAATGGAAAACCTTCATAGCAAACAGAGTTTCACTCATACATGAAACATTGGGAGAAGGAGTTTGGGGCCATGTACCAACAAGCCAAAATCCAGCCGATTGTGCCACTAGAGGGAAATCGCCGGAAGAGTTAAAAAATTACAACTTATGGTGGACAGGACCCGAATGGCTACAAAAATCAACCTCTAGCTGGCCCATAGCAAAACTCAGTAAAACCGATTTGGAAATACGAAATCCGAAACCATGCTGTGGTCATATAAAATATGAAGAAGACATGTTTTGCAAATTTTCATCACTCAATCGACTGATAAGGGTCATAGCTTACTGTCAAAGATTTTTTAACAACTGCAGACACAAAACAAGGAATCCCAACAAGACATATTTAACCAGTTCAGAGATGAAAAATTCACTAACTACAATTATAAAAATCATACAAAGGAGGCACTTTCATGAGGAAATCAACAATCTTACAAAAGGGCAGCAGATAGGAAAAAGAAGCTCACTGATAAAATTAACCCCCTTCCTTGATAATAGCGGAATCCTAAGAGTAGGAGGAAGGCTAAAACATTCACTCTTGAAATACGACGAAAAACATCCAATACTCCTACCAGATAAAGATCACTTTACCACGTTAATCATCGCCAATTATCACAAGGAGACTCTACATGGAAGTACTCAGTTAATGATGAGCGTTATATCCCGAAAGTATTGGATACTCAATGCGCGAAACACTATAAGGTTCCAGATCCACAAATGTATTCCATGCTATCGGCATAAAGCAGCAGCACAACAGCAGTTGATGGGGGATCTCCCGCAAGCAAGAGTAAGAATGGCTAGACCATTTAGTCATACCGGATTGGACTATTGTGGTCCAATCGAGCTAAAAACTCGCAAGGGCAGGGGGTACAAAACATACAAAGGTTACATAGCTATATTTGTCTGCATGTCCACAAAGGCTTTACACATAGAAGTCGTCACTGATCTCACTGCACAAGCATTCATCGCAGCTTACCGACGGTTTGTATCCAGAAGAGGCAAATGTAGCGACATATATTGTGACTGCGGCTCTAACTTCGTCGGGGCAAGCAGAATTCTCAGAGGGCAAACCACACTAATGAAATCCCAATTAAACCTCGACATTGCAGCATCATTAGAAACAGAAGGCGTAAATTTTCGTTTCATCCCTCCTGCCGCACCACATTTTGGAGGATTATGGGAGTCTGGAGTGCGTTCCACAAAATACCACTTGAAGCGGATCCTAGGAAATTCAACGCTTACATATGAAGAACTCAACACCGTCCTCGCACAAATTGAAGCATGTCTGAATTCACGACCGTTATGTGAAATGAGGAGCGATCCAGAAGATTTCACACCGCTTACTCCCGGACATTTTTTAATAGGAGACACACTCATGACCCCACCAGAACCTTCAGTATTAGAGACAAATATCCATAGGCTAGATCGTTGGCAATATATCCAACATTTGTATCAGACATTTTGGAAAAGATGGAACACAGAATATTTGACTAGGCTTCAGCAGAGACCAAAATGGACAAGAATGCATGACAACATTAAAATCGGTTACTTGGTTATCATCAAGGAAGATAACTTACCACCATCACAATGGATACTGGGACGAATACTCGAGGTACATCCAGGTTTAGACAATTTAATCCGAGTGGTTACCGTAAAAACTAAAGCATCGACGCTAAAAAGGCCCATAACGAAAATTTGTTTATTGCCAATAGAACCCTCAAACCCAGCAATTAAAACAACCCAATTATAAACTTAAACGTAAAAAAAAAAATTATAGAATATCAAAACAGCAAGGATCCAAACCATCTAATACCAAAATTGAGAATAAAAATCGTGTAAACGGTGACAAAAAACCGTTACCAAAATTTTCATAATCATTCCAGTCATTTTTACTCAACCGCCATAACGATAAGTAGTATTGTTTTAAGTTCATGATGGATTACCTTTGGATTGATGACGTGCCAAGATTGCCCACTCCACCAAAGCCGGAACCACCAATCAAGGAAAAATTAAAAAAAATAATAAGTTCTCCGAAGAAGCCGACCAATAAAAGGACCTTTGAGGCAACACCATGCGGCCCTGAAATAAGGAGAAGGACTCAACCGAAGAAAATCCCCACATCTACGGCAGTATCCAGGGAGCCCCCACAAAAAAGGAAAAAAAATTCGCTGGAGGAATATAGAGCGCGCCGCAGCCAACCACCGCCGAATGTGACAATCCACCCGTCATTGTGGGAAAAAATCAAGCACATCCCACTACCATGGGATAAAATCCAAAGGGCCAAAAAGGCATACCGAATGAAGGTCGAAGAAGGAATCCTACGATTTACATTTAATAAGAAGAGGAAATGCACAGCATACTTACAAAAATCAAAAACCTCCTGAAAAGGCAAACAAATATATACAATAAATGAATAACAAGAAGTGAATTTACAAACTGAATTTTTATTTAAACAAGAAAAAAAAACCTTATTTTACAGTGCAAAAAATTTATTTTGAAGCCAAGGCTTCAAGGCCCCGGAGGATGTTCGGTCTCAGTTAAACCTGAAAAGAAGAAAACATAATTAAAATTATAAACCATTTTAATTTCAAAAATACTTCTCTCAGAATCCAATTCCAAAATATCAAACGGCTATCACAGCTCCAAAATCAAACGCCCATTCCTACAAATTGAACAAAAATTATCACAAAGAATCATTCTTATCAAAAAAATACAAACCTGATAACACCAAGATTTTGTTCCAGCAATCACTTCAGGCATCTGAAAATACATAATAAATTAATTTATTACAAACCAAAAAGATAAATAAATACTTACCCATAATTCTTGTCTTGCTGACATTCTCTGACAGCCGATGTCAAAGACACTCATACACACAAATAAACTTCATTCACAATGGAGAGTGGGAATTCGAAACTCCCCACCAAGTTCGACTGATCTATTGTGAAATTGCAAATAAATATCGCTTTGGGCACAAACTCAGATCACAATTTGATCTTCTACGTGCTATGAGCTAGAAGAACCAAGCTGAGGCTAGTGATCTCCATCTAAAAAAGGTCGGTTTATGACGCCTTTCGAAAATCCTGTAGGTTTTATGACTCAGGATTTATCTAATAATATTTCTACATTCCCTATCCCATACCAAAGGTCTGTCTTTGACGCCTTTATCATCCTACATATCCCGAAGGTTCATGACTCGGGATACTGTGATTTCCTTTCAAATTAATAGAAATTTGAATTTGTTATTTTGAATTTTAGTTGACTTCCCAAGCAAGCGGCAGCCATATCGGAGACTTATTTACAAGGAGAAAACAATCAAATTATAGCCTTATGACACTGGCTTCATCGTAGGCTGAAAAATACTGCCTTGGCTAGGCTGAAAACTGAAAGAAAAAATCCAAAGGAGATTTTCCCATATGTAAGAGTGAGAGGAATATACTCAAACTTTTCTTGGCTGAATTTTAAGTGTTATAAAAAGTCTAGAAAACTGTTATAAAAAGCATAGGAAAAGAATGAAATTCATGTTCTCTTTTCTATGATTTTTATAACAGTTTGCTACATCTCTAGACTTTTTATAACAGTGAGTGAGAATCAAAATAAATTGAAGTAATAAATTGAAATAATTATAATTGAAGTGAGAATAAATAAATATTTTTTTGAAGGGTAAATTTTTAGAATTGGGGCTCCGGAGTAAAATCGCTCCAAACAATTTTTGATGTGTTAAGTGTGATTTTTAATTGCCCCAAAGTAATTTCAACTTGTGGGAGACATATTTTTGTTATTACAACGGGCGTTGCGAATTGGTGGAGTCTAAAAGGAAAATATGTTTTTTTATTTTTTTATATATAGTTGTTGAAGTATTTTTGAAAATATTTGGAGCTATTGATTGTTTTACTATGGAGGACTCAGGTCAAACAAGATTTTTTAATGAGGAAGTAGCAAATTGAAAGGAAGAGAACAAAGAATTTTAATTTACCTGATATTGACCATGTTAAATATTAAACACAATAAATTTAAATTAATTTAATTTTAATCATAATAAATTGGAATATTTCAAATATTTCCAACGGATTTCTTCTCCCCTTAACAACTATCTGTTATAATAATCAGATATTCGTTCTTACTCTCACATGCTATCTCTGTCCCACAGTATAACAGATTTCGTCATTTTCAGCCTAGCCAAGGCAGCATTTTCAGCCTACGATAAAGCCAGTGTCATAAGGCTATTAGATCACAAGCAGAATTGCAACTCGTCAAGATCGAATTGGAAAATATCGTTAAGATCGAATTGGAAAATAGCAAGCAGAAATTATTTCGTATTAAAGAAAAAGTGAATTTAGATATTAAGTTTTGTTAAAGAATTTTATTATTTAAGACGTTGGAAAATTTGTATTTAATAAAATAAATATTAAAGTGAAGTAAAATTTGTTTTTCTGAAATTACACGTTGTAACCATCCACTGAGTTTTACTAATAGGCTTAATTCTAGCCCATACAGCCAGCAAGCTAATATTGGAGACAATGACAGAACAATTCAACACAGTTCGTTTAAAAATTTCAATAACAGTGGACAATCAAGAAATTCTCGCAGAGCGTACTCACAAGGTTATTTTAACTCCAACAGTCGTGAAGAACCAATGGACATTTCCATTGACGAAAACGAAAAGAATTATCTAGATAATAGTGGTAGCCCTGTAACAAAAAATAAATCTCCCTGCAGAAATAATGGTGTTCAATCCCAGCAAAATTTTTGCATAACCCCAAGAAACAACTGCCTTATATAATAGTAAAAAATAAGATTCGTGATATGAGATTCGTAATAGATAGCGGTGCTGAAAGTAGCGTAATAAATCCAAATATTTGTAGCGAAAAATGGATAATTCCATCCAGAAACAAGATACTTAATGTACTTAATCGAAAAATCAAGACAAAAACCTTATACAAATTCCCTATATTCAATGAATTTAATGAAGGAAACGATTACTTTGTAGAATTTTCAGAGTACGATTTTCATAATTACTTCGATGGCTTAATAGGTAATAACATACTGGTTTGGAGTAATGGGAAGGCGCTAGATCGGGGTGCGAAAGGACCAGGTTCGATTCTTGATGAATTTTTTAAGTACTTTTTTTAGCTTTTTTAGTTATGATGATTTATTGTAGTATAATAAACTAAGCCTGCGTTGATGATAAAATCTCAAAGCGGCGACTAATTAAAACCTTTGGGATATATTCAATTGTGAGCTATAACTCAATCTATAATAAGCTAAATAAGCCAAATCCGTTTTTAACTAAAACTTTTATTTCACGTTGCATTGATTTAATTTTGTCATTGGCCATGGAGATTCATAAGTATTACACTGACCAACGCTATATATAATTAATCTTGCAAAGTTTTTGTTAAAGGCTTATGTAGGTTATAAGTTGTGAGACTTTGCGTAATCTAAAACTTAACAAAGTATTTAACAAACACTACCAAAATCATCATAACTTAAAAAAAAAAATAGTACGCGGCCATCACCAGTATCGAACCCGGGTCCTGTCGCACCCCGAGCTAGCACCAACCCATTACTCCAAACTCTAACTCGCAGGAATGTGGCAATAAACCTATTTATTCATGCTTTCATAAAAAGGTACATTCCAATGCAAGATATGTATAAACTTTAGAGGGAAGTAAACAACTGATTTATGACAACAGATTTTCTATTATTTATGAAATGTATTTTGTATATTTTATGGAAATTGATAATCATAGGTAAAACGAAGAGTAATGTAATATTGCCATAGATGGTGTTTACTATTCTTTGTCATAGATGGGGTGCAATTAAAATATATCAATTCTTTCATATTTTTGGCGGGTAATTATTGGTGTTGGTCTCTTGCGAAGTGGGGGTACTTGTGTGCGTGCACGTGCATATATGCTATGGATAAACAGGTGCCTGTGTTTTTCAGTAGATGTTCTACATTTAAAGAAAAGTGAAGTGCGTGCATGATAATATTTTCTTTAAAAATAAAAAATAAAGTTAAATTGAAGTGTAAATAAATACAAAAGGCGCGGTAAGCTGAATTTTTAACAATAATGTATGTTTAAGTAAAATAATACACCTAATTCTGCTGTGCAAAGTGATTTTAGATTTGCCTCCAATCCATAGAAAAATTTTTATATTCGTTTTACATAATTATATAGTGTTTACATGTGTGATGTGTTTTGTTTTTTTTTTTTTTTTTCAATTTGACACTTTCGATTTATTGGCCTCGATTCCCAGATCCAGTGGGTCGGAAGTGAGTGCGGATTTGAGACTTTGCGATTCTCAAATCTGCAACCGCGAATCTCTCTTTGACATTTTCCGTGCTTTAAAAGTGTGATCCGCAACAAATTTTCTGAGGATTTGAAACCACAAATGCGCCTAAGATAATCCGACATCGGGTATTTCATTAGCGTGTGAGTCTTTACTCCGAATTTTTGATTTAATTAAATCCGCGACTGCGAATTTGAGAATCGCAAAGTGTCAAATCCGCACTCACTTCCGCGCCGTCGGATCTGGGAATCGAGGCCATATTATTTTGTTTTTCCATAATTTTTGAGTAATTGTTTTGGGCAGTGGCCTCGATTCCCAGATCCGGCGGGTCGGAAGTGAGTGCGGATCAATCTCCACTTAATATATTGTCATCCAATCTGAAGTGTTATTCAACAGAAAGAATACCATGAAAAAGCGTAATTAGTGGCTAGTCTCTAGGCACAACATCCCACTAGTTTAATATCAAATTCGTAATCAGCGACCCCGAAAACCCCCGAGTAAGAAATTTTGAATCTGATTTATCGACTTTTGGCCAGCTTTTTAGGAATCGGCCGCACTAACCGTATAACTCAATCAATTATGTTGGTTTTTTTTAGGAAAAATTTTATTAGTTAGAACATTCATTTCTACGATTTTTAAGCAATTTACTTTGGAAAAAATAGCATGTTTATTATTTTTTATAAAATTTTCAAATTTTAGTGATGTCGATATTTGAGTTGCTAGGAGTAAGTAAGTAGTTCGGTAAATAACAATCGCCGTCGTCGTTCTACCGAACGACTTGATGAGGGGTTGTATTATATACAAACATCGCGTAGGGGATCCAATCTTCCCACGTTAATTGGTCTTTGGAGACGTAATGTCTCAAATATTCCGCAAGTGTGCGATGGCTTCTTTCTAGAGCGCCATTCGTTTGCGGGTGATAAGGAGTCGTACTAATAGTTTTTATACGAAGTAGTTTGCACATTTCTGTGAACATTTTACTAAGGAAATTAGTTCCTTGGTCTGTTAATAGGGATTCAGGTATGCCATGTCGGCAGACAATGTTCTCGGTAAATGCTCTAGCCACTGTTTGAGCTTCGGCGTTATCAATTGTTATAGCTTCAGAGAACTTTGTCAAGTCATCTTGAAATGTTAAAATGTACCTTTTTCCTGAGTGACTAATGGGCAAAGGGCCCCCTATGTCCAAGGCAATTCTTTCAAAGGGCACTTTACTAGTAGTGGTTAATACCATAGGTACTCTAGGATTTTTCTTAAGCTTGTTCTTTTGACATAAATCGCATGTACTAATGAATTTTTTTATACTATCAACCATATTAGGCCATTCATAGTGTATTTTGATGCGCTTCAGGGTACGTGATACTCCTTGGTGACCACCGATAGGTGAAGAGTGATATTGTAATAATACCTCCTTTATGTCCGGGACTTCGGGGGTGAATTTTAGTATAATTGTACAGTGTAACTTTAGTTTTTGATGGGGAGAAAATTTGCGTTAACAATGACTTTAAGGAGTTTAAAGAACGCTTTTCATTAATAGGTATGGATATATGAAGATCAATTAAATGATTTTCCTTGCTATAGGTAGAAATTTCATTAAGAATGCCTTCTAAGTTGTCCTGGTCCTTCCCGGACCGTATTGGAATAGTTGTTTTGGCTATAATGTATGTAGTATTTTTATTCTTGTAAATTGACAATTCTCCTACGGGAGAGGTTTTATATTCAGGGATCTGTTGTTTCAGCGAGTGCTCCTGTTGGGTCTCGATTAGGGGTAGCAGAAATATTTTAGTGTCGACATTTTTCTTAGACAAAAGTGATTCAGACTTTTCTGAAATTGCCTGAGGTTCTAATTGAACATGAGTTGGGGGTTGGAAAGTTTCTTCGCAAGCCTCACTTTGTTGTTTTGCTTGCGCTTGACTGCGGGTACTGGCTCTTATTATGTGTTCCTCGTTAAGCTCTTGAGGTATACGACTGAGAAAATCGGCGTTCGCATTTTGCTTGTCTGGTTTATATATGATCTCATATTCATGTTCTTCCAGTTTTATTTTCCATCGCATTAAGCGCGAGGAAGGCTCTTTGAGATTTATAAGCCATTGAAGAGGACGATGATCCGTAATAATTTTAAACTTTCTTCCGAAAATGTAGGGACGAAATTGTTTGATGGCAAAAATTATTGCCAACAGTTCCTTTTCAGTAGTGGAGTACTTCATCTCAGCAGCATTCAATGTGCGGCTAGCAAAATGTATGGGTTTATCGGAACCTATTTCACCTTGGGACAAAACTGCCCCTAAAGCATAATCGCTAGCATCCGTTGTTACTAGGAACTCTTTAGTAAAATCTGGATATGATAGAATAGGAGATTGGGTAAGCTTTTGCTTTAGGTTTCTGAAAGCTTCATCACAAAGGGCATCCCATTTAAATTTTGTGGTTTTCTTTAATAGGTTTGTCAATGGTTTTGCTACTTTAGCAAAATCGGGGATGAATCTTCTATAATACCCGGCAAATCCAAGAAATTTCACACCTCTCTCTTTATGTGGTACCGGAAAACTGGTGATGGCCTTGATTTTAGATGGGTCGGGTGATACTCCCGTTTCTGATATAATATGACCCAAGTAGTTCAATTCGTGTTTTATGAAGTGGCACTTTTCGGGTTGTAATTTTAAACTGTGTTCCCTTAACCTGTTCAATACACTTTTCAAATTGGTGTTATGTGTTTTTAGATCGTTGCCGTGGATCACGATATCATCCATATATACGAAGCATTTAATTCCCTGTAGGCCAGTTAGAACATTATTCATTAACCGCTGAAAAGTAGCAGGGGCGTTCTTCAATCCGAAAGGCATTCGGTTGAATTCGTAATGGCCGTATGGAGTACTGAAGGCCGTTTTCTCGCGATCAGCTTTATCGACCGTATTTGATGGAACCCATTTGCTAGGTCCAAAGTACTAAAATATTTAGATCTGCCCAATTGATCCAATATATCCACTATGTTTGGTAGTGGGTATGCATCTCCTATGGTTATCTGGTTTAGTTTCCGAAAATCTATAACCGTTCTCCATCTTTTATTTCCAGAACTGTCTGGTTTTTTGGGTACTAATAGTACTGGGGAATTCCAGGGGCTTTTACTATGTTTAATTATTTTCTCATTCAACATTTCATTGACCTGGGAATGTATTTCAGTTTTCTGTGACTCGGGTAACCTATAGGGACGAGTGTAGATTGGAAGTTTGTTTGGCAATGTATGTATTTTATGAGTAGTAGTGGGCGAGTAAGTTAAATGGTCGCCCTCTAGATAAAACACATCATTATATTGTCTGCATATTTCGCGAATCGCCTTCTCCTCTTCGGAGTTACAGTGGGCAAGGTCCAATACTGACTCTAATTTAGACAACCTATTCTGGACGGGGTCGTCCTGTCCGTTTAACCGTACAATGTTATAATTTATCATTGGATCTGATTCTATAGGAATTTGATTAGCAGAGATAAATGCTTTACTTCCAATAGAATTTAATATTAAAATAGGCGCTTTTTTACTAACAGGCTTAATTATTGCGGCTGCCAAATATACTCCGGGCATTAGTTCCCGTTTCTTTATTACTACTTCATTATCATTTTCTGTTTGTATTTCTATAATTTTTTCGCATCGAGCGGGTATTTCATACAGGTCGGAGGTTTCTTTCGTAAGAGGAGTTTCCATATTCCTTGAAGCCAAAGCTTCTAAACTAAAAAGTTTTTCATTGCCCTTCTCGAGGGGACTTTTAGGATAAGAGGTATTACATGGTATTTCCTACCCAAAAGCACTTTCAAGATTTGAGGTTGTGATCATTTCCTCCCTAAAGGGGTGTGTTCCGGTATCAGAAGGTGATATTTTGTAATTGTAGGAAATTTCCTGTTCCTGACAGTGTAGATTCCCATATTTGTCTCTCGTAAGAGGGTTCCCAATCTGGGTTTTAGCCATAGCTTCGGGATTACATGTTTCGAAGGAATGTTTCCTATTTTCTAAGGGTCCTTTATTTTGCATACCTGATTTAGTTGTTCTTCTCAACCGATTTCTTTTAGGATTTGAGGTATCCTTCGTCAGATCCTCCTCGGAACGTCTTCCAAGATGTGAGGTACTGTTCGTTATTTCCTCCCTAACAGAATGTGTTTCGGTGTCGTAAGCCACAACATCAGCTTCGTATGGTTTAATCCCCAAAGTTTGAGTTTCGTAGTTTATAACTCCTTTGTGTTTATTAAAGAAATCATGTCCGAGTATGCCATCGCAAGTTAAGGCGGCACTCGGTTCAAATAAATAAAATTTGTGTTGCAAGAGAAGTGAGTTTTTCTCATTAGAAAAATGGAGATTTGCTTTTAGTTTGCCAATTGAAGGCGTTAAATATTCGTTCAAACTTATTATAGAACATTGGTTAGTAAACGACGTCGTAGTTAAATCAACGCCCACATCCGACTTCAAAATGCTAATTTCAGCGCCGGTATCAATTAAAAATGTTAAAAATGGTTTAGAAGAAGATTCAATGGTATACGCGCAAATGGTGCTTTATTCGTAATTTCAAGTGATATCGTTAGTTTAAATTGCGTATCCGATCTTATGAAAGTATTTTGATTTAGTTGTTGTGTATTCCGGCGGCGAATTGGGTAACATATGGAGTGCCGTCCTCCATCTGTAGTCTTGAGTTTCCCTGAGTACGAACGGCATTGCTTGTATCAGAGACTCTAGGTTCATTATTGGGTAATGCGAAATGAACATTTCGGGGTAAAGATGCCGATCTTTGATTCCATCCACGATAAGCTTGTGAGGGATGCGGTGTATTCCCATTGTGTGAAGGATATTGTTCTGGGCTTATTGAAGGTCTTTGTTGAGTGTCATTACGATTACACTGATAACGTCTAGAGTTACACTCGTTTGCTGTGTGATTTGGTTTTCTGCAATAAGAGCAGAATAAGAGCCCCGCACACTACAGACTTTCCATCGGCCGATAGTTTAGTCGGGCTCTTAATCAGTATTAACATGTATGCAAGTGCGCATATTACAACGATTCAGAATCGGCCGATAAATAAGTTTGATGGGCTACCCGATTGCCTTCAAACTATAATGTCGGCAAACTATCGGCCAACTCCTTAATCAGTATGGAGCTCTTCCACGCGCGCACATTAGGCGATTGTTTAGTCGGCTAATTCGGCCGATAGTTTAGTTAGCTTCATATTTTTGCGTCGGATGGTTGTGGTTATTTTCATGATGGCAAGTTCATTGAAGCTGGTTATGCTCATTCGATAAAAGGCGAAAAAATTTTCGGGGTAATCTAGCAATTTGGAATGCATCGTAAAAAATTTTCCATACAATAATCTATCACTGTAGATAGGATGCACCCAATACTCTCGGTTTCTCTTCCTGGTCCTTCTCCTCGGTTGTATGAAAGCTGGACAATATTGCATTAACTCTCATTTTGCGACCGCTCTCTTCAAAAGCCTTTTACCAACTAGCAAATCATTCGAGAACAGTCGGCCGACCAGTCGGTCTCTCACCACCAACCCGACGGTTTAGTTGGTCCAGTGTGCGCGCTTACAAGTCCAACCCGACCAAACTATCGGCCGATGGAAAGTCTGTAGTGTGCGGGGGCTCTAAGTGTTGCACCTCCTTTTTAATTTGAGGGGGTTTAAAATTTGGAAAGTTATATTGCCGTCTGAAGCAGGTTTCTTTAGAGTGACCTTGCTTGTGACAAACTTGACAAACAAGATTATTACCCTGTAAATTTCTATGGGTATTACTCGAAGGATTTGAAGTAGAAGGCTGTGTTTCCAGTCGAAGAGAATGGTCTACCGCATAAGAGATGGATTTCCTGAGCTCTGTTTCGCCATGAGCTTTTACCAGTAGCCTTAAAGACGGATTCCTTATCCCATCTTCGAAGACTTGGACTGCTAACCTTTGGTTTTCTTGCTTAAGAAAATCCTGAGCAACCTTTTCCTTTGCGTGGGAAAAAGTAGCAGAGTCGAGAGAAGTTAGAGAGTGAAGTAGCCGTTGTCCATATTCTCGGACGGTCTCTTTATGATGTTGCTTCATCGACATCAACTCATTTTGAATGGTTGATCTCGATTGCTCTTCTTGAAAATTGGTTCTTAAATCGATAGAAAGTACGTCCCAGGATTCATATTCCTTGTTTTGCGTTAGGAGGAAGGCTTGCCCTTCTAACCTAGTTTTTATTATAATGAGAAATTGTGCCTTATCGGCGGGAGTCTTCGCTAAATTGAAGAGAGTATCCCCACAGGAGATAAATTTTTCTAGTTTATTGGACGTACCGTCAAAGGTTGGGACCAAGCTGAAGACGTCAGTTAAATGAATATTACTGCCCATGGTATCTGGACTTGCGGGTTCATTCAATTCCTCCAGTATAATTTCACTTACGTTATCACTTAGAAGGAGCTCGTTTAAAGATGCTATAGAAGAGTGTGCAGAGCTCGATGCTATTAAATTAGGCAAATCCTCGAGGGATTTAACTAAACGAAGACGACTTCTAGCCAGTATCCCCTTACTGAGATCCAGTTTGGGTTCCTTAAATATTTATAGGGGATTTCCTTTCCAAAAGTCAATTAAATTCAAATTCAGAATTTCAAAGAAAACACCACAAAAAAGGGTTTTATCTTGTTGGTAAAAATAAGTATTTCCGTTAACGCCTTACAATAGAAGAGAATATATTTATAGCGAATTCATGAAGGTATGTTAATTTTATTATCTACCTTTCTAACAAACAAAAATTAACTACTTTTCACTTTTGCGTTTTAGTGAAAGAAGTGGAAGAGAACAAAACCTTTTGGGGTTAAATTCATGTACTTAGAGTTGAAATTCTTCGCGTGTACAAGAAAACACAAAAATAAATTTAGTTTCCGTGAAAAGAAAAAAGGTATTTGTTAAACTTTAACAAAAACTTTACAAAGCGGACAACTTGCACAGTTATAGCACAATTGATAATTTCGTTCAGTAGAAAATTACAAAACAAAATTTCATCTATTTTCACCTTGTCGCACTTTTTTCTTAATTAATTCGCACTTCCAAAAAGACAATAAAGAATTGTGTAAAAACAATTTGAAATATTTATCGAGAGAGAAAAAGAATTTCAATTTATTTAGTGAGAAAGAACCATCACATTACTTCACGTAATCGCTTATCTTGTATACAAGTTTAATTAAAAAAAAATTTTTCATATATATATATATACTCATGCATTTATGTGTTTTATTTATTAAAAATAATACTTCATGAAAAAAATTTCATAAAGAAAAGAAAGTAAAAACCTTGAAAATATTTCCTTGCTTCATCCCACGTCGTCTTTGGCTCCTTGTGGTTAAAGTAAAAGTAATGGTTGTCGCAGGATCTTCTGCCCTTGCAGGTACCTCTGCGGATGGTCAAGTAGACAAAAAGTAAAGTTGATTTTCAGGTGGATTGGTCCTTACCAGGATCTATCCATCCCACCGCTGCCACCAGTGTTATGAACTTGGCCGCCCGTGCTTTCCAGAAAGAAGAGGGGCCAAGGAGTCTGCGGGTCAGAGTACCTGTAAAAGAATTTGCTCACTCCCGGCGTCTCGTCGCACGGTATATTTATTTAAACAATCACTCTTCAATGAAACTTTTAAACTTTATTTCTCTTAAAAACTTCCAACAGATTACTTTTAATATATTTCTATATACTTTTTTATTAAAGCGATTTTGAGGAACCTACTGTTCCTAAAGGAGATCTGACCCGGACTGATTTTCGATCGCAGAAAGTCTCCAGGTCTTAGCTCTGGATTTCGCGCAGATTGCTTTGTCAGCAACTTTGCTCTTGGCGTCGGCGTGGTTAAGATAACGCTTGGGCCAAGGGCGCAAAAGCTTTACGTGTAAAAATGCATAATTATCATCTTGGGGATCGGGATCGGGTGTCATACATTGTTGCAAAGAAAACGCGTTAGGAACAATATGTTGATAGTTTTGTGTATACAAAAATGTTTGGCTATAATTTTATGAGGCTCGGGTATCATAGAGAAGAATATTCGTGCGAACGAATATTTATCTTATGAAGCCGTTAAAATGATTAGTTTGCATTTTAGCAAACTAAATTTGTTGGTTGTGCTACAAAGTAGCAAAATGTATTTCCAAAAGGGAAATACAAAGTTGTGATGGTCAACTATGTTGGCCAATCATAACAAAGAGGCGAACGATGAGTAAGTGTGGTAGTCAATTTTTGTAATGCTATTATCATGGCTCGTGCCTTCAGTAATATCCAAGATGTTATTCATTGCTTCAAATTTAGTCCTATTGATTTTAGAAATTGTATATTATCAGCTCTCAGTTGACGTCTTGCTCGCTTCAAGGTTGCCGGTTGACTAATGTTTTCCGTGAAGTTCATCCTGTTTATATGCTTATTGCTGCTGTTGCTGCCGTAGACTATCATTCTGTGGCTTTAAATGTAGCCTGATAGTTATCGTTTCACCTCGAAAATTTATTAAATCTCCGTCCTGATCAACTAGCTTTAGTGTGAGTGAACTAACACGTTTGACGTTTACCGGTAAATAGATCACTTGCGGCGTTTACAGCTTTAGCTATGCCTGCTGCACCTCCAGATAGCACTCCAACGGCTGAAAGACCTGCAAAAATTGGAATGAGGAACGGTAAAACTCCTCCTACTTTAGGCACTGGTATCACTCTAGGTGTAGTGTTAGATTTTTTCTTCCCCTTGATAACATTCTTTGCCGCACTTAGGGCAATTGTAGTAGCTTCCAACAGGTCTTTCGGCTTTTTCAGCTTTAACACTTTTCTAGCATTACGTACAGCTTCGCGGAATGACGTATTCTTCTTCTTCGAGCAGGTAATTTTTGCTTTGACACCCATTCCAACTTTTATTTTAGCTTTCATGGCGTTTGTAACTAATAGCGCGTTAGCACGTTCTGCAAAGCTAGCGTCTTTAGATGTTACTCGTTGCCAGGCTTTTTCTTCTAAAATACGGTCAGCTATATGTCGATCACTTAAGTCCTTATGATCTCGATATGCAATATCATGCTGTTTGCAAGCTGCATCTAGTGGGTTGATGCCAGGATCACCGCGGGCTAGTCTTTTAGCTAACTTTGTTCCTGGACCACAGTATTGATATCCCGGTAGATGAAGCTCAAGCGGTAACTTATTTATAACAGTGTTTAACATTCCTCCCCCCTTGGCAGCTCTTCGATGAATGGTGCGTTTCTTACTATGGTCAATCATTTTATATGTTTGCAGTAAGACGGGTATTTATAGGGATTGGGTTAGTGTACAATATGAAGTTTATCAAGCAACAAGCGTGTCTGCCAGTTAGAAATACTGATGTGGAAATTACAACTACGTCAAAGAAGCATGGGGTGCTGCTACCAAACAGTATAAGAGGGATTATTGTTGGACCGTCGAATTGTGGCAAGACAAATGTTATGCTAAGTTTACTGGAGCATCCTAACGAGATTCGAGAATATATACATTTACTCAAAGTCGCTAAATCAGCCGAAATACGAGTATTTAGGAGAAGTTGTAGCTCACATATCAGGTTTGGGTTATTATACGTTTTCTAACAACCACGATGTTATACCACCGGAGGAAGCAAAGCCAAACTCAATTTTCATCTTTGATGATGTAGCCTGCGATAAACAAAATAATATTAGAGCTTACTTTTGTATGGGGAGGCATAACGACATTGACAGCTTTTACCTCTGCCAAACTTATACTCATATACCAAAGCATCTAATCCGAGATAATGCAAACTTTCTGATCATATTCAAACAAGATGATTTGAACCTGAAGCATATATACAATGATCATGTGAATAGTGATATGGAATTCGCAAAGTTCAGAAAAGCGTGTGTAAACTGTTGGAAAGACAAATATGGATTCTTAATAATTGATAAGGATAGCCCCATGGGC
This sequence comes from Thereva unica, assembly GCA_949987705.1. Classification (NCBI taxonomy): domain Eukaryota; kingdom Metazoa; phylum Arthropoda; class Insecta; order Diptera; family Therevidae; genus Thereva; species Thereva unica. Next base: position 164,362,495 of record OX465281.1, on the reverse strand, counting down.
AAAGGTCGATATCGAAAAGGCTTTGATGCGTTCATGAGCCTATGAAGGAGCCCGCCTAATCAGCTGACCAGGTCTATCAGCTCTGCCTGGCTGGTCTGCCTGGCTGGTCTGTCTTGCTGGTCTATCTGGTTGACCTGCCTGGTACGTCTGGATCTATATAAATGCTTATTAGCATAGCTGTATATCATTGTAGCTGTAACCACCCGTGTAGCAACATGAATGAAAAATTGATGAAGGATATTATAAAAACACGTGAGGCTATACGAAGAAAATATAAAGCTCTCAAGCCTAGTAAAATTGAATCTGAAGCTCAATTAGAGGAAACATTTCAAACCAATAACCAGTACGCTGAAAAAGCTCACAACAACAGCAGCATCAGTGAAACTTGAACCAAAAGAAGAAGATGAAATTAAAAAAGAGGACAATGAAGAAGCATACACACCACCACGCAAATACTTAAAGCTAGAGCCACCGAGCATGAGTTCTGAGGATGATGATGATGATGATGATCAGTTTGTCACACCTATAAAAGAACCGAAATTAGAGTCTGCAGACCAGATACTAAACAAATATAAACAACTCCTGGAAAATGATAGCACTAGAATTGATAAAACGTATGGAGCGTACTATAACAACGATATGTGGAATATTGGTAATTCGAGATTAAAAGTTGATAAGGAATACTTTCTTATAGATGGCAAGCAGTATAAGATAACTGAAGGTCTAGCTGAATTAATTTTTATGAAAAAGCCTCGAGGCTACTCAAAAGAAGACTTGTCCAATTATCAAAAAATTGTAAATGATACATGCGCCCACAGACGTGATTTTAAGGAAAACCGGCAAATAAAAGGAACAAATAGCTTCAAATATAGAAACATAATAAAAAAGTTGATTCACACTCCTCATACGGGAACGGGAATAATGCAAATTCCAAAGAAAAATATCGATTACATATATTGGGATGACCCCAATGAGCTAGTTGATAGGCTCCGAATATTGGTAGCATCGCAGCAAGCTGGAAATAATAGCCATAGTAATGAAATAATGTCAATCATTGAGGAGTTGCGGGAAGCTGACATTATAGTATAAATATTCCCACCCTCATAGAACTATTAACATTTCGGAAATGAGCGTTGACAAGTTTGGTCGATCTTTTAAAAGACAAAAATTTAGAGCAGTGGGTGATCGCGGTTTCCTGGAAAACTGACTAATCCTTGTGGGGGTATCATGTGAAAATCAGTACCTCTGGAGCTGCATGCTGTTACGATTCTGTTAATTGAATCTTCAGATTGAATAAGTTGTTGTAATTCGGTCAATTGATTTCTTGCACCCACGAAATTGGTGCCATTGTCGCAGTAAATGTGGCGGCAATGACCTCTTCTTGCTGTAAACCTTTTTAATGCGCCAATGAAACCTTCTGTAGTCATATCACTGACAATCTCTAGATGTACGGCCTTCGTCGAAAAACAGCAGAAAACTGCGATGTAAGCTTTGACAGGACGTTTACCTCGGATCTTAAAGTGTGTCCAAACGGGACCGCAGAAGTCAACTCCAGAATTGATGAAGGGTCTTGCTGGCTGTACTCGTGCTGGCGGAAGATTTCCCATTAGTTGTTGCAATAGTATCGGCTTAGCTTTAGCACAGTGAACACAATGTTGCACGACCGACCTTACTAATGTTTTGCCCTTTATTGGCCAGAACCGCTGCCGTGTGATCCCCAGTAAACCTTGTGGACCAATATGGAGGTTATCCACATGAATCTCATTCAGGATGGTCTTTGTCAATGAGTGGCCATAAGGTAGCAAAATTGGATGTTTTGAATCGTATGGAAGATCAGCGGCCTCCAGTCTTCCGCCAACCCTTACGACACCATCATGATCAATGAATGGGGTGAGACCGGCCAAGGAGCTATTCTTTGACACTTCTCCATATTTTCTTAGATGATTTATATCACCTTTGAACTCTGATTCCTGTATCGCTTTCATGATTGTGTATTTAGCACTTCCCATCTCTTCAGCTGTGATTTGAATGCTACGTGGTTTGTCCTTCCTCAAGCCCTTGGCGAACCGTAGCACATAAGCTACTATTCTCTGAAGCCTTTTGAATGAATTTCTATGATTAATAATGTCGATGAAATGTGTGTCTGTGATCTGGAGTGCTGACGTTACTACACCTTTTCTTAGTTCCAATAAATCTTGCCTCCCCTTTTCATATGGTGGAGGCCAGCTTGATTCTGCGCCGTGAATAAAAATGGGGCCGTAGAACCATAAATTGTCTGAGATCAGCTTCTGTGGTGTGGTGCCTCGGGACAGTACATCTGCTGGGCTTTGCTTGGAGGTTACGTGACGCCACTGCTGTGCTCTGGTAAGTGTTTGTATTGCTGCCACTCTGTTTGCCACAAATGTTTGAAGTTTGGCTAAGCTTGTGTTGATCCATGCTAACGTAATTTCGGAGTCAGTCCAAAAGTACATCGATTCTCCCTTGAGATTAAGGTCGACTCGAATTCTGTTGCCTAGCTCGGCACCTAGTTTAGCTGCACAAAGTTCCAAACGGGGTAATGTATGCTGCTTCAATGGTGCAACTCTTGATTTTGCACACAGTAGCCGTACGGTAATGATGTTGTCCTTATTGATGGACCGAATGTAAGCAACCGCCCCAAATGCCCTTTCTGAGGCGTCGGTGAATATGTGGATTTGTAATGACTTCGGACTTCTCTGGGCAAAGACGTGTCTAGGTACTGTGACGTCGTTTAATACAGCCAAGTCTTCTTTGAACCTAGTCCAGTAGGAATGATGCTCTTGTGGTAGGGCAGCGTCCCAGTCTATCTTAAGTGCCCATAATCTTTGAGAAAACAGTTTTGCAACGACCACTATTGAAGCCACTATGCCCAACGGGTCAAAAAGATGCGCTATGTCTGTTACCACTGTGCGTTTAGTTATTCGATGATGTGGGGTGCCATTGAATCTAACGCGGAATATATCTGTTTTTGGAGACCATGTCAATCCCATAGTTTTCACATGCTCTTCTGTCATACTGCTGAAGTCCAATTACAATTCCTGGTCTTCTGGCCCAATTCCTTGCAGAAGCTGTGGGTGATTGGCACACCATTTTCTTAATTTGAAACCACCTTGATGTAGCAGCTTTTGTAGTTGTGATTTCTTTTCTACTGCTTCCATCAGGCTATCAGATCCAGCTAGTACATCGTCTACATAGAAATTTTGTTTGATGCTCTGTAGTGCTAATGGGTAGCTGTGGGATTCTTCTTCGGCTAGTTTCTGGAGACATCGTATCGCTAGATATGGTGCGCAGGCGGTGCCGTATGTTACTGCAGTCAGTTGAAAGCACCGAATCTTGTCTTGCGGATGGTGGCGCCACCATATCAGTTGGTATCTTTGTTGTTCCTCGGCTATTCTTATTTGCCTATACATCTTTTCGATGTCGGCGGTAAAGACATATCGTGGAAGACGGAAGCGTAATAATATAGTGTACACGTCCTCTTGGATTATTGGCCCTATGTGGAGAATATCATTTAGCGAAATCCCTGTTGTCGTCTTGGCTGAGGCGTCAAACACGACTCGTAATTTGGTAGTGGAACTTTCGGGCTTTATGACTGCGTGATGTGGCAAGAAATAATAAGGTTTGCTTATTGTGTTGACATCAATTTCTCGCATGTGTCCTAATTGTTCATACTCGCGCATGAATGCGCAGTATTGTTCCTTTAGCTCTGGATTCAAAGTGAGTTTCCGTTCTACACCTAAAAATCTTCGATAGGCTATCTCCTTGGACTCGCCAAGCGTCTGTGGATCCTTTCGCATTGGTAGGTTCACTGTAAACCGTCCTGTGTTATCTCTTGTGCATGTTTCATTGAAGTTAACTTCGCATTGATGATCTATGACCGAGAGCGAACGATCTGTGCTGTCAACGTCTTCCAGCTGCCAGAACCTTTCAATTTGTTCGCTTAATCGTTCATCTTCAGAGCAAATACCACAAGTCGCTTGTTGAGAAACAGCATCATGTATCTTGCCGCCAACGACCCACCCGAACACGGTATTCTGCAAAATCGGCACGGTGTCACATAGCTTAATCTGTCCTACTGCAAGGAGAGAATGGTATAATTCAGCGCCTATTAGAAGATCAATCTCCCCTGTTTCGTTGAAATGTGGATCAGCGAGAGCCATATTATGAGGTATTGACCAAGTAGAAATGTCGATCAAACAGGTAGGTTGTGGAGAAATTATGCTGGGTATGATCTGGACTTCGATGGAAGCGTTGAAGCCATTGATTCTGGAGAGTAAATTGATAGTTGCTCGTTGATGTGTCTTTTGGCTTTGCCGGCCAATCATTGGCTGAATGTTCAGTTAGGAAACTCAACTGGGACCCACTGTCAAGAAGGGCTCTGCATTGAATGCTCTTGCTTACTTGATTGCTAACATTCACAAGAGCTGAGCCTAATAAAACATATCCCTTAATTGGTTGGACTGAATTCGCTGTCAGAGAAGCTGAATGTCCTCCCCCCGAAGCTTGCTGAGCTGTCGCAATTTTGTTGTTTGTTTGGGCTGTAGGTTCCTTTGGGACGTCCATCTTGGTAACTTTGTTGTTACACGCATACAGTGCGTGTTGTCCCTTGCATGAAGGACAACTATGACTTGTCGTCACCATGGAAGAAAACGTTTTTAATGTTGTTTGCTGTTTTGGCCTTTCTTCTATAGACTTGGATTTGCCTCCCAGTGCCTCTAGCGACTGGAACCGAATTTCTAGAAACTTGAGAAAATCTGTGAGTGTTGGTAGTGCTTTCGGATTGGCTAGTGACTGCTCCCATAACGTGAGTGTATTCCTGTCCATCTTTCTTTGTAGGATATGCAGGAGCAATGGATCCCAATGCGAAGTGTCAAGTTGTAGGTTTTGAAGTCCTAATAAGCATTCCCATGTTGTGTCGTGCATCGACTTAATTGCTGTTGCACTTTCATTTGATTGGCTTGGTTGCGATAGAAGTTTGCTTATCAATACTGTTGACAATAATCTGGTGTTTTCGTATCGATCATTGATGACCTTCCAGGCTGACATATAGTTGGCATCTGAGGTTGTATAGTGTCTGATAAGCTTTTCTGCTTCTCCCAGCAGGCTTGTCTTTAGATACCACATCTTGTGGCAATCTGCAATGTTTTGGTTGTGAATCAGTTCCGTAAATAGGTCTCAAAACTGGCGCCACTTCAGGTAATCACCATCGAACTTTGGTAAAGTTACTTTAGGCAGCTTGACGGCTGAAGAGTTCTTAATTGTTGACTCTACTGTTGTTTTGGAAGTCTTCAATTGACCATATACATAGCTGTAGAAGTGCTGTTTGAATCTCTTCTTCCAGACTAAAGTACTCCTCGATGTTGTAATGTTCCAGCGATGATTCACTAAGCTGACTCCAAATTGCTGTATGAAGCGTTGAGATCTCGTTCCAGCGACTTTCAATTCTCTTAATTTGCAGGTTGCAGTAACACTCTGGCAGAGGACTGATGTCATCACCAGTAGTCTTTAGTATTTTCCGCATTGCTGTACTTAGAATCATGAGTTTTCTTGTATTGATTGTTAAGTCAGCCCGTTGTTCTTTCTTCGCTTCATAGCGATGATGCTTTGGAATAGCGCCAGCTGCGCTAGACATCTTATGAGGTTCTTCTTCATCGCCTTCTTCTTTATCGCGTTCTTCTTCAATGACTACTCCAGGCTGGTTTGTGGCTTGACCGAAGGTCCTGAGCGATTCAAGACGCTGCTTGATGTCATTTATAACCTTTTCATAACCTTTCTGTATTTGACGGTAGTACTCTTGAAAAAAGTAGGGGTGATTAACTTTATCGGCGTGATTTGTCCGGATCTCGTTGTCTCGAACATCGTCCATAAGTCTCCTAGCTCTCGTAATTTGGTGTTCATATACGATGAGGTCCTCCGTTCAATGGGGGTCTTTGTGTAGTTGTTGGAGATTCTCTCGATTTCTCCTCCAGTCTCCTTTGCATCTGAGACAATCGCTCCATATCCATGATGATCTCGTGCACGTGAACTTTCCTTGATAGAAATTACGGTCAGATAATGATGCCGATGATAAAAAATGTTGAATGAAAAATTCTCGAACTTCCTTCCGAATACTCGGGGTCACCAAAATGTACGAAATTCTTTTATTTCGCTTTGTAATTGAAATTAAATTGGTCTAAGGCACATAAACCTAGACCCTTGTAGTTTAGTGCAAAGGCTCATAGACCAGTACACTTGAATATTCAGAAAAAAGATTGTAACTCGCTGTTTTAATGCTGAAAAACAACTGACAAATTTTATTTAAAAAACTGACTTTTATACAATAATTACTTATTCCTAAATTTGCAATTTTCCGAGGGAAGAATTTTCCCATAGAATCATAAATTCATTCTTTCTCATAGGTATCGTAAATTGCTCTCGCAGCAATTTACGCCAGTTGCATTTAAAATTGGAGTCTTATTACGTCTGGCAATTTGCGCCAGATACATTAAAAATGAAATATCAGATTACGTTTTGGATGATAATAAAATTCTTCTATGAGAAAGCATGAATTTATGATATTTGATTAGGTTTTGTTTTTTTGGATTTATTTTAGAGATTAAGCAAATATGAATTATGAATTAATATTAAGAATTATTTTAAATGTTAGTATAATGATGATTGATTCCTCAACATCTACCAAAAAAGTTTCAAAAAGGCCCTAGCGGCTAAACCGTTATGATTCTCCCGCCCCCACCTATACGATTTTTTGTTCGTATATCCAAGACCTATCCGCAGCCGGGCGTTTTGGCATTTTCACTGATACACCCTGTATAATTATAAGTGAACGTCAGCCCCTGGCCACTCTCGTCAGTCCCTAGCAGCATTAACAGCTAGGGCCTGACGGTCTAGGGACTGACGATTCTGAGTAAAACTTTAAAAAAAAAATACTGCTCGACCACTATACTACGATATCTAACACTATCTACCGAACAAAGCCGATAAACCACTTGTAAATATTAATTAATTAATGTCAATTTCCTAATATTAAACTATAAAATTACTTACCGAGGGACTGACGAAGTGACTGGATCAGCACTACTAGCCACAGCAAATCTCGCCTCTACACTTATTTACAAAATGGCCGCTGCAAAAGGAGTGCAGTCTGTAGATAATTTCATCTCTTTCTTTAAAATCAACTGAATTACATTCCCTATACACCCATAATACCGCGAAATTTTAAAATCCGTTAATGGCTAGGGACTGATGGTTAAAATTGAGGACACTAATTTCGACCTTAGGAAACACAATTATTGTTTTTTTAAATTGCAAAAAATGATGAAATTAGTTGTAAATACTTTAATATTGAAAAATTGTAAAGAACATTATAGTATAAAAAAAACAGGTACGGTCATGGGACCCTCGTCAGGAACGAAGGTCCTTACGATTTTGCTACAACTGCGAATGTAACTCCAAATAAAATCTGTATATTTTATTTATTTTTACTTTATATCATGTCTCGGGTGTTGGGAAGAAAATGGTAATCTGCCCTCTTGAGGTGGCCGCCGTGGATTTAACGGTGTATTAAATATACTATATTGCTTATTGTATTCTGCCTATGATACCCCTTCATTTGATACCCATGTCGAGGGGACATGAATAAAATGGTAATCCGCCCTTTTAAGGTAGCCGCCATGGACCTAACGATATATTGAGTATATTTTGGTGTTCTTCTTATCATACTCTTTCGTTTGATGCTCATCTCTGGGGTGTTGAGCAGAAAATGGTGATCCGCCCTCTTCAGATGGCCGCTATGGATCTAATAGTATATTATTTATACTTTATTGCTTATTGTATTCTGCCTATGATACCCTTTCATTTGCTACTTACTTATTACCATGAATCTACCGATATATTGAGTATACTAACCGCCATCTTGATTTTTATTACAAAATGACCACATTGCATTGTCGCGTGAACTGTGCAAATATGCAAGATTTGATGCTAATCGGTTGTTTTTTCTACTTTTTAGTCTATTATATCTGTTCCATCCAGGAACCACCTAAAAGAAAAATAGTACCCAAAGAAATTAACGCTCAATAAAGTACAGAGATACTTATCTGACTGATGATAAACCTCCAGAGGATTGCGTACATCAAAACCGAGCAGAACATCTAGGAGAGAGGTCGTCATCTACAAAACAACAGCATAACTAACATTAGCTTAAGATTAAACAAATAACAATAAAATGTAACAAGAACACTGACATGCACCACTAAAAAACTTAAACCGTAAACATGCAATTTCTATAAATAGATTAAAATAAAAAAAAAAACAAACTTACCTTACAGACCTACTGACCTAGTGAATGTAGTCACACCAGAACTGTCACTTCGAGACAGTATAACAGTTGATATTGAAATATCAATTGTTATACTTACCGGTATAACAATTGATATTAGTACAGCAAGTATTATACGTACCAGATTATTATCAATCTGGATACAAATCGGTATTAATTCTAGACGATAGGTGGCAGTCAATGATAGTAAATTTAAAGAGAGATAAATCTAGAGACGGAGACGTGCAACAAGTCACGTATGCAATGAGAAAAACGGTTCCGTGAAAAACGGTGCGCAAGAGGATAGAGCTGAAGAACAAAAAGGAAAAAGTGGTGCAAGTCAGTCGTTTAACGTCTTTTGAAGAATTCGGCATAAAATTTACATTCTCGATATATTTTGTAATTCGGCACATTTACTCAAATTGTAGTCATTCGGAATTTTAGTTTTCAATTGTTTTTGAATAAACATTTTGTGAATTTAAAGAAAATTTGCGTTTTTTTTTGTTCTTGTACCGAACATTTTCTGGTCCTTCGAGCCGGATCTAGTGAAGAATCCGTGAAAATTAACATTTCGACATTTAAGTGCAGTGAACGCTAAATTTAATAATAACATTAACCTTTTAGAAAGTGCAATTGACACAATAATAAAAAATAGTGAAAGTGGACATTTCGTGAAATTGGAGAAAATTCCCTCAACACACGGTCATCAGCATCATCAGAACACAGGAATCAGTCTAAGGAATAAAAACTGGTGAGTCCTTTCCATATTATTTGGTGGCAGTAGATTTAGCTAGCATGTTGAAGCAATTAATAAAGGCGCAGCTCGCGGCCTACGAAGATTTAAAGCGTTTCTACCGTAATTATAAAAAAGATGGTGCCGATAGGAAAACACCAAAATATATGGCCAACAAACTGGGGACCTTGAAGGAACATTGGGAGTCATTTAAACAAACTCACAGAGAGATCGTAATGTTGGATATCCCGACGGAGTTAGCAGAATCGCTACAAAAATACTTCAGCGAGGAATATTATGCCATGATGGAGGACCTTATGATTGAAGTGAAGACACAAATAGAAGAGGACCTCGAAAAGTTGCAGACGGCCGACACGACATCGACCGTTAAGCCAAAATGTGAAGGAAATATCGAGCAAGAAATAAAACTACCCAGAATTAGTCTTCCTCAGTTCAATGGGGATTACAATTCATGGAAAGCCTTTTACGATCTATATGTAACCTTAATTCACCACAATGCTTCTCTGTCGCCAGTACAAAAGTTACATTATCTAAAATCTAGTTTGCAAGGTGAACCAGAACAGCTTCTTCGGCACTTTACGACTACAAACGCAAACTATACACCAGCGTGGAGCTTATTACAAGAGCGGTACGACAACTCTCGGATATTGATAAAAAACCAGCTTAAGATCCTATTTTCGCAACCCTACTCCACCAAGGATACGGCAATGGACATTCGAAGACTTCTAGATACCACAAATGAATGCGTGCAGGCGTTGAATAATCTGGGAATAAAGACAAAGGAGTGGGATGTCATCCTTACATATATTGTTAGTGAAATATTATCACCTGATTCCAAAAAGCTCTGGGAACAAACTGTTGGTGCAACACGGGAATTTCCAAAATTTGGTGAGCTGAAGACGTTCATGGAGGCACAATTTCGGGCATTAGAATGTTTAGGTGATGGTGCAATTACTTCCAGATCGTCAACTCCTAAACGAAATTTTCACTTGATGAGACCGTATTCATGCGTTGTTTGTTCAGCTTCTCATGCACTTTGGCACTGTCCTGAGTTCTTAAAGTTGGGTCATCCTGAAAGAAGAAATATTATGATTAAGAACCATCTTTGCTCAAACTGTTTAGCAAAGGGTCACCTCGCATCACAATGCCCGAGTAAAACTTCTTGTTTTAAGTGTAACCATAGACACCACACATTGCTACATAACGACGAAGTAATCGCAACGAAAACGAAAATCGCATCGAACATTTGTGAAATTAAGGACGAATTTGATGACAAGTCAAGTAATCCTGAAGGCGCTTCTTTTTTGGGTAATGTACATGTCGGTAACGTCGCAATAGGGGATGAAGTTTTGTTAGCAACAGCGTTGGTAAAATTAAAGGGGAATAACGGGCATAGCATAATAGTAAGGGCTCTGGTCGACCAAGGCTCACAAGGATCGTTCTTAAAGGAGTCCATTGGAAAGCGATTAAATCTAAGGAATACGGCCGTGAAGCTCGACATTACAGGAATACACGACGTCAAGCTTGGAGAGGCTCATTCACAAGCAACCGTCGAACTACAGTCACTTCACAGCGATTCCATAATTGCTGCCAATGTCTTAATGCTGAAACATATTGATAACGTATTACCCACTAGAATGATAAAGAGGAATAACGAATGGACACATCTTCATGGCCTGGCGCTCGCCGATCCGAATTATAATATTTCGAGTAAAATTGACATGATAATTGGAGCCGACATCCATGGCAGAATAATTCGCCATGGCTTGAAAATCGGGCCAAGGGGTAGTCCCGTCGCTCAGAACACCATGCTAGGCTGGATCTTGTCAGGCGAAATCGACGAGAATGCGAAAAAGGCAACAACAATAGCATCGTACCACTGTACGGTATCACTGGACGAACAGCTGCGAAAATTTTGGGAGTTAGAGGAACTCCTACCAGTTAAACATCTCACCGAAGAAGAGAAGGCCTGTGAATTACATTACGAGGAGACCACGCAAAGAACGAAGGAAGGAAAGTACATTGTACGCTTACCATTTAAGGCGGATGCGTCACCGATATTTGGTCGATCACGAGGGATTGCCCTTTCCCGACTAATTAAAATGGAGTCAGCGTTTGGAAGGGACAAACCACTGGAACTGGAATACACAAAATGTATGGCAGAGTATTTGGAGCTCAACCACATGGAATTGGCTAGTTCAACTGAAATGGAAAACATAACGTTAAATCAAAACAAACAAGTGTATTATAAAACGAATTATCTGCCACATCATGGTGTATTAAAGGAGAGCACCACGACGAAGCTCCGCGTAGTGTTCGACGCATCGTCGAAAACGTCAAACGGACCATCCCTCAACGAAGTTCTAATGACTGGGCCAACTTTACAAAACGACCTGATGACGTTACTATCCCGATGGAGGAAACATCAAGTTGTTTTAACCGCCGACATAGAGAAGATGTATCGGCAGATATGGGTGAACGACAATGACACAGATTATCAGAGGATACTCTGGAGGGCATCTCCAAACGAACCAATCAAAGACTATCGGCTCAAAACGGTAACTTTCGGCACCACGTCAGCACCTTACCTAGCAGTTCGAACCTTACAACAGTTGGCAAGAGATGAAAGGGAACAGTTTCCTTTGGCATCTCACATAACATTGTCAGACTTCTACGTCGATGACTTGCTAACCGGGGCAAATTCTGTAGAGACAGCTCTAGAGATCCAAGGACAAATTATTCAACTGTTACGATCGGGCGGTTTCAACCTTCGTAAGTGGGCATCGAATAAACCCGAACTCTTAATCAATATTCCTAATGAAGACAGAGAGTTGAGTGGCGTTCGTAATTTTGAATTCGGCGAAAAGGTAAAGACACTGGGGATGCACTGGTATCCAAGATTGGACATCTTTAAATACAACATCGACCTGAACCTTAACTACAGCAGTACCATCACTAAACGACAGTTTTTAAGCGACATCTCGAAAATATTTGATCCGCTTGGGTTTTTATCACCAATAACCATAAAACCCAAGATGTTGATGCAGGCTATCTGGATAAAGGGCACTGGCTGGGATGAAGAAATCCCAAGTGATATTCAACGAGTTTGGGATGAATTTCGCCAACAGATTAAGCTGATTCAGGAGATCGAGATACCGAGATGGATAGGGACGTCGACAGAGGCAATTGACATACACGGGTTCTGCGATGGTTCTTCACACGCCTATGCAGCGGTCCTATACGCTCGATCGGTGGACGAATCCGGTAATGTTCGAGTAACACTGATGGCAGCAAAAACAAAAGTGACGCCGGTAAAACAAGTTACTCTTCCTCGTATTGAACTGTGCGGGGCACTTTTGCTAGCTCGACTATACAAGGCAGTCATAAAGGCGATGAACTTTACTCAAGTAAAATTTCGAGCATGGACGGACTCGACAATTGTTTTATCATGGCTCAGGAGCCACCCCAACAGGCACAAGACCTTTGTCGCAAACCGGATAGCAGAAATACAGGACATCTGCAGTACCGAAGTATGGCATCATGTCCCCACACAGGATAATCCCGCAGACTGCGCAACAAGAGGCTTATTGCCGGCCGAAGCAATAAAACACCCCCTATGGTGGAATGGACCTCAGTGGCTGCTAAAATCAGAAGAAAATTGGCCTTCATTAAATGATATAAAGGAAACCGATAGTGAAGTACGGAGAGTGAAGGTTAATCTGAGTTCCACGAATGAATCAACAACTTTCGGATTAGACATTTGCAAATACTCGTCCCTACGAAAACTTATTCGGGTAATAGCATACGTTCTTCGATTTGTCTCACGATGCAGATGTAAGGAGAAATCAAACTCAATTAAATGGTTAACAAGTACGGAACTAGAGGAGGCTCACAATCTCATGATTAAAAAGGTTCAAGCCCAGGAATTTGAGCAGGAATTGAAGAGTCTGTCATCGAAAGCGCAACTTTCTTTGGGGCGACTAGCAAAGTTAAGTCCCTTTATCGATAGTTCAGGCTTGCTTCGAGTAGGAGGCCGATTGCAAAATTCATACATTACTTGGGCCGAAAAACATCCAATTATCTTACCAAGTCAGCATCATGTCACAAACTTAATTATAGATGACCAACATAAAATCGCCCTTCACGGTGGACCACAACTGGTGCTCGGATTAATAAGGCGCAAATATTGGATACTAAGAGCTCGAAGCGTAGTCCGAATTCGTATCCACAAATGCATCATTTGCTTCAAACAAAGGGCTGAATGCGGAAGCCAGTTGATGGGGAGCTTACCAGCACCAAGGACGAACATCTCTCGACCATTCAGTCATGTAGGAGTCGATTATTGTGGACCCATGGAGATCAAGACATCGAAACTACGAAACGCGAAAAAACATAAATGTTATTTGGCTATATTCATCTGTTTGGCGATCAAGGCTGTACACATTGAGGTTGTTTCAGAATTGTCGACCCAGGCTTTTTTAGCTGCGTTTAAAAGATTTACAGGCCGCCGAGGACTCTGCAGTGATATGTACTCGGATAACGGGACCAATTTCATCGGAGCAAGAGCTGTTTTGGAAAGGGATTTTTCAAACCACTTACGTCAGCTGGCGGACGAAATTCCGAGTTTAGTGGAAGATCAAGGAATAAAATGGCATTTAATACCACCAGCGGCTCCGCATTTCGGCGGAATTTGGGAAAGTGCGGTTAAGGCTACGAAGTTCCATTTAAAAAGGGTCATAGGCAACAGCTCGTTAACGTTCGAGGAGCTTACAACTTTAACAGCGCAAGTGGAATCATGTTTGAATTCACGACCGATTTGTCCGATAACTAACGACCCTTCCGATTTGACTGCGTTAACGCCGGGCCATTTCTTGATTGGTGCACCAATCTTGTCCATAGCAGAACCGTCATATTTGGATCACAAGCAACACAGCTTAACGCGCTGGCAATACATTCAGCAGTTAATGCAATCATTTTGGAGGCGATGGAAGAATGAATACCTAACCCAGTTGCAACAGCGTCCGAAATGGAATATACAAAACAGGAATTTGCAGAAAGATGATCTTGTGTTGATCAAGCAAGAAAACCTACCACCGTGCAATTGGCTACTGGGAAGAGTCATTGAGACACATCCAGGTTCAGACAATCTAGTCCGCGTCGTCTCAGTGAAAACTAAGGACTCAATTTGCAAACGTCCTGTGACCAAATTATGCCTCCTTCCAATAGAAACTAGTCCTAATCAACAATCACATCACATACTATAAACCAAATAAATTACCTAACTATCACAGAACTCCTAGAATTCCCCCAATCCATCGACCTTAAGCATCCTCTCCACAATCCGTCAACTAGTCAATATTGAATGATTATAAAACTTCAGTCAATGCTTTGTTTATTTCTTCCCAGGTCAGTAAGCTATCATGATAAAGCAAAATATTGGGACGTTGTCCCAACGCCGCCCCGGAGCATGTTCCATCCAGGAACCACCTAAAAGAAAAATAGTACCCAAAGAAATTAACGCTCAATAAAGTACAGAGATACTTATCTGACTGATGATAAACCTCCAGAGGATTGCGTACATCAAAACCGAGCAGAACATCTAGGAGAGAGGTCGTCATCTACAAAACAACAGCATAACTAACATTAGCTTAAGATTAAACAAATAACAATAAAATGTAACAAGAACACTGACATGCACCACTAAAAAACTTAAACCGTAAACATGCAATTTCTATAAATAGATTAAAATAAAAAAAAAAAAAACTTACCTTACAGACCTACTGACCTAGTGAATGTAGTCACACCAGAACTGTCACTTCGAGACAGTATAACAGTTGATATTGAAATATCAATTGTTATACTTACCGGTATAACAATTGATATTAGTACAGCAAGTATTATACGTACCAGATTATTATCAATCTGGATACAAATCGGTATTAATTCTAGACGATAGGTGGCAGTCAATGATAGTAAATTTAAAGAGAGATAAATCTAGAGACGGAGACGTGCAACAAGTCACGTATGCAATGAGAAAAACGGTTCCGTGAAAAACGGTGCGCAAGAGGATAGAGCTGAAGAACAAAAAGGAAAAAGTGGTGCAAGTCAGTCGTTTAACGTCTTTTGAAGAATTCGGCATAAAATTTACATTCTCGATATATTTTGTAATTCGGCACATTTACTCAAATTGTAGTCATTCGGAATTTTAGTTTTCAATTGTTTTTGAATAAACATTTTGTGAATTTAAAGAAAATTTGCGTTTTTTTTTGTTCTTGTACCGAACAATATCTCTTCCGTCATTTTGGGTTTGGAATGTCGGCACACAGCTAATTATGTTATACCTGTCATGCCCTTTCATTTGATACCCATGTCGGGGGTCGGGGAACACAATTGCAACAATTGTCCGTCATCTTGGAACCGCCATATTCATTTTTTTACAAAATGGTCAAATTGCATTGTCACGCGCACTGTGCATACATATGTGCAAAATTTTCGGTTATATGAAAGTAGGTCAAAATCCAGGTTTTTTTTATGTGATAGAAATAGCAGAATCAGCTGGTTAGTCCGTTCCATTTTATTATATCTAGAAGTAATAATTTACTAAAACTAAACATATACACCTAAAATTAAACAAAAAGTGAATTGTGACGGTATTGCATAAACTCAACGACTTTATATTTAAATTTTACAATACGTGCCTAAATTGAACTGCTCCGCGAATTTACAATTATCTTATCTTATATCAATATATATATATATATACCATATATATATATATATATATATATATATATATATATATATATATATATATATATATATATATATATATATATATATATATATATATATATATATATATATATATATATATACAGTGGCTCAAAGTTAAAATGGAACAAACTGATCGAAAGGTTTAAGGTTTAGAAAACGCTATAATACAATTAAGTTTTATGAAGGCATTAAATATATTTTTACTTCTTTTTGGAAAAACGTATTATTTACGGACGAAAGTAAATATAAAGTTTTTCAATCAGATGGCAGATCATATGTGTGGCGAAGAGTTAATGAAGAACTGAAAGGAAAAAATCTGCAACCAACGGTTAAACATGGAGGAGGTTCTGTGATGGTGTGGGGTTGCATGTCTGCATCTGGACCTGGGAAACTTCATTTTATTGAAGGAATAATGGATCAGTTCATGTACATATTTGAACATATTAAAATCAAACGTGAAGCAGAGTGCAAGGCAATTGGGTATAGAGAGCAATTTTTACTTTTACCAGGATAATGATCCCAAACACATAGCCTACAATGTTAGGAGCTGGCTTATTCATAAGTGCCCTCATGTGTTAGAAACACCACCCCAGTCCTCTGATCTCAATGTAATTGAGAATTTATGGAGTTATTTAAAGAATAAGTTAAGAAACTATTCTATACCTAATAGAGATGCTTTAAAAACCGCACTTACCGAAGAATGGGCTAAAATTGAGCCTTCATACTGCCGAAAATTAGTCGAATCAATGCCAAATCGCCTTAAAGCAGTTAAAAGGCAAAAGGGACTGCCAACAAAGTATTATATCATAAAACTTTTATGTAAATTTAGGATTAAGAATGAATTCAGTATTATGTTCCATTTTATCTTTGAGGTAGTTTTTGTTATTTTTCAGAGTTTTATTATTTTTTCATAATGAAATCGTTGAATAGAAATCTAGTAATTTTGTTTTTTAACTATTTATTTATAATGCTTTTATGAAAATATGACAGCATTAAATATACTATATAAATAAATTATTATTTTCTCATGGAATATTTTTTTTGCCATGTTCCATTTTTACTTTGAGCCAATATTTCATTGATAAACTAAAAATAAATTTCAAATAACGAACTAATTCAATAAACGTTTGAAGTGTAATAAAATATATGAACTATAAATAGATAAAGGTGCTTTTCATTCACTTTCATTAAGATTCCATACTAAATTCGGTCGCTTAATAAACTGAGAATTCGTGTTATAGTGATATTGTTTTACGTTTCAAAGAATTTTATGGAGAAATAATTCAAGTGAACCGATAAAAGAATATTGTTTAAGTACAGTGACTTTTGGAGTAACGTGTGCACCTTACTTAGCTATACGCACACTTAATCAATTAGCTCATGATGAAAATGAAACCCATCCTATTGCAGCCCAATCTGTGTTCAACGATTTTTATGTAGATGATCTTCTCTCGGGAGCAGATGAAATTGAAGAAGCCATTCTAAAACAAAAGGAAACCCGACAATTGCTTGCCAAAGGTGGTTTTAAACTAAGAAAATGGGTAGCTAATAACAACAGCATCTTAGTGGACATACCAGAAGAAGATAAGGAAATCCATACTTCAATAAATATAGATTCAGATAACATGGTGAAATCATTAGGATTAGTGTGGTATCCTCATAAGGATAATTTCGGATATAAAATAAAACTAAAAAGGGAAGAAAATGTTAAAACCAAACGAAATCTATTGTCTGAGATCGCCAAGTTATTTGATCCGCTAGGATGGATATCCCCTATAATAATTCGAGCAAAAATTTTAATGCAATCAATTTGGCTACATGGATTAGATTGGGACCACCCATTACCGGATAGCATTAAAACACAGTGGATGTCATTTAAGGAAGAAATCTCTACGCTGGAGGAAATAAGAATACCCAGATGGGTAGGTATGCATAAAAGGGTCAAAACATGTCAATTACACTGTTTTAGTGATGCATCACAAAAGGCTTACGCCGCAGTATCTTACTTACGTGTTATGTATGATGATGGAACTATTCAAACAAAACTCTTGATGTCCAAAACCAAAGTCGCACCTGTAAAGCCAGTATCTATTCCACGTCTAGAGTTATGCGGCGCTGTTTTAGCATCGAAATTAGCAAAAGGGCTAAAGGAAATACTACAAATACATACCTGCCAGTTAGTAATGTGGACCGACTCCATAGTATTGGCATGGTTAAGAAAACATCCTGCCACATGGACTACATTCGTTGCAAACAGAACAAGTGATATCCTAAGTAACATCGGAAATGCACCATGGTATCACGTTTCCACCATTGACAACCCAGCAGATATTGCTTCGCGGGGATCCACGACCAGTGACATTGCTAGTTCTTCACTCTGGTGGCATGGACCAGGCTGGCTACAAAATCCTGAAACCACGTGGCCCAGTCAAATAGCAACCAATGATACAAATCTAGAAATGCGAAAAACTATTCAAACATTTTGTATTCAAAATTTGAACAATAGACTCGAACCATCACCATTAAATAAAATCCTTGAAAAGTCCTCATCCTTTAACCGTTTAATAAATATTACAGCATATATATTCCGATTCTGTAAAAGATTATGAGGTGACAAATCCCAACCAGAATGGATTACAACGACTGAACGAACCAACGCATTATATTTTTGGATTAGAGTTACACAAAACATAGAATATTCTACTGAAACACACGAATTAAAGATGAAGGGAGTCATTAATGGTAAAAGTAGCATTCTTAGTTTAAATCCTTTCTTAGATGATCATAATCTGCTGAGAGTAAAAGGCCGGCTTCACAATGCTAATCTGTCTTATAATGAACGTCATCCAATTATAATGCCAAAGAATAGCAAACTAACGACTTTGCTAATTAATCACTATCACGAGTACACAGCTCATGGAGGGACACAATTAATGCTAAATGTTTTACGAAAGAAGTATTGGATCGTCAACGCTCGAAAATTAATTAAAGAACTTACACACAAATGCATCACGTGCTATAAACATAAAGCTCAAACCGCCACACAGCTAATGGGAAATCTGCCATCACCTAGGGTAAATCTTACTAGACCATTTACTAATACTGGAGTAGATTATTGTGGCCCTATTCAAATTAAAACAAACAGACTTAGGAATGCAAAAATTGTAAAAGGATATTTGGCCATATTTATCTGTCTTGCGGTAAAGGCAATTCATTTAGAAGTTGTAACCGACCTAACCACCCATGCTTTCCTGGCTGCATTCAAACGATTTATATCGCGTAGAGGAAGATGTGCCCATGTATACTCCGACTGTGGCACCAATTTTATTGGAGCTAATGCTGTACTGCAAGACATCAAAAAATGGGAAAAGGAGCTAGCGATACATTGCGCTAAGGAAGACATCGTTTGGCATTTTAATCCACCATCATCGCCGCACTTTGGGGGCCTCTGGGAAGCAGGGGTCAAATCAACAAAATATCATCTGCGAAGAATACTCGGAAACACCAATTTAACGTTTGAAGAACTCACCACCGTGGTAACCCAAATCGAATCATGTCTGAATACCAGACCACTTTGTGGACTAACTGCAGATCCGTCAGATTTGAATGCCTTGACACCAGGACACTTTTTAATAGGAGATGCCTTATTAGCCCCACCACAAATAGACCTGTTGCACATCAACTCTAACCGTCTCGATTGGTGGCAATTATGTCAGCAACTGTCTCAACAATTTGGGAAACGATGGACTAGTGAATATTTATGCCGGCTACAACAACGACCAAAATGGATACAGCAAATCACAAAAGGAATGATGATTTTAGTAAAAGATGACAACCTACCATCCTTTAAGTGGCCATTAGGACGCGTTATAGATTTACATCCGGGAAAAGAAAATCGCCCTATCACGAAAATCGCGATCTTACCAATACAGGACAATGAACATCTATAATATAAAAATGAATCGCTAAATGTGTTGCTAAGCGCAAAACTCGAGAACGGCTGGACCTATGGACTAATTTTTTTTTTCGAATATTCGTTGAACTACGAGGATGGTTCTTACGGAGAGAAAAATTTAAAAAATTGCCTGAAAAAAAAACAAAAAAAAAACACTCCTCTATATTCCCATACAAAAGATTCGTAATAATACTTAAAAGTGAATTTGTACTTTAATAGCATACCATAAGATTTAAATGTTAGTGGAGGGGTTCCGTGAAAGCAAAACAATTGAGTGACATTAGTATCGTATAGATTGTAATGGCAATATTTGTCAATATTTATACGATGGTAACATTGAATCATTGTTTTGTGTGTAATCGATGTTTTGGCGGGGTACCACTTTCTTCACAACCCCCTCGACATGGGTATCAAATGAAAAGCTATGATAAGTAGAATACAATAAGCAATGTAGTATACAAAATATACCTTTAGATCCATGGCGGCCATCTTAAGAGGCCGGATTACCACTTCCTTCACAACCCCCTCAACATGGGTATCAAATGAAAGAGTATGATAAGTAGAACGCAATAAGCAATGTGGTATACTCAATATACGTTATATCCATGGAGGCCTCTCAAGAGGCCGGATTACCACTTTCTTCACAACCACCTCGACATGGGTATCAAATGAAAGGGTATGATAATAGAATACAATAAACAATAAAGTAAACTCAGTCCATGGCGAACATCTCAAGAGGGCGGATTACCACTTTTTTTATATCCCACTCGACATAGGTATCAAATGAAAGGGTATGATAAGTAGAATACAATAAGCAATGTATTATACAAAATATACCTTTAGATCCATGGCGGCCGTCTGAAGAGGCTGGGTTACCACTTCCTTCACAACCCGCTCAACATGGGTATCAAATGAAAGGGTATGATAACTAGAATACAGTAAGCAATGTAGTATACAAAATATACCTTTAGATACATCGCGGCCATCTCAAGAGGCCGGATTACCACTTCCTTCACAACCCGCTCAACATGGGTATCAAATGAAAGGGTGTGGTAACTAGAATACAGTAAGCAATGTAGTATACAAAATATACCTTTAGATCCATGGCGGCCATCTCAAGAGGCCGGACTACCACTTCCTTCACAACCCCCTCAACATGGGTATCGAATGAAAGGGTATGATAAGTAGAACGCAATAAGCAATGTGGTATACTCAATATACGTTAGATCCATGGCGGCCTCTCAAGAGGCCGGATTACCACTTTCTTCACAACCACCTCGACATGGGTATCAAATGAAAGGGTATGATAATAGAATACAATAAACAATAAAGTAAACTCAGTCCATGGCGGCCTTCTCAAGAGGGCGGATTACCACTTTTTGATATCCCACTCGACATAGGTATCAAATGAAAGGGTATGATAAGTAGAATACAATAAGCAATCAACCGCAATATACCGATCCATAGCTACCGTCGCAAGACCCATGTTCTTTGAGACACTTCATCTGTGTAAAATTGATATCTCGAAAAATACTAAGTTAGTGGGTGGTTTTATTGTTTACTATTGGCTTATGGGTGCAGCGAGGCGTACCGGGTCCCAGCTTATTGCGTTCTACTTATAATACTCTTTCATTTGATACCCATGTTGAGGGGGTTGTGAAGGAAGTGGTAATCCGGCCTCTTAAGATGGCCGCCATGGGTCAAAAGGTATATTTTGTATACTACATTGCTTATTGTATTCTACTTATCATAGCTTTTCATTTGATGCCCATGTCGAGGGGGTTGTGAAGAAAGTGGTACCCCGCCAAAACATCGATTACACACAAAACAATGATTCAATGTTACCATCGTATAAATATTGACAAATATTGCCATTAATATCTATACGATACTAATGTCACTCAATTGTTTTGCTTTCACGGAACCCCTCCACTAACATTTAAATCTTATTTTATTTTTATTTTTATTTTATTTTATTTTGTTTATACTCTTAACATATGACAGTCGTTTGCAGTGCAAATATAGTCTTAATTCTAGAGTTTGGAATTCAAATATTTTCCTTACAACTATAACAAATCATTTTATATAATTTTCTTACTTTAATTTTTAATTATATTTTAATGTGTTGAGGAAAAGTATATAAAAAACCTCCTTAAGACCATACTACACTACTTATCCTAAACTTAAAACTAATCTACAACTAAACTTAATTAAGTAGGCAATTTTTAGTTGCCTAATTGCCGAATTATCGGGTTTGTCGATAATTGGCATTGATATTTAAAATTATTCTCTAGGTTTCCAACTATTTCCTCGACATATTTCATATTTGCTAGAGAGTGCAATCGAGTTGTTGAGAAGTACCATGGAAGGTTATATATCATTTTTAATAGTTTGTTCTGTGCTGTTTGTAATTTTTTTTTATGTGTAACTGCACAATTTGCCCACACTGGGGCCCCATATAACAACATAGCTTGGAAAATTTGTCTATAGATTAAGACTTTGTTTTCCAAGCAAAGGGCAGATCTTCTGTTAATAAAGGGATAGAGTGTTCTTGTTAGTATGTTAATTTTGTTTATTGTATTTGAGATATGGGTGTTGAAAGTAAGGGTTTTGTCTAAGGTGACTCCCAAATATTTTACGCTATCTGCCCATTGAATTCTGTGCCCGTTCAGAGTTAGATATCTTGAAGGCAGTTTAGAACTTTTCCTTTTGCGTGTAAAATACATAGCTTGAGTTTTTTCGCAGCTCAGTTTTATTTTCCATTTATTATAGTAATCTTTCAGGGTATTTAGGCTATCCTGTAAAGTGTCTGTAAGGTTAGAGGCCTCTTCAGCTGAGGTGTATATTGCGGTGTCATCTGCAAATATAGATGCATTGCAATTTCGTAGTTTTGGAAAATCGGCTGTGTAAATATTGTATAATATGGGTCCAAGCACAGATCCTTGGGGAACACCTGCTACGATTTTATGGGGCTCAGAACACACATTTCCGATGTAAACTTGCAAGTATCTGTCAGTGAGGAAGCTATTAATTAGCAAATTTAAATAACTAGGGAAGTTAAATTTTAACATTTTGTATATTATTCCCTCGTGCCAAACTGTGTCGAAGGCTGACTGAACATCTAGCAGCACCAGACCAGTTGATTTTTTGTTAGATAAATTGGTTTTGATGTGCTTAGTAATTCGAGTGATCGCGTGGAGGGTGCAATGTTTAGCTCTGAAACCAAATTGTATGTCTGGAAGTAGTTTATGTTCTAACAGAAATTTCTCAATCTTTGCTTTTATAATTTTTTCAAGTATCTTACCCATTATACACAACAGACTTATAGGTCTGTAGCTTGATGGATTATCTGATGGTTTTCCAGGTTTCGGTACTGGTATGGTTTTTGCAGTCTTCCAGGTGGATGGGAAATACTGTAGCCTAAAGCATGAATTAATTATATGGGTTAGATAAACCATGCCCGTGCGGGGTAGATATTTTATGCAACAGCTTGGAATACCATCTATGCCAGGCGCTTTTGAGTTTAGGAGGTTTCTAGTGAGTTTTTTCACGTCGATAACCTTAACCAAGGGTACGTCTTGGGTTATGGTATTAGATGCGAGGAACTTTTTAACAGTATTCTTAACTTCGGTTTCTGTTAAAGGGTCGCTGTAATTTTGTGAAACTAAGTTATTCTCAGCAAATTTTGCTAGGAATAGCTCTGCTTTTTCCTTACATGTCATGTACCTAATGCCCTGATGTTTAATAACTGGTAGTGGTCGTTTCCCCTTTTTAATAATTTTCGCTACCTTCCAGAAGGTTTTAGAAGATTTTTTCATACTCTGTAATAAGTTGTTCCACTGTTTGTTTCTTACCTTAGTCATTTCTTCGTGAATGCATTTGTTGTATTTTATCATATATTCTCTGTATATTGCTAATCGTGAGCGTTGCCATGCTCTGCGCATTTTATTTCGCTCACGGATCATACCTAAGATGTGGTTTGGTATCTTGATAGAATACTGCGTTTTTGTCACGCATTTGGGAACGGAATAATCAACTGCTCTTTTTATCAAGTTTGTCATATAATCTATCATGTCATTGATTTGGAGAGTGGTATGAATATTATTGAGTGAAAAGGAATTTAGATAGGATCGTAGATTGGTTTGTATGTAAGATTGATATTTTTTCCAGTCAGCCCGTTTATAATTGTACGGAATAGAATTGTCGCTTGGGGCTTTGTTTAATATTTCTAGCATAACCGGTAGATGGTTAGAAGATAGTTCATTCATAACAGAAGGCTGAGTAAGGATGTCAGGTGAATTTGTTAGGAATACATCAAGTATTGAGGGATTTGCTCTTGTGTTAGTTGGTATGAACGTGGGATCTGGTGGATAGAGCATGACATAAGGGATGTTTGGAAGCAATTCGTGGAGAGTATTTCCCCAGGCGTTTGCTCGTAAACAGCCCCACATCTGGTGTCTGCAGTTGAGATCACCACCGATTAAGCAAGGGTCTGGGATTCTTGTGAGTTTTCGAAGATCTGCTCTCAGCTGTCTTCTCTTAATATCATTAGAAGAACCACCAGGAAAGTAGACAGAAAATAATTTAAACTTGACGTCATCTTCGAGATATATCTCAACCCCAATTGTTTCGATAATTGATAGATTTAATGACGGAAGAAGGTTGTGACTTAATCTTTTGTCTATTACTATTGCAACACCTCCTCCTTTGGACGTTTCTCTATCCAAGCGATGGCAAAAATAGTTTGGATTTGAAAAGGAAATAGTTGGATTTAACCAGGTTTCTGTCACAAGGGCGACATCAATTTTGTGGCTTATCATATAATTGAAAAATTCTATATTTTTTTGCCGGATTGATTGGGCATTCCATGTAACTACCTTAAGATTACTACTTGCCATTATATAAATACTTGATTGCTACTTGAGTAATAACATTGAATTGTTCGAACCTATCTTTGCATACTTTTAGGCTACTAACTATTTCATTTGTCAAACTAATTATTTCATTGTAAGTAAATAAACCTGAATTACTATTACTACTTGAAGAGATGTTTCCTTTAACCGTGTCGGACCAAGATATGTTTCCACTTATCTTCTCAGTTGTTTTGTCACTATTAAAGCTGTTCCTTGCAAGATTAGGGAAATTGCTGGTGTTGTACATGGGCATCCTTGTACCTGGGTTTGGGTTCCGAATATTTTTACGCAGAATTTTTTGCCGTATTTCAATATAGCTTCTCCTACTTGGGCATTGCAAATCATTAGAGTTATGCGCTCCATTACAGTTTGCACATTTTGTTATATTTTTGTCGGGGCAGTTGTTTGTATGATGTTCACCCGAACAGAACGCGCAGAACGTCTTTACGTGGCAGCGACTCTCACCGTGTCCGAACATTTGGCAATTATGACACTGAGTAGGCCTATTAGGTATTCTTCTCTGATAGTCCCAACGGACTATAGTTTTATTAATTACATTGAACTTGCTTCTGAGTTCGTTCATCGTGACGGATTTCTTCTCTAAATAAACGATATAGAGGATCATTTCTCTTTTATTCGTGTTTTTAATATTCCTAACGACTGATTTGACCTCAATGCATTTTAGTCCAGCATCGCATAGGACTTGCTTTACTGTAGCAGATTCGATTTTTTCAAGGCCAGATAAAACAGCTTTGAAAGGAAGTTCCTCTTTCCTACAGTGAGTGTAAAATTGGACTTTCTTCTCAGTGAGAATGCTGGTTATTTGTTTGTGCGATTCATAAGAGGCGGCTAATATTTTAACACCAATCGAAACATGTTTGATCATATAGTCGATATTCTTTTCCGTTAGTAGATCATGTATGTACTTACTCTGGCATTTGATGGCTGTTATCGGTGGCACTGCAACTTTAACCGATTTTGCTGCATGGGTTACACGCTCTGTATTGTGTTCAACATCTTCGTCGACATCGACTGTTTGCAACGGGGCATAATAATTTGCTGACACACTGCTATCATCGTCGCCGGCTGCGCGTTTATGACGTTGACCTTTGGACCCTGAACTCATGGTGACATGCATTTCATTTATATTGTTTCTAATATGATTTGTTTTTTTATTGGGATTGAATATGTCTCCATCAAAAACATTATTGTCGCCTTCGCGATTTAAAAAAGTACGTTTGCTAATTTTGAGTACTTTTTTATTTTTATTTACTTCTTTAAACACTTTAATTCACTTAACCGCGTCTTTTTTTTTTGCTCAATCAGTGCGCTCGCTATGAGAACTTGCTCGAGACTGAATTTAAATCTTATGGTATGCTATTAAAGTACAAATTCACTTTTAAGTATTATTACGAATCTTTTGTATGGGAATATAGAGGAGTGTTTTTTTTTTGTTTTTTTCAGGCAATTTTTTAAATTTTTCTCTCCGTAAGAAATATCCTCGTAGTTCAACGAATATTCGAAAAAAAAAATTAGTCCAATAGGCCCAGCCGTTCTCGAGTTTTGCGCTTAGCAACACATTTAGCGATTCATTTTTATATTATAGATATATATATATATATGTATATATGTACACAGTACATATAATTCTAATACCTATACTTAATATTATGTAAAGCTTCATTCATTTCGCGAAGCAAAGTCAATGCACTTATGCAATTTGCGCATAAGCATTTTTATTAAGTAAGTAAACTTCGATGTGGTGCAATTGCTTCCTTATGCACTTTCGCGAAATGAATGAACTTCGCTGCTGGCACGTGAGTTCATTGCCAGCATTCAAGTATTGTTATTTATTATTTTTTTTAATAATTTTTTTTTTGATTAATAAGCAAAATTTGTATATATATAGATTCTGATAAAATAAAATTGTTGTTCAGAAATCAAGGTGTTTTATTTCAAGCAACAAGATATATAGGTATATATATTGATTTATTACATATTTAATGTTATTTAATTTAAAGTTATGCGTGGCACGTCAAGCTCCGAAGATACTTTCGTAATTTTGGGTAATGCAGATGCCGGATATTGGGTCGATCGGTAGACATGATGGGGAATGGAACGGAAAACGGCAAGATCGCTGAACTTTGAGTTCGGTGATCGATGAAGTGCTCCGATTGAGCACCGGAAGTTTTTGTGTGACGTTGTGTAAAGTTTAGTAATTAAACTTTACGCGGTCACTACACTACTGTTAGAAAAATTATCATTGATTTATGCACTTCGTTCTTCATTTAATGTGTTGTAATAACCAACCTTTAATTGTACACCTTTGAACATGCAAATTTTATTTTACGAGTTTTTTTAACTTTAAATTTTGAATTGGTAACAAAATCGAGTTAAACAAAAAATGATTGAAAATTGATAATAAAAAAATAAATGGTTAAAAAAAAATTTTAAAAAAAATTCTTTTCATTAACAAAAAATGTACTGAAAAGTAAAAAATAAAAAATATTTTAAAGAAAGCGTGAAATTTCAATTTTAATGAAAAAGTTAATTAAAAGAATGGCGCATTTTTCATCAACAATTGAAAATATAACTGTAAATCGCGTGAGATTTACAATAACCCTCAATTTTTTGCTTTGTTCATTTCAAATTCTAACAAAATTTTTTGATGAAAAATGCGCCATTCTTTTAATTAACTTTTTCATTAAAATTGAAATTTCATGCTTTCTTTAAAATATTTTTTATTTTTTGCTTTTCAGTACATTTTTTAGTTAATGAAAAGAATTTTTTTTAAAAAATGTTTTTAACCATTTATTTTATTTTCTACTTTTTAGTTTATTATATGTATTCCGCTATTTTATGATGGCAATTCTATTAGATTTAAAATTACGTCACACAGTTTACTGTATTCATTTGATACCCATGTCGTGGGCTCGGTGGAACATAATTGCAAAAACGGCCGCCATCTCGGAACCGTCTTCTTGATTTTTTACAAAATGGTCAGATTGCATTTAGTACTTATACATGATGAGTTGAACTCAAGTTGAACCCAAGTCTAACTACATGTAAACGGCAGTCGAGTTGGGTTAAGGTTGACTGAACTCGACTCAGCTCTGCTACCTGGGTTTAGTTGAAATTATGCATACGGACATGAGTACTCAAATAGTTGAATTTAGTTGACAGCAGCATCTCTGTGTTTCTTTGTGATTTTTTGTAACGTGTATTGCTTCTTTATTATCAACTCACCCTTAACTCAACTATTCATCTCATCATTCATACACATTAACCACCCGAACTACGAGTGTGTGCAAAATTGGAAGTTGATCGGTTATATTTTCTACTTTTTAGTCTATTATAAGCTTTCCGCAATTTAGTGTTGGCCGCCATTTTGAATTTGGAATGACGCCACATAGCTTATTGTGCTCTACCTGTCATATCCTTTCATTTGATACCCATGTCAGAGGGCCGCGGAGCACAATTTCATAAATCGGGCGCCATTTTGGAACCGCCATCTTGATATTTTTACAAAATGGCCAGATTGCATTGTCATCCAAACTAAACGTGTATGCAAAATTTCAGCTCTATCCGAAACCGGGAAGTGGGTCAAATTTAACTTCCAAGATTTGACGACAAACAGTGTAAGTGTTGGCCGCCATTTTGAATTTGGAATGACGCCACATAGCTTATTGTGTTCTGTTCTGTGATACCTGTCATATCCTTTCATTTGATACTCATGTCAGAGGGCCGCGGAGCACAATTTCAAAAATCGGGCGCCATTTTGGAACCGCCATCTTGATATTTTTACAAAATGGCCAGATTGCATTGTCATCCAAACTAAACGTGTATGCAAAATTTCAGCTCTATCCGAAACCGGGAAGTGGGTCAAATTTAACTTCCAAGATTTGACGACACACAGTGTAAGTTAAATAAAAGAATTTAAAAAGGCTTTAATTTTGTGAACTCTGGGCAAACTACATGGTACTTGTAGCAGTCGCTACTTGTATATACGCGTTTCGTTGTAATAAGTTTTATTCAAGTATCCACTCAGTTTCTGTTCTAATAATTTTAAGCACAGTGTTTTTGGTTACGTCACAATTTGGATTCTCACTACTACTATTAAATACACTTGGGGAATTTGGATTGTCATATCACGTATGTATACACTGTACACAGAAACAATTTTAAAAACATAGCCACACAAATATTGTGATATTAAAAATTATTTTGAATTTTTGTAAGAGTATTAGTTAGGAGTTTATTCGATAAGGAAGTCTCCTATAATAAGTTGTCTAATTAAAAACCGTTATGTAATTTTCGGTGTGACATAATAAAAAATAGAAAAATCTTAAACTATTAATATCCAAAACTATTAAATATAATAATAGATAAATGTTAAATAAACGTATTAAATAAAAGAATAATATTAATATAAAATATGTGAAGTAAAAGTTTTTATTGGCAATATATATACATATATCACTTATATATTGCAATGAGATAATGGAAGACGCAAAAGTTAGTACGTCCCCCATTTCAGTACTCACTTGAGGTATCCAAAGGACCTCCGGCTCAAAGAACCATAACGTTTGGGGATGGGTAGAAGAATCCCAATGTGTGCGGCTTCCAGATGACAATGAGAACCCTTCTATTTCAATATTACTTTTAACATTTATTTACTTTCAAACCATAACTATATAACTAACCTAATTCAGTTTACTTTAAATAATTTTAATTTTAATTCAATTAATTATAACTTTACTAGCTTTAAAATTTACTTTCAATGAGATATGTACTTTTATTAACTTCCCAGTATAGGAAGTTATGGTAATCGGTCCGAAAATCGAAATCGAAAATTTCAACGTATTTTCATCTTTCAAGGTCCAAGGAGCGTTTTAAGCAAAAAATTGGGAGGAAGTACGTGCGTGTATGTATGTGTGTGTGTGCGTACGGATGTGGTCATTTTTTCCTCCACGATATCGCGCGAACCAAAACTGATATCGACTTCGTTGAGGTGTCGTTTGAAGCGTATTAACCGAAATATAATCCGAAAAGATTTTCATGAAATTCGGTCCAGCCGTTTTTTTGTTTAAGCGACGTAAGTGATTTTTGTACCTGCACGGTATCGCCCGAACCACGAAAGATATTGACTTAGTTGAGGTGCCGTTCGAAGCGTATTAGCGACAATATAATCTGAAAAGATTTTTATAATATTCGTTCCAGCGGTTTTTTGGTTTAAATGACTTAAGTGATTTTTGTACCTGCACGATATCGCGCGAACTATAAAAGATATCGACTTAGTTGAAGTACCGTTCGAAGAGTATTAACCAAAATATGATCTGAAAAGATTTTCATAAAATTCGGTCGAGCCGTTTTTTTGTATAAGCGGCGTAAGTGATTTTTGTACTTGCAGGATATCGCCCGAACCACGAAAGGTATTGACTTACTTGAGGTGCCGTTCATAGCGTATTAGCGATAATATAACCTGAAAACATTTTTATAATATTCGGTCGAGCGGTTTTTTGGTTGAAATGACATAAGTGATTTTTGTACCTGCACGATATCGCGCGAACCCTAGAAGATATCGACTTAGTTGAGGTGCCGTTCGAAGAGTATAAAACAAAATATGACCTGAAAAGATTTTCACCAAATTCGGTCGAACCGTTTTTTTGTTTAAACAAGGTTTATGATTTTTGTACCTGCACGATACCGCGAAAACTAAAAACTATATCGACTTCATTGAGGTGCCGAAAAAAGTATATTAACGAAGAAAAGCTCTGAAAAAAATTTCATAATATTCGGTCGGGCCTTTTTCGTTAAAATAGAAAAACTTCGGCTAATTGTCAGAAAGACCTTAAATTGACAAGTTTTGCTAATAACCTCGTTAGCCTAGGGAGTAAGGCGCCTGGCTACTATCCCAGAGGTCCCGGGTTCGAATCCCGGCGGTGCCACGGTCCTAGCCTTTTCCACTTTCCCACCCACATAACTTTCCTTCTTTCTTCTTCCCTCTTTACATTCCTGATCCCTCCTGTCATAGCCTTCCTTAGCCCTTCCCCGCTTCACCAAAAAAAAAAAAAAGCGCATGTCATCGGTTGGTTGATGAGATTCAACTCGTTTCAGGAGGCATAACACTCCAGCGAGTTGTTTCTCGATGCCCCGATGTCAAAGTCGCGACAGTAATGGTTGGAAGTAGGTGGACTAAAAATATCGCGGGTAGGTTGTGACAGTTCCTTTCTTCCCCGACTAGAGCTGCTGTTCGACATTGCACTCTATATGAAGAAAATAGATTGTCGACACAGTATAAAGGGCGTTTCCTGTGACTCTAGTCTTTCACATAAAAAAAAAAAAAAAAAAAATTAGCTCGATGGAATTAGACCGGTGCTAAACGAAGTGACCTTTTTTGGGTTCTGCACAGCGATAGCCTTCGAACAAAACTACACTTGTCAAAATCCGACAACCTTTAAAAATGGTGCAAAGTTTCGTTACCCTTTACAAACAGCGCGAGTTTTTCAAACCATAGATTAGCACTTTTTGACGGGGAATTGTTTTCTACGCGTGATACAGTTTCAGAAAATTGCGGTTCATCCTGGGATTTCCGGTAATTACCGCAAAATTTGTTCTTTTTGGTCAAGTCTGACAAGTATTTAACATTTACAGTTTTGCTAATATCTCCGGAAAGCTTTGGAATTTCCAAATGAAGTCATTCGCTTCTCAGTTTGTCAACGGCGCTTCAGCCCGCTCAATACGTATGTGAACACCCGCTTTAGTGCAGCGAACGAAATACGGAAGAAATGTTTGTTTGCTAACGTTCAAGAAAAACAAATTCTCTAGAAAATCTTGTGGATTTACTACTATTATAGTTATTTGAACTAGCTTCTCTCGGGATTGCTTTGTCACCAGTTCTGATACTAGCCAATTTTCCACTAGTGCTAAACGTATAACTATTTTGTAAGAAGTCAGTTTATTCCATCTTCGTTCATCATACTGGGAAGTTAATCGTGTGGACCGAAGGGGTCAAACCCACATCCCAACTAGTTTTTGTTTGGGGACGCTCAATTGTGAGACGTCTACTCGGTCGTGTGATGCTGCATTGAAACGATCGATATTGCAATTCCTTGATCGCATGCCCATCACAAGTCTCATATTGTTCGTTATCCGGTCAGTGTTGATACGGGAAATTTATTTGTGTCTTTTTTTGGGATGTATACGCTGGATGCTGGTGATCTCCAACACAGGATCTCAAAAATATATAACACAATTTAGCAAAACAAAATAGTTTTGCGGGCTTATGGTGAAATGCGATTAAATTCAAACACCAGTTAACGCACAACGGTGAATAATGGTGACATGGAATTGGTGGATTAATTATGTTACCTCATTAGGATTATTACTGAAAATGGCAGAGCAAAAGAAGACGTCACTACCAGAATAAATAAAGCAGGAAGTGCATTATGCAGGTCTGTTTCGCCTGTTCGACTCCAATGTTAAGGCAATTCTTTTGTATCTTTGCGAAACATGAAAAGTCGCCCAATTCAGCATATGGTGCCTTAAATTTTCCCCATAAAAATCCGCTGGCAAGTGAGAATTACAAATGAAGAACTATTGCGTCGTGCCGGCCAAGAAAGGAAGAAATCTTGCAAAGCAAATGGTGTTGGAATGGTCACACCTTTCGACGTGCAAACGAGAATCTAGCCGAACAGGCCCTTGACTGGAATCCGCAAGGAACCCGTCTAGTTGGAATTTTTTGTTACATATCACCTTGTATTTTTTGCAGCAGCATAACCTATAAGGTAGCAACTTCCAAAGTTATGAGAGGGCAAATAAAAATTTCGTTTGTTTTTTTAAACTAGAGTTTAAACTTTAACTACCTTTTCCTCGAAAAAAATCGGTATTTAATAATTGTTTTTTTCACAAAGCTTGGAATATTTCCTATGAATAATGTCCACACAATTTTATGTTATGCCGGGTTTTCATTAGTAGAATTAGTGGTAGTGTATACTGGGCGAGTACTAACTATCTTGAGAACTCGCTTAATGGAAACGAAAGTGGTAGAGTAGAGTACTTGATTACAGAAGAGTAGAGTGGGATAGCACCGTGGTAAAGCTACTCTACTAGTTCTGTCCCCCACCACTGCTTTCCACTCTACTCTACCGCCACTATGCTAATGAAAACAGTGTTGAGATAGTCGAGCATACAAGAAATTCGTGGCATTTAAGTATGGCCAGGCTTCATTTTCGATATTTCAAGTGTAGGTACTATTAACAACTAGTCACTATTACCTTCTGCACCATACCATTTTCAATTTAAGTGAAAACGGGTACTCTACCAAAATAAGTAGAGTAGAGTTAGCTCGGCTTAAAAGTACGCCAGTTACTCTACCACTAATTCTACTAATGAAAACCCGGCATTACGGCTTTTACTTTTGAAGATAGTACTAGTACTACCTAGATGTTAATGTAGTTAAAATGTTAAAATTTTCTTTATTTGGTGCATTTTTACTACTTTTTCACATAAGCTTATGTCGGTCGGCTAAAGGTTCGCGCAAATGAAGCCAATTTTAGCATCAAAATTGCTAATATCTTCAAAAGTAAAGTGCTTGTCCTGCTACATTTATCACCTTAGTTACTGTACCTCCATTAATGTAAATTAAATCCTGCACCATCGACACACTTTGGGTAATTAAAACGTAAGAGCTTAGGTACTTGATCGAGTTAACGAATACCTTAACGCCCATCTATCTACAACTAAAGAAAATAGTGTCGGAAGTTCAATGGCTCTAAGTCTCTAATAATTTATTACAAGGAAAGGAAAGGTTATTTAACAATAACTTAATACACAGAACACGCGACCCTGACTCTGTCATCTGTAAGGAACCGTCGAAAATCTGCTAAACTGTGATAAAAACCTACTTTCGGAACAAACCCCCTCCATGGCATGAGACCATATTTCACTTTGCCTGAAACCTGTGAAAACATTACACACCTTCACAATCCTCTGCCGTCCCCAACCTATACACTGCCTACCATAAAATACTGCTTCGTTTTCGTGAGCACAGGGATTTATGGTTTCATTTTGGTGAAAGTCGCCCGCAGTTGTAAAGGCGCCATTCTGTACCCGTTCACTATAACGAAAACTTAATTGCACGGGAAAATCATTGTCACCTTTTACTTCCAGCTATGCTACGTCTGGCAGCCATCTAATTGTATTCAATGGCAAATCGAAGCCTTCAGAATGGAATTAATCGGACTTTGGGCTCCCGATATCGTAACCCACAGGTGAGTAAACCGGCGATAGGGAAATGTTTTTCAAGATGCAGTTCTGCTGTAAATTTCGTGATGCTGAGAACTTCGTGGCTGTTACAAGTAATTTTTTTATGGAACCATTCTTTTCGTAATGGTTTTGCTTACGCGCAAGGCCCACATTGAAATATTGACTGGGGAAAGAGAGAAAAGTCCGCCATGACGAAGGTGAGGAAATAACGAATCCAATTCTTTATTAAAAGGTCGATGGCTCTTTGATGTATCATCGTTCACAGGATAGTGAACCTACATTGCGAATTCATGTGAAATAAATCTTGCCGGAATCTTAGTAGGTCAATGGAAGGGGGGTTTATGTGGAAGTTTCATTAAAAGTTTTTCTATTAATAGATGTTATTGATTTTGGAATTAGAATTCAAATTCAGATGTTTGAATTGAATTCGGCAGCTAGAACACGTTTAGCGAGTGCATATCAAATTTAAACTTTAAGATCTTTCGGCAAGATTAAATGCATTAAGAGCCTTTTAATTTGAAGAGTAACACGTATAAGTACGAATTATTACTTGTTACAAACATAAATGGAGAATTCTTTAGACAAGGAATTAATATCTAAAGCAGGGGTGGCCAACCCGCGGCCCTTGGCCGGAAATTGTACGGCTCGCGAGATTCAACAAAATTTAACAAAATATTTTGTACTAGAAGGTTCCAACATGTGAAAATGGAAAAAAGAGAAAGCTATGAACAATGACTAAACTTCACAGCCTGGCATAGAGTATTAGCCCTCGGGGTGCACAGAGTGACCGGCTAATGGATAAAAATCCAAGCAATTGCTTTTATCTATAGCAATTCAAAACAAAGACCGCATCCGCAACAAAATTAAGTGCCATGGTGGTAGCACAGAAAACAAGCATATTTAGAAGCAAACACACTTCTCTGGTCAACATTGAGCTAGTGTGTTATGAGTGTAGAATATTTTTCTTCTGCTCCTTTAATTCCTCAGGTAACATGTAGTATAATGGTAGTTGGTTCCCACTGCACTCACACTGTATTATTATTATTGTATTTAACAGTAATTATATCAATGTTATCCGAAGCAACTGCCCAGCAGTCAGTCTTCAATCATATTCAGAACTAGCAAAAACCCGCGTGCGTCGCAACATTTTTTAATAAAACAAAATTATGTGTGCGTAATCCAAGATAAAAAAGGTTTAATGAAACAAAGAACAAACATGCATAACATGGTTATGTTACCTACAACTTTTTTTAAAATTCGAGGTTAATCATCGCCTATCGGAAAACTTTTGTACTACGTGGACAACAGATACTTAGTCAACTATATTCAGAATATGTCTTGTGCGCGTAGATTTGACCTTCCCAGATAATTGGTACCCTGAACTTTCCCCATGGCGAACGTGGCTTGAGACTAAGATTTCCAACATTATAAGACGACATTACTGATTTGATCCAGAAAAGGGCAGTTGCTGCTTCCCGTTTTCGTGTTTCGTCGTTTCTAGTCATACCGCTCGCATGACAGGTTAACAATTCACTGTAAAGCTTGTTTGTAAACGATGTTCGATGTTTCACTTGTAAGTATTACAACGATTGCGGCATTACTGGGCTGAGTCGACTTAGTTAAGTTGATGTTTACCAAATCGTCATAAATGTCGATTATCAAAATTTCCGCGTTTACTACGAACTTTCAAACAACAGCCACCAGCTTCACTGTCACGATTCTCACTAATCTCAGAACGTTTCCTATATGCTATGTTGAGGAGAATAGTACTGAATTCTGAGTTTTCCTATTGCGCTCTCATCTTTTGATTTAAATGACGTTTTCCAATATGTCCCTAAATTTGTGATCATTTCAGACATGCATCAATATCATCGGCCCACATATTTGTCCAGACAGCAGGCAACATTTGCCAATTAAATCTCGCGGTGTTCTGTTAATAGATACTTTATTTGCCATAGTACACTCTCATCGCATTCCCAGACAGCCATCATGCAGTCTTGTAAAACTTTACATTTTTTCCACGCAGGATTTTAGATTTGTTCCACGCAGGATTTTCCATATCATCTTCTTCGATAGATATCTTAAACATAGAATGAGCTGTTTTTCCTGATGTGAGTAAAGTAGCAGTAATCTCTGGTACTGTCCTGTTTTCATATTGGTCAAACAACCTACCTTTCAAAATGTAAAAAATCGTGAGACTTTACCAATATTCTTATTTTATTAACACTGGAACTTTTCGCTAGCGCCCCATTTATTATGCATACGTATATACATACGTATATACTCCAGCACGTATATACTGGCTGGAGCAATAAAAAGTTTACGTTCACTGATATCGACATCGATGAGGTGTCGTTCGAAGCGTATTAACCGAAATATGATCTGAAAAGATTTTCATGAAATTCGGTCCAGCCGTTTTTTTGTTTAAGCGACGTAAGTGATTTTTGTACCTGCACGATATCGCCCGAACCACGAAAGATATTGACTTACTTGAGGTGCCGTTCGAAGCGTATTAGGGACAATTGTATCTGAAAAGCTTTTTATAATATTCGGTTAAGCGGTTTTTTGGTTTAAATGACATAAGTGATTTTTGTACCTGCACGATATCGTGCGAACTATAAAAGATACTTAGTTGACGTGCCGTTCGAAGAGTATTAACCAAAATATGATCTGAAAAGATTTTCATAAAATTCGGTCGAGCCGTTTATTTGTTTAAGCGGCGTAAGTGATTTGTGTACCTGTACGATATCGCCGAACCACGAAAGATATTGACTTACTTGAGGTGCCGTTCGAAGCGGCAATATAATCTGAAAAGATTTTTATAATATTCGGTACCGCGCGAACTAAAAACTATATCGACTTCATTGAGGTGCCGAAAAACATTAATACATCAATTTTATATACATTTTCGTCATCCTAATCTTGTAGGTAAGCACATTTAGTTTGACATTTTAGCGAAAATATTGATAAACAATTGTGACAAATTCTCGGTATTATACATATATTCTATATTGCCTATTGTTCATTTATTATTAAAATATCCAATCATAATATTCAACATCCATCATACTGGGATCGTGTGGACCGAAAGGGTCGAACGCACATCCCAACTAGTTACTTTTAAGTTCATTTAAAAAAAATATATTTTTAAGTTTTTCAAACTATATTTTTTGTTTTCTACATTTTAGTCTATCATATGTCTTGCGCTATTTTGTGGTGACCGATATTTAGAATGAAGTCACCCAGATTACTATACTACACTCATCATACACTTTTATTTGGTATCCATACCGAGAGCGTTGTAAAAGAAGGTAGTTCGCCATTTTGTGTATAAACTAATAGTATTCTACTTGTAATATCCTTTCAGTTGATACCCATACCGATCGCGGTGTAAATCAAAGAGTAATCCGACATTTTTTGTTGGCCGCCATTTTGAACCGGCCGCCATTTTGAATTTGGAATGACACCAAATAGAAAATTATATTATAATTAGCATTTGTTACCCACGTCGGCGGTCGGCGAACACAATTGGAAAACTCGGCCGCCATCTTGAAACGGCCATTTTGATTTTTTTACAAAATGGTCAGATTGCATTGTCTCGTGAACTGTACATGTGTGCAAAATTTGAAGCTGAACGGTTATATGGGAGTGGGTCAAAATCAATTTTCAATATTTCTCTACATACATATGTACATCCATACATACATACAGGCAGAGCTAATATAGTGTATATAAATAGCCTTAAACATGCTCGCCATCTTCCAGTGAAAGTCCTATCCCAATCGGATTAGCCGTTTCCGAGATTAGCCCGAACAAACAGACAGACAGACATAAAGACATACAGACAGACAAAAATTTTAAAAATGCGTGATTTCATTTTAAAATCATGTAAATAACCATATGAAATTAAAAAAAAACACAATTATTTTGAAATCACAGACAGACACTCCAATTATATTTATATAGATAGAAGATGTCTCCTGGCGATTCAATAAAATTCCTTCAGTATGGAGCTAACATATATACACCCAACAACGACTCGCTAGTCTCTAACAGCAAAATATTTTTTTTATCGAGTGAAAAATAAGCCCCTACGAACGATCAGAAAGACTACGTCCCTATCTATTATTACAACCAATAAATGTGCCCATAATTATGAAAGTGGTCTAAGTCAAAATTTAAAAAAAATGAGTTTATCAGTTATTTCATACCACATTAGTTTAAACTAAATGTATTCAATGTAATTTTTACGAAATTGTCAAAAATGAACCATTAGATAGTGGTTGTAATTTCAACATTATATGGAATTCATTCAGTGTGTCAAATGCAATTCATTAAATATCTTCAAACAAGAAATATATGACTTAGACCACTTTCATAATTATGGGCACAAATATACTTCATAGCCTGAACGACGAAAGCCAAAGAGTGGAGGTAATTTTTAAAAGAATCAAAATTTCAGAAAAGGTAGTATTTGCAAGGCCAATAATAAATATATACGTCTGCCATTCGAAACCTTATTCTACTATCGGATCACAATGAAAAACTGATACGATAGCCGGAAAAAATTATCCCTGATAGAGTACTAACTTTTTTATCATCGCAATCGTAGACCTGAAAGAACTCTATTTAAATATCCATTGTTGTATTTAGATAAAGCTCTATGAGGTCTACAATTGGAATGAAAGATCAATAACCATATGAACTTAGAAACACTAAATTATATTTTGAAATCACAGACAGAAACGCCTTTTATATTTATATAGAAGATAGAAGATAAAAGATAAATTGGAATGATGAAACTCTGGTAATAGTATTTTACTTATCATATCCTTTCGTTTGATACCTATATCGGGTGGGTTGTAAAGAAAAAGTAATCCGCCATTTTGTATTGGTCGCCATTTTGAATTTGGAAAGACACCAAATAGGTAATTGTACTGTACTTATCATCCCCTTTCATTTGATACCCATGTCGGGGGTCAGGGGGCGCAATTGCGAAATTCGGCCGCCATCTTGGAACCGCCATCTTGATTTATTTACAAAGTGGTCGGATTGCATTGTAACGTGAACTATACATATGGGTAAAATTTCAAGTTGATCGGTTATATAAAAGTGGGTCAAAATCAGTTTTCAAGATTTGTCTATATACTATACATACATCCATACATACATACACGTACAGCTAATAGTGCATATAAATAGCCTAAAACATGCCCGCCAAAATACTGAATACTGACAAGTTTTGCTAATATCTAATAAACTCGATGGAATGAGACCCGTTCTAAACGAGGTGAGTTTTTTTGGGTTCTGCACAGCCATCGCCTTTCAACGAAACATCACTTGTTCTAGTTCAACCGTTGACCGTTACAGTCGTGTCGTCCGGCTTCTTACCTTTTTTCGCATCTCCAGACAGATTACAGACATAATCTTTTAATTTAAACCTCCCTTTTGATTAACAATTTAGTGACAGTGTAAAGTTCTTGTGTGTCCTAAAATATTTAAACCAATAATAAATAAGTTATAAATAATTATTTTTCTCGGTTGCCACAGTCATTAATTCATTTGGATTTTGAACTCTTATAATTACATAATAATTGTGTAATCAATTCGTTTGATATATATCTATAATATAAAAATGAATCGCTAAATGTGTTGCTAAGCGCAAAACTCGAGAACGGCTGGACCTATTGGACTAATTTTTTTTTCGAATATTCGTTGAAGTACGAGGATGGTTCTTACGGAGAGAAAAATTAAAAAAATTGCCTGAAAAAACAAAAAAATGGTAATTTTAGGAATTTTCACTTCATTTTAGTTTCAATAGCTTCATGGCCTACCTATTGTTTGACAAATGTAAAATTGTCATTAAATTGAATCATTACATTTAATGAAAATTTCAAATTTACGCAGCTGTCAAACAATAGGTAGGCCATGACGCTATTGAAACTAAAATGATCCATGGCGGCCGTCTCAAGAAGGCGGTGTACCACTTTCTTCACAACCACCTCGACATGGGTATCAAATGAAAGGGTATGATAAGTAGAATACAATAAGCAATGTAGTATACAAAATATATTTTTAGATCCATGGCGGCCGTCTCAAGAGGCCGGATTACCACTTTCTTCACAACCACCTCAACATGGGTATAAAATGAAAGGGTATGTTAAGTACAATACAATGAGCAATGTAGTATAGAAAATCTATCTTTAGATCCATGGTGGCCGTCTCAAGAGGGCGGGGTACCACTTTCTTCACAACCACCTCGACATGGGTATCAAATGAAAGGGTATGATAAGTAGAATACAATAAGCAATGTAGTATACAAAATATATCTTTAGATCCATGGCGGCCGTCTCAAGAGGCCGGATTACCACTTTCTTCACAACCACCTCAACATGGGTATCAAATGAAAGGGTGTGTTAAGTACAATACAATAAGCAATGTAGTATACAAAATATATCTTTAAATCCATGGCGGCCGTCTCAAGAGGGCGGGGTACCACTTTCTTCACAACCACTTCGACATGGGTATCAAATGAAAGGGTATGATAAGCAGAATACAATAAGCAATGTAGTATACAAAATATATCTTTAGATCCATGGCGGCCGTCTCAAGAGGCCGGATTACCACTTTCTTCACAACCACCTCAACATGGGTATCAAATGAAAGGGTATGTTAAGTAGAATACAATAAGCAATGTAGTATACAAAATATATCTTAGGATCCATGGCGGCCGTCTCAAGAGGCCGAATTAACACTTTCTTCACAACCACCTCGACATGGGTATCAAATGAAAGGGTATGAGAAGTAGAATACAATAAGCAATGTAGTATACAAAATATATCTTTAGATCCATGGCGGCCGTCTAAAGAGGCCGGATTACCACTTTCTTCACAATCCCCTCAACATGGGTATCAAATGAAAGGGTATGATAAGTAGAATACAATAAGCAATGTAGTAGACTCAATATACCGATTCATGGCGGCCGACGCAAGACTCATGTTCTTTGAGGCATTTCATCTGTGTAAAATTCATATCTCGAAAAATATTAAGTCAATGGATGGTTTTCATTGTGCAGCGTAGGCGCACCGGGTCCCAGCTAGTATGTATATAAAAATGAATCATTGTTTTGTGTGTAATCGATGTTTGAAAAATTGTCTATATGAAATGACTGATTGGGTGCTGTTTGTGTTAGAAGACCTCAATTGCAAGGTTTATGTATATAGTTGTCATGAT
Source organism: Thereva unica (assembly GCA_949987705.1). Lineage (NCBI taxonomy): Eukaryota > Metazoa > Arthropoda > Insecta > Diptera > Therevidae > Thereva > Thereva unica. Next base: position 164,321,264 of record OX465281.1, on the reverse strand, counting down.
TATGTCTGTTAGTATTTTTGTAATAGCGGTTGAAACAAAATTGTCAATGTCTCTATTGGAAATTTTTTCTACGCATTAAATTGATATGATTTGTATATGAAATCGGTTTGTTTTATTAAATAAAATAAAAAAAAGTTAAATCCTTCCCAAAAAAAGATTGCAGCAGCGAAAGTAGTGTCGAGTTGTAAAAACATTAAAGAAAACGTAACAGTAATAACGTTGGGGTGCGTGTACATGTTACACTCATTGGGTTGGCGTACATTGGTCAATACTTAAACTTGGTTAACCGGTTTGTTGCCATACTCTCGAGGTACGTAGATTAACAAGATTAATTTATTATCCTTAGATAGGATATCAACGTGTATGCGCGAGTAATGTTTCTTTATCTATAAGGCGTTTGTGCATGTGTTAGTTGTGACGCAAAATTTTTTTTGATGAACAAAGTACAACACTTCCTTCTCTTCCTTTTGATACAATTTGGAATTTATTTAATAGTTTTCAACAAAAGCTTATGTGAAAAAGAACAAAAAAAATCTGAAAGTTAGTGCAGCCGGGACGTCACTTTAACAATTTCCAAACGAACGTTGGGAAATCGCTATAAACGTAGATGTATTGCGTGTGGGGAAGCATATGTCCATAAATATGATCGTCCAGGTTTGTTCATAACTTTTACAAAGAAATACTCAAAGCGGTATCCAAGAGCACTGATTTCTGAAAATGTTATCCGGAGCGATGGCTACCCGTTCTATCGTCATCGTACGACTGAGGTAAATGACAATTAGATAACTTAGAAGGTTAATGGTCAGGATTTTTAAGTTGACAGTCGTTAGGTCGTACCCTATTCGCCATTATTTTCCAAGACGCTCAAGGCTCACATAAATGTTGAATTTTGCAATTCCGTCAACTCAATCAAATACATACCTATTCAAATAGGTCACGAAACGGAGTGACATGGCTGCTTTTAGTGCTGCTAATGCAAATACCATCGACGAAATAACACAATATTTAATGGGACCTTATATTAACAGTAATGGAGCGATGCTGGGGGAAGAGCCGAAATACCAGTATTTTCCAAATTGATGGGTGCAGCGATGCGCACCGGGTTCCAGCTAGTATATATATATATATATATATATATATATAATATATATATATATATATATATATACTAGCTGGAACCCGTTGCGCCTCGCTGCACCGATCAATGTGGTGGATGGTTACCATTCAGCTCTTTCCGCAGCATTATCCGTTGTACAATATATACGCTGTCCATTTTCTAGATGTCCAACCAAATGAACAACAGTTGCATATCTTTTATGAATGGCGAATAAAAGAAATTGCCATACCGCTATATTATTGCTAACATTACGTCCCATTTAATATTGTGTTATTTTGCCGATCGCATTTGCATTAGCAGCACCAAAAACAGCCATGTCGCTCCCCTCCATTATATATTTGAATATGAATTTGATTGATTCGACGGAATTGCAAAATTCAACATTTATGAGAGCATTGAACGTCTTGGACAATAATGGCGAATAGAGTACGACCCAACTATTGTCAGCTTCACAATCGTAACCTTCCAAGTTATCTCTTTGCAATTGACCTTAGTCGGTCGACGAAGATACATTGGGTAACCATTGTTCCCGATTACATTTTCAGAAATCAATTCTCTTGAATACCGCTTTGAATATTTCTAACATGCATCATGATTCAGTCCTATCCCATTGTGGATTGCAAGTAAAAGTTATGAACAAATCTGACGACCATATTGATATTGGACATATGCTTTCCGACACACAATGCATCAACGATTTTCCAACGTTCGTTTCGAACTGTATCGATTTTCTTTGCTGAACATAACTAAAATTGTTCTTTTTCACATATGTATGCCTTTGTCGAAAACTACTAAATAAAGTCCATTTTAACATAAAAATTGGGTCAATAGCAAGAGAGGGAAGTATTGTACCTTGTTCAACAAAAATGTTTGCTTAAAAACTAACACATGCACAAATGCCTTATAGATAAAGAAACATTACTCGGCCATAGCCGTTGATATCCCATCTAAAGATAATAAGTTAATCTTGGTGAAGCAAGACCCATGTACCCCGAGAGTATGATAACAAACCGGTTAACCAAGTGCTAAATATTGACCCGTGTACGCCAGCCTAATGAGAGTAACATGTAAACGCACTCTAACGTTACTACTGTTACGTTTCGGTTAATGCATTTATAATTTGACACCACTATCGCTGCTACAATCCTTTTTTAGAACGATTTTACTTTTTTTAATTTCATTTAATAAAACAAACCGATTTCACGTACAAATCATATCAATTAAATGCGAAGAAAAAATTTCCAATAAGGATATCGACAATTCTTTTGCAAGCGCCATTACAAAAATACCAACAGACATAATCATGAAAACTATATATATAAACCTTGCTATTGAGGTCTTCTAACATAAACCACACTCAATCAGCCATTTCATACAGCCAATTTTTCAAACATCGATTACATACAAAACAATGATTCATTTTTATATATATAGATATACTAGCTGGGACCCGGTGCGCCTACGCTGCACCCATAAGTCAATAGTAAACAATAAAAACCATCCATTGACTTAATATTTTTCGAGATATGAATTTTACATAGATGAAATGCCTCAAAGAACATGGGTCTTGCGTCGGCCGCCATGAATCGGTATATTGAGTCTACTACATTGCTTATTGTATTCTACTTATCATACCCTTTCATTTGATCCCCATGTTGAGGGGATTGTGAAGAAAATAGTAATCCGGCCTCTTTAGATGGCCGCCATGGATGTTAAGATATATTTTGTATACTACATATTGTATTCTACTTATCATACCCTTTCATTTGATACCCATGTCGAGGTGGTTGTGAAGAAAGTGGTAATTCGGCCTCTTGAGACGGCCGCCATGGATCTAAAGATATATTTTGTATACTACATTGCTTATTGTATTCTACTTATCATACCCTTTCATTTGATACCCATGTCGAGGTGGTTGTGAAGAAAGTGGTACCCCGCCCTCTTGAGACGGCCGCCATGGATCTAAAGATATATTTTGTATACTACATTGCTTATTATATTCTACTTAACATACCCTTTCATTTGATACCCATGTTGAGGTGGTTGTGAAGAAAGTGGTAATCCGGCCTCTTGAGACGGCCGCCATGGATCTAAAGATATATTTTGTATACTACATTGCTTATTGTATTCTACTTATCATACCCTTTCATTTGATACCCATGTCGAGGTGGTTGTGAAGAAAGTGGTACCCCGCCCTCTTGAGACGGCCGCCATGGATCTTTTTTTTTTTTTTATTTTGCAAGAGTTAACCCTTCTAGCACAGAAGGCGCACTTTACAGCTAAGCATGAAAATCTATATATATATACACACACATACATATATAAATATATATATGTATATATATACATATATAGAGTTTCCCTTCTAATACAGAAGGTGCACTTCCCAGCAGGGCTGAGAAATATTTACCACTGCTGTGGCTCAGCTGAGACATGCAAACCTAAAAGATTAAGTACCAATAAAAATTGCATGCGAAACACATAAACAGTCATGAGACAACAAATAGACTCCTTTTAAGCAGCTCTTTGTTAGTGCTTACGCTAAAAACATTAATATTTTTATTTACATTAATGAACATGCGATTTACAGGCTCAAATCGGCCATAATTGGTGTTAGAGGAGTTGATGTGAAAGAGCGGTGGTCCTCTCAGATTGTATCGGCTCTCTCTAAACGACGCACGGCGCCTTAGAAAACCTGAGTCGACACGTCCATTAAGAAGCTGGTGGACGAAAACAACATCGGCCACCTCACGACGCTTGTGGAGAGAGTTTAAGTTGAGTAACTTAAGTCGGTATTCATATGGTGGAAGAATTAAAGGGTCTTCCCAAGGAAGGTGATTCAATGCGAATCGAACGAACCTACGTTGAACCGACTCAATTTTTCCAACATGCGAAGAATAGTGAGGAGACCAAACCTGGGACGCATATTCAAGTAAAGGTCTGACAAGGGAAATGTAGAGGTGTTTAGTGATCAGGGTGCTGTTAAATTCTTTGGACCACCTTTTTATAAAACCCAAGACTAAGCTGCTCTTGGAAGAAATATAGTTGATATGAGTAGAGAAGTCTAGCTTGGTGTCAAATCTAATCCCGAGATCTTTGACAAAATTAACACGGGGGACACCCTCACCAGAAAATGAGTAGTTATAAATTATAGGATCACGTCGCCTAAAGATATATTTTGTATACTACATTGCTTATTGTATTCTACTTATCATACTCTTTCATTTGATACCCATGTCGAGGTGGTTGTGAAGAAAGTGGTACACCGCCCTCTTGAGACGGCCGCAATGGATCATTTTAGTTTCAATAGCGTCATGGCCTACCTATTGTTTGACAGCTGCGTAAATTTGAAATTTTCATTAAATGTAATGATTCAATTTAATGACAATTTTACATTTGTCAAACAATAGGTAGGCCATGAAGCTATTGAATCTAAAATGAAGTGAAAATACCTAAAATTACCATTATTGTTTGGATTTTGCAGCTGTTTTTTTGGTTAAAGGTATAAAAAATAGCCTACGACCTATTCTCAGACCTACCAAATATACACAAAAAATTTCATGCAAATTGGTCAACCCGTTTCGGAGGAGTACGGTAACAAACACTGTGACACGAGATTTTTATAGATATAGATATAAGAGATATATATATATATATATATATATATATATATATATATATATATATATATATATAAGTGCCACAGTGTTACGTGTCCCGCCGTTAATTAAGTCAAGATGCACAAATGCAGAAAAAGCTTGTGCCTCGTCGACAACACCTCTGCTGACGAATTGATTGCATACAATGGTTGCGACAATTCTTATCACACATCGTGCATTGGACTTTCGCGCACTGCGTTCAGATATATGAACAAGTATAAACGAGCTTTCAAATTTTATTGCACAGAATGCAGATCTGTTAACCTCTCTCACATTCTTTTGGCGATTAACGACAATAACGACAACATTGTGATCTTAACTGAGTCATTTACATGCATGAAAAATGACTTTGAAGCTTGCAAGGCCAAAGCTTTTAGCACAGAGAGGAACATTAATGTATTAATGAACAATACAGATGAGCTTTCAACCGTTGTCGAAAGAACTGACAATAATTTCCATGACTAATATAAAAATTTGGAGAACATGAAAATGAAGTTGGATAACTCCCAAAGAGGATACCATAAAAAATGAAATAATTGAGGAGTTGTCAAGACTTATCAAATTCGAGCTCAATTCTGTAGGAAATTATTGAAAAAAAAAGGGAATAAAAAAAAAATTTCATTCGCCTTTGTGTGCCGGTCACTAACGGTGCAGAATCTCGGATTCGAGATTCAACATGATGTATGAACAGTCAGTCGACATTAAACGATCGTTGTGAATACACTCGCTTTTTTTCCTTTGTGCCGTCTTGTCAAGTATATGTCGGTTCCGTGCTGTGTTGTTGATTATTTTATTATTAAATCTAAAGGTTACGAATAGAAGAAAAAGCCAAAAAGTCCCTACAATTTCAGAAGTGGGATTTATCCGCGACATTTTATAATTTTAATTTACGATCATCGGTGATCAAAAGTTATATTAACTGGTGTTTCAATTTTACGTGTAACGGTGCATGAAATCTCATGGTGATAAAGGCTTAAAAGTGACCAAACAAAATATATTGTAGAAAGGATCATCATATGTGATTTAAAGATCAGTTTTTACATTTTTATGAATATTTTGCAATTTTTGCACGTGTGTATAGAAACAATACGTATATAAAAAAAACATGGAGGCGCGTGTGCAAAATTTTTTAGAAAATGCTACAGCTAACGAGCTGAAGGAAAAATTGGCTAAATTAGGACTTCCAACGACAGGAGTTAAAACAGCCTTGAGATTAAGGCTTGAGGAAGCGATAAAAGACTTAAACAGCACAGAAATCGACGAACATTTCCCCGTTACCCACATGCCTAATGACCATGCGTCTTTAGAGGTCAATGAGGGTATTGGTGATAACAGTAATGCGCCTGAGGACATAACGGATGACGAGAGCGGAAATAACGCCTTAGACATGGAAATTGCAAATCTTCGTCAGCAACTTTTGAAAAAACAGAAAATTGCAGAATTAAAGCGTCAAATTTCACAATTATCGGAATCCGAGGAAAAAAGATGTTTTGTAAGTTTTAAAGATGTGGAAGAATCTTTTGTTAATTTTAGTGGTGATGATAACTATTGTGTGAAAAAGTGGCTACAAAATTTTGAGGAGTCAGCAGAAATATTTTCGTGGGACTCTAGAACGCGTCTTATTTACGCAAAACGGTTGATGACTGGAACCGCCAAAATATTTCTTAGAACCGTTAGCTTAAAGTCTTGGTGTGAGTTTAAAAATGAATTGTTACGAGAATTCTCTAGAAAAGTGACAAGTGCAGATGTGCACAATGAATTGAGAGCTCGTAAGAAGAAAAAGGAAGAGACTTTTCAGCAATATGTGTTTTTAATGCAAGAGATTGCTTCCTTAGCAAGCATTGAAGAAACAGACGTCATCCAATACATAATAAACGGAATTCAAGATTCACATGTAAACAAAACGCTTTTATATGGTGCCGACTCGTTAACCGAACTTAAACATGCACTCAGAAAATACGAGAAAATGAAGTCACAATTTACAGTAACGCAAGAACATACAAAAAATCGCACATCGGAAGTAAGATTTAGCCATAATGAGCGTCCCACTAAAATTAAATGTTTTAATTGCAATGAATATGGTCACGTGAGCAACAAATGTATTAAACCCAAAAGATTGACAGGAGCGTGTTTTAAATGCGGGAAAATTGGTCATACTTCATCAAATTGCCAGAACCAAGCAGCAGTGATGACCATTCAAAACACCCAACAGTATAATTGATGATCCCGAGTATTTCGATTGCCGCCTTCTAACGTTAGTGGATTCAGGCAGTCCAATTAGTTTAATGCAGCAGCAGTTTATACCATCTTATCTGGTGACGACGGCCAACGCGGAAACATATCAATTTTGTGGAGTTAACGACAGTCCGTTACAAATTATAGGTATAACAAATTGTCTAATAACTTTAGGTGAGATGTCTGTCAATTTACAATTGTTTATAGTTAAAGACTCAACTATGAAATCTAATGTAATTTTAGGTAGGGACTATTTAAAGAAAAATAATTTGGAATTGAATGTTAAACGTCCAGAAATTATAAAAGTTATAGAAACCGAATGTCAACACAACCATGTTCAACACTCAGGTAATTACAATGATTTTGATCTTCAAATTTTAAATATTAACACCTTTGAAAATGAATCTAGCCATAATTTAACACTAAATATTAATGAAAAATTGTCATATGATTTAAGACAAAAAGTTTTTAATATAGTATCGGAAGCGAATAATACAAACTTAGAAAAAAACGACGTGAATGCTAATCAAAGTTTCGAAATGCAAATAACACTAACTAAAGATGAACCTTTTTATTGTACCCCGCGAAGATTGCCATACACACATAGAGTCGAATTGCAGAAAATTATAGATGATTTACTTAAAAGAAATATTATTCGAGAAAGCAATTCGCCTTATGCTTCGCCAATTGTTTTAGTACAAAAGAAAAACCGGGAATTACGAATGTGCGTTGATTATAGGGAATTGAACAAACATACAGTACGAGATAATTTCCCTTTGCCCGTAATTGATGATATTTTAGACAGGTTGCGTGAAAAGAAATATTTTTCAGTATTAGATCTGCGTAGTGGTTTTCACCATGTTAAAATAGCGCCGGAATCAATCAAATATACATCTTTCGTAACTCCAGTAGGTCAATTTGAATATTTAAAGATGCCATTCGGGCTTAAAAATGCACCCTCTATATTTCAGCGGTTTGTTAATCTTATTTTTAAAGATCTTATAGCGGCAGATAAATTATTCATTTATATGGACGATATTTTGATTGCAAGTACCTCAATTGAAGATCATTTGGAAGTTTTAAAAGAAGTCATGAAGTTAGTTAGGGAAAACTTTTTGGAACTAAGATTCGATAAATGTAAGTTTGCTTACGAGGAAATAACTTATTTAGGGTATGTAGTAGATATTCAAGGAATACGTCCTAACTCTGAAAATTTACGTGCAATTAGTGAATTCCCAGTTCCGAAATGTGTAAAAGCTGTACACAGTTTTCTTGGTCTTTGTTCATTTTTTAGAAAATTCGTAAAGGACTTCGCTACTCTTGCAAAACCACTATATGATCTATTAAAGAAAGACGCTTCTTTCCAATTTGGTAATGTAGAATTGCAAGCTTTTGAAACTTTGAAATCAAAACTTCTAGAACCACCTACTTTATCAATATACAGTCCTTCTAATGAAACGGAGTTGCATTGTGACGCGAGTAGTATCGGATACGGTGCAATATTGTTGCAACGACAAAGCGACGGCAAGTTTCATCCAATATTTTATTTTTCTAAAAGAGCCACAGACATAGAATCTAGATACCATAGCTACGAACTCGAGACACTTTCCATAATTTATGCTATTAGGAGATTCAGGATATATCTTATCGGTATTCCATTTAAGATAGTAACTGATTGTCAAGCTTTAACCTTAACTCTTAACAAAAAGATGTTGAATCCCCGCATTTCTCGTTGGGCTCTAGAGCTCCAGAATTATGATTACAGAATCGAACATCGTGTAGCAAACAGGATGAGTCATGTCGATGCCCTTAGTCGATGTACAGAAATTTTGATTATTGAAGAAGATACATTTGAATTTGCACTAGCTGCAGCGCAACGCCGTGATTCGACTATTTCTAAAATAACATCCGATCTAGAAAAAAATGAAAGTCAATTTTATGAGTTAATAAATGGATTAGTCTATCGTAAAATAAATAATAGTGTTGCTTTTTATGTCCCTAAACAATTGGAAAATCAGGTAATACAAACCCACCATGAGGCTATGTGTCATTTAGGATCCGAAAAATGTTACGAATACCTCAAGAAATCGTATTGGTTCCCTAATATGAAAAGTAAAATTAAATCATTTATTGAGAATTGTTTAAAATGTGTTCACTTCTCACCTAACTCGGGAAAAGTTGAAGGTACGCTTCACAGTATTCCCAAAGGTAGCAAACCTTTTGATATTTTACACATAGATCATTTCGGACCCTTACCACCTACGACTACCAAGAAAAAGTATATCTTTCTTATTATCGATGGCTTTACAAAATTTACGAAACTATATGCAGTGTCTAGTACGCAATCTAAAGAAGCCATTTCCTGCTTAGAAAATTACTTCTCTGTATACAGTAGGCCAAATAAAATAATATCAGATCGAGGTACAAGTTTTATGTCGAAGGAGTTTACAGATTTCCTTACAAGTCAAAATATTAAGCACATTAAAATAGCTACTTGTTCACCACAATCTAACGGGCAGGTTGAACGAATAAATCGCATTATTACGCCTATGTTATCCAAGGAGTCAGAAGCGGAAAGTACAGGGCACTGGTATAAAAAACTGCATAAGGTAGAATACGCGTTAAATAACACGGTGAATCGAAGCATAGGTACTACCCCAAGTATTTTACTATTTGGTGTAAACCAAAAAGGTGAAGTTTGCGACAAAATAATAGAGCATCTTCAAGAGACTATCCAAAATCCAAATATACGAGACTTAGAACAAATTAGGGAAAGCGCTTCCAATGCTATAATTAAAAACCAAAATTATAATAAAATTTGTTATGATAAAAAACATAAAGCTCCGCGTATATATAAAAAAGGTGACTATGTTATGATAAAAAACGTAATTACAACCCCTGGAATAAATAAAAAGTTTTTACCTAAATATCGAGGTCCATACGAGATAGTAAAAGTGTTAAATAATGACAGATACGTAATAAAAGATATTGAAGGTTTGCAATTAACTAGAATACCGTACAAAGGAGTTTGTTCTCCGGCTAATATGAAGCCATATGTAAATCTATTTGAAGATAAAGTTGAACATGGATGTGAAATAAATTCGTAGTTGCAGTTTTAAGTAGTAATTTTAATTTGTAACCCTTAATTCTATGTATCATTTCAAAACAAAAAAAAAATTTTTTTTTAGCTAGAGATCCCAGGTAATAATGAAAACCATTTGTGAAAGTACTATTATATTGAATTGTTTATGTAGTATTTCGAATTTAAAGGATAAAAGAACTTTAAAAAAAAGAAATGTATGTCACTTAAGTATACTTGTCATGGTAATGATTTCTATTTATGTATGTATGTTTTATACATTCTTTATCAAGAATATCTATAATAAGTAAATATCGGTAATGTTAGATAAATCTAGTTAATTTTTGATTTATTTTCTAAATCTTTATTTATATAAGACAGTAATCAGAAATTATTGCTAACCGATAATATTTAAGAGTAACACTGTCATACCGTAAGTGATCGGCATATCTCTTGAGAAATAATCGGGTCGATTATTAGTCAGGATGGTCGAATCTGTAGGAAATTATTGAAAAAAAAAGGGAATAAAAAAAAAATTTCATTCGCCTTTGTGTGCCGGTCACTAACGGTGCAGAATCTCGGATTCGAGATTCAACATGATGTATGAACAGTCAGTCGACATTAAACGATCGTTGTGAATACACTCGCTTTTTTTCCTTTGTGCCGTCTTGTCAAGTATATGTCGGTTCCGTGCTGTGTTGTTGATTATTTTATTATTAAATCTAAAGGTTACGAATAGAAGAAAAAGCCAAAAAGTCCCTACAATTCAATTAACTCGGCTCTGAAAAAAATAAAGCTCAGTTCTGATAACAACAACAACAATAATGAAAGCTTGACAAAGTCCGATCTACCAGCAAAAATTTCGGACTGCATACATAAGCTCTGCGTTCTCGATGATGGAATTCTGCAGTTTAAAAAAGACGTGGTATCACAATTGCATAACATTGAAACGGAGTTGACGAAAGTCAAATTACTCTCCACGGCTGAGAAGAAAATCAATTTTTCCACCCAGGATGACCCCGCGCCAACAATTTGTGACTATGACGAAGAGCCTATCTCACTCGCGGACGAGCTGGATCGGGCCAACTTTACCCTCGGCCCTCCTAATTTGCACAGACAGGCTTTATCAATCTCATCCACTGACATATAGTAATGGACTGCTAAATGAACAAAATCCCATACAAAAAAGTGGCACCAAAAACTATTGCTGCCTCACTCCCACGTTAAATTCCAATGAACTGTAATCGTCAGCGCATGTCAGCGATGTAAACATAATTAGAGAAAAATAGGCAGGTATAGTTTTTGTTCTTCTGTCTCACTCTTGAGCTATTTTGAAAAGTTCGTTTAACAGGGGAAATAACCGTCACAGTTTTGAGATAAATACATTTATTTAATGGAAAAACTGCAGGAAAATAAAAATGAGTGATGGAAATATATTTCTAGTAATTATTACAGACATTTTATCAATTATTTCCTCTTACATTCGAAGAAATTTTTTTTGTTTACGTAAAAAAGGTTTTCTATATCTGGAGAAAAATGGTGCCATTCAGCATTGTCAATCAGCAGTCCATTCCTATATGTCAGTGATCTCATCTAACCCATCTCAAAATTTGCCTCCGCTACACCTGCCTGTGAAAAATATAAAAAAATTCGGAACTACGTGGTCAATGGATGAATGGGCCAGCAGATTGGAAAAAATCAGTAAGGTGAATAAGGCGGCAGCTACGAACCGAAAAGGGGACAGCGTACACCGAAACAAAATACCTCGAGGTCCTAACCGGAATACCAGTAAGTCAAGCCCTTCGCAGCACAATAACGACACCTCAATCTTCTTCCTCAGAGGCGCACCAGCAAAAGCGGACTCGTCTTGGGTGAGCAGATTATTTCTCAAAGACTTTTCCGTCAACCCGATTAATTGCGAAGAAGTAGGATCGCGTAAAAAGAAGCTTAAGAACTTTAAGGTGACTTTACCTGCTAGATACGAATGGCTTTTCTTCAGTTCAACATCTGACATCCTCAAATGGAAAAAATTAACTCTCCGCCGTTGGAAAAACAGGGTTACACCGAGGAAAATTGTACCGAAGTTAGTTGTAAGGGATAGGTCTAATAACACTAATTATAAGATAAGCACTAACCCTATCGTAAGCTCCAATAATATACGGACAATTGACAAAACCGTACCCAAAATGAAGAAGAAGAACAGCACAGACTGTTACAGGAATGCAACGATTGATGCGCTACAATCTCATAAAAGTCGTATACTGACGAGACTAAAAGCCCTTCACCGACAGTTCCGAGATAGACAGAGTCCGGAGGTTGTAACTCTTAAGTCGGTTATGAAAAATCTCCAACAGCTTTTAAAGCAACAATACTCACAGTCTGTGAATCTGTACTGGAACAACAAGATTCGTGCAATTCAATCTAATAGCGCGAGCATGTTCCCGCAGATAAATAAAATATTTCGGAGCAAAACACATAACCGGCTGGATAAGTTACATATACCTCGGACTCTACCTAACGAAGAGCTTATGAGATCTGCTGGCATAGACCCGGAGGAAACTAGTCGCGTTGACGACAATTATTATATAGAAGACGAGCAGGAGAAAGTGGATTTTGTGGGGAGCTATTACCAGGGAATTTATTCCGTGAACACTTCTGTCCACGCGAATTCTGACCTTGATAATAGGGCTTTGCTGAACCACTTCAGAATATCCAATGAAATCGAAGCTTGGAAAACCGAGAATCGAGCAACTATCGAATTCGATGAAGACTGCCCAGCAAATGATATCCCAGAGGCACAAGCGAACCCCGGTCTCATTGGAAAAATCGAGCTCATGCTAATTTTTCGTCAGTTAAATAGTAAGAAGTCGTCAGGTGTTGACGGAATCCCGAACATTGTCCTAAAGCATTTGCCCCTAGTAGCCATCGATATATACACCACTTTGTTTAACAATGCGTTAAACAATGCTCATTTTCCAGACCATTGGAAAACAGCAGTGGTGTATCCGATTCCAAAAAAAGGCAAAAACAAAAGTTACCCTGCGAATCTTCGATCAATAAGTTTACTTCCGAACATCAGCAAAGTGTTTGAAAGAGTGGTCAATAGATCATTATCTAAATGGGTTGAGGAGAAGAAAATAATTCCTGATAACCAGTTCGGATTTCGGGCGGGGCATGACACTATTCATGCCGCGTCGAAACTGGTATCAGACATACAGTGGAACTTCATGAAAGGCCAGTGTACAGGAGCATGTCTGATTGACCTTGAGAAGGCGTTCGATACAGTATGGATCGAAGGTCTTCTCTACAAGTTAGTCACATACGGCATGAATGGGCCTCTGCTATACATGATTTACAACATGATTTCAAAAAAGAAGTTCATCGTCAAAAGTGGGAACTTCACTTCAAGTAGGACCTTTGACATTAAAAATGGTTTGCAACAGGGTGCGGTAAATTCGCCGCTCTTGTTTAATATCTACACGAGTGACCTTATACGTTCACTCCGCTCCGCGATAGTGTATGCGGATGACCTGATTATGTACAGAACAGGGCCGAGGATTGAAGTAATCCAAACGCTTCTGCAACGTGATTTCGAAACAATCGAACGCTATAGTAATGATTGGAAGTTGAAGATCAACTTTAGCAAATGCGAGTCGATCCTTTTCCGGACTACTCTAAACAAAGCTTCACGCGATGTGAGGAGGAACTGGAAAAACTTCCGAATTTCGAGCAATGCTGGACAAGCATTGGAAAACAAATCGGTAGTGAAATACCTTGGACTTTGGCTGGACCAACACTTATATTTCAATAAGAATGTAGGTGCCGCTCTATCCAAAGCAAACAAGGCGTTCCACATGACAAAAAGGCTTTTTTATAGCAAACACCTTGGCCCACGTGTCAAAGTGATCAGACCGATTTTGACCTACGGTTGCCCAGTATGGTTCAACATATCTCCTTCATACATGGAAAAGCTTCGGGTCTTTGAAAGACAATGCCTAAGGGCGTGCTTAAGCTTGTATCGAACGCCCGAATCTGGCTTCACTAAGTTTCACGCCAACAATGTCCTGTATGACAAAGCATTTGTTAATAGGATCGACAACTTCATAATCAAGTTGATTCGAAACCACGTTGCTAGAGCGATGGAAAGCAGCAATCCACTTATTCGGGGAGCGTTCTACCCGAACACACTTTACCACAGAGCAGCTTGTGAACGCGGCTATATTCCCCCAGAGGCATTTGTATACCTGGATTCCAAGCAGTTGGTACAGGATAGATCAGGGGTTCCTCTCTTCTATCACTTAAAACGCAACGCGTGCGATAAACGTTATGCGTTCAGCCAGGAAGAAATGCAGGTTCAGGATCTCCTGAGGTTCAGCACGCGGATCTCGGAAAGAGATAAAAAAGACGCCTCCAATGCTAGTAGTTGGTACTGGTGGTTGGAGGACGTGTAAACGTTGCGTATTCGCCCTATAGAATAATATAGATTAGTACAACTTATAGACTAATTTATTTTTAAGGATTAGCCTAGAATTATATAAGATCTAGTTCTAGTTTTTACGGTAGTAGTAAACATAGGCTAAGTAAGTTAGGTTAACGGTGCGGACTTCCATGAACCCCTGTTGTGTTACATACAGAATTTGTAAGGGTCTCTCTCGGTGAAAAACGGAGCCCTTAGACAAATTCCCATATACTTTCATACAGGGAGCCTTTTACATCAAATTCGCAGTTAATGAGTTTGATGCAATATGAGCTCCCTGCGAACAACAAATCCTAAACGGAAAATAATTATCTAATTTCCATTTTCAAATGTACAAAATTCCTTAACGGACAAATCTTCAACGTACAAAAATCCACTCCAACGGAAAATGTAACATTTCCAGACGTAACCTGACCCGCGCACATTTTGTGAGATTTGCAAGGTGCGCAATTACCTTTGCACCCTTCCCAAGCTTTTCTGGCAAACAGTGATCTTGACTTTGACTTTCTTGAACGTAATTTGACCCACCCAACAATAATCAAGCGCAACTTGCAATGCGCCGCGTGAGAAACGCGCGGTAAGCAAGTTGCGCAGGTGGGAACGAATCCAAGGGCGAGTTTTTCCCAGCCGGTGGACAATTTTTCCATGCCACCACCGGCGGGTGAAAATTTTAAGTAATTGAGTGTTGTTCTATCCACAAGCGGCGGCGGGCGCGTCGATAATTAGAAGTGTTGTCGAAACCACGATCGCCGGCGGGCGTATTCCTTTTTGCTAAATTCTCGGTTCTCGGTGGAACAATGTTAATTACTAATTATAAAAATATTTAACGAAAAGAATTGTGGAATAGTTATAAAAGAAAGGGTGGAATTTATTCACTGTGTGTGTAATGTTAATTACTAAGCATAAAAATATTTAACGAAAATTGTGGAATAGTTATAAAAGAAAGGGTGGAATTTATTCACTGTGTGCGTAATGTTAATTACTAGTTATAAAAATAATTAACGAAAAAAGAAGTGTGTAATAGTTATAAACGAAGGGTGGAATTTATTCACTGATTGCGCAATGTCAATTACTAAGCATTAAAATATTTAACGAAAAGAATTGTGGAATAGTTATAAAAGAAAGGGTGGAATTTATTCACTGTGTGTGTAATGTTAATTACTAAGCATAAAAATATTTAACGAAAATTGTGGAATAGTTATAAAAGAAAGGGTGGAATTTATTCACTGTGTGTGTAATGTTAATTACTAAGCATTAAAATATTTAACGAAAAGAATTGTGGAATAGTTATAAAAGAAAGGGTGGAATTTATTCACTGTGTGCGTAATGTTAATTACTAGTTATAAAAATAATTAACGAAAAAAGAATTGTGTAATAGTTATAAACGAAGGGTGGAATTTATTCACTGTTTGCGCAATGTCAATTACTAAGCATTAAAATATTTAACGAAAAGAATTGTGGAATAGTTATAAAAGAAAGGGTGGAATTTATTCACTGTGTGCGTAATGTTAATTACTAGTTATAAAAATAATTAACGAAAAAAGAATTGTGTAATAGTTATAAACGAAGGGTGGAATTTATTCACTGTTTGCGCAATGTTAATTACTAAGCATAAAAATATTTAACGAAAATTGTGGAATAGTTATAAAAGAAAGGGTGGAATTTATTCACTGTGTGCGTAATGTTAATTACTAGTTATAAAAATAATTAACGAAAAAAGAATTGTGTAATAGTTATAAACGAAGGGTGGAATTTATTCACTGTTTGCGCAATGTCAATTACTAAGCATTAAAATATTTAACGAAAAGAATTGTGGAATAGTTATAAAAGAAAGGGTGGAATTTATTCACTGTGTGCGTAATGTTAATTACTAGTTATAAAAATAATTAACGAAAAAAGAATTGTGTAATAGTTATAAACGAAGGGTGGAATTTATTCACTGTTTGCGCAATGTTAATTACTAAGCATAAAAATATTTAACGAAAATTGTGGAATAGTTATAAAAGAAAGGGTGGAATTTATTCACTGTGTGCGTAATGTTAATTACTAGTTATAAAAATAATTAACGAAAAAAGAATTGTGTAATAGTTATAAACGAAGGGTGGAATTTATTCACTGTTTGCGCAATGTCAATTACTAAGCATTAAAATATTTAACGAAAAGAATTGTGGAATAGTTATAAAAGAAAGGGTGGAATTTATTCACTGTGTGCGTAATGTTAGTTACTAGTTATAAAAATAATTAACGAAAAAAGAATTGTGTAATAGTTATAAACGAAGGGTGGAATTTATTCACTGTTTGCGCAATGTTAATTACTAAGCATAAAAATATTTAACGAAAATTGTGGAATAGTTATAAAAGAAAGGGTGGAATTTATTCACTGTGTGCGTAATGTTAATTACTAGTTATAAAAATAATTAACGAAAAAAGAATTGTGTAATAGTTATAAACGAAGGGTGGAATTTATTCACTGTTTGCGCAATGTCAATTACTAAGCATTAAAATATTTAACGAAAAGAATTGTGGAATAGTTATAAAAGAAAGGGTGGAATTTATTCACTGTGTGCGTAATGTTAATTACTAATTATAAAAATATTTAACGAAAAGAATTGTGGAATAGTTATAAAAGAAAGGGTGGAATTTATTCACTGTGTGTGTAATGTTAATTACTAAGCATAAAAATATTTAACGAAAATTGTGGAATAGTTATAAAAGAAAGGGTGGAATTTATTCACTGTGTGCGTAATGTTAATTACTAGTTATAAAAATAATTAACGAAAAAAGAATTGTGTAATAGTTATAAACGAAGGGTAGAATTTATTCACTGTTTGCGCAATGTCAATTACTAAGCATAAAAATATTTAACGAAAAGAATTGTGGAATAGTTATAAACGAAGGGTGGAATTTATTCACTGTGTGCGCAATGTTAATTACTAGTTATAAAAAAATAAATAACAAGTAAAAATAATTGTATCCAAGAATAAAAACAATTAATACATTGTTTAATAGAATAAAAATAAGTAATAAAGAAAACAGAGTTGTTTAATATAAACAAATAAAAATATATGAAAAAAAAGAAGGAGAAGGATTAAATAGTGTATATTTTTGAACATAAGGAAAAGAGTGCTATATGACAAAAACTGAAGGGTGCTCTATAAGTTGGTAAGTGGCTTAAAGATATTGAAAGACAAAAGATATATATATATATATATATATATATATACATATTAATAAATATAAACAGTGAATAAAAAAAAAAAGAATATAACAATTGAATTAAATCAATTAAATTAAATCAATTAAGACAATTAAACATAATATAACAAATTTATATAATAACCCCAAAAATATTATATAACAATTGGCGCAGCCGGTAGGATCTGGGTGCGCAAACAACAAAG
The DNA here is from genome assembly GCA_949987705.1 of Thereva unica. Lineage (NCBI taxonomy): Eukaryota > Metazoa > Arthropoda > Insecta > Diptera > Therevidae > Thereva > Thereva unica. The sequence goes on along the minus strand of OX465281.1, from coordinate 164,303,296 downwards.
GTGTTAATACTGCTGGTCAAGGCTCCATTGACCTCCAACCCAAGGCTGAGCCTAACTTGGGGGCAGTATTAGCGTCTAACTACAGCGCATAAAATATCCCAGATCCTCCACGAATCCTCGCTCGGGGGTGTACAACCACGGTGCCTCTGCTCCAGGCGAGCACGCGCTCACCCCCCTAAAGTTTCTACATCGCGGGACTTTTAGTGGGCTTCATCCCTGCCCAGGAGACGCCCTATGTCAGAGGGCCAACAAGGGGAAAACAACAACACCAAGACTCCCCCACCGAAGGACCACCAAACACCAGCCAGGGACTTAACCACACCAGGCCCCTCTACTTCATCAGGAGCCACCGACACCCCAGCGTCCTGCCAGGGGACCCAACGAGGGATCACCTCGACACCAATATCAACACAGCAATCAACAACCACCCCATCAGAAACACCCCAAACATCCCCCAGACGTCTCCGAAGTGGAACCATCTTAGGAGAAGGAGAGAAACAAGTAGGTTTAACTTCAAGATTAGAATACATACTTAAGCGGGCGCAGGAGACAGGAAAATTTAATATAGTACATTTTGAGGCCGTGGATAAACAAATCCAAAGGGCCAGCATAGAAAGAAAGGCTAAAGTCGAAGCATTCAAAGAGGAGGCCCTAAAATTTAAACAGGACCTCCTCAATTTCAAAAATAGTCTCCCACGCCCCCTTGAGGTAGTAGATACGGTTAGCATAGAAGATAGGGACCATTGTGAAAGTAAAGATAACACTGAACCGCCTGAGCCCGATTACGCGCCCATAGACCTTCTCGCGGATTGGGTCGATCTATCAACCCGATCCTTGTCCCTCCTAGAGGAAGAGGAGGCAACCTTTTAAGACAGTCGTCTTGTTAAATCATTACTACAAAAAGAATTTCCTACAGCCATGGCCGACGAATATATTAAAGTCGCCAAATTAACGGCTCAACTAGTCCCTCTTTTCTCTGGCGGCCAAAACCCGACGATGGCAACGGAACTACAAATGTTCCTAGGCTGTTGCCGACGGGTACTACAGTGCCTGACAGAACAAGAAAAGGCCGCCTTTATTCAAATTTATCCAACTAGGCTTCGGGGAGAGGCCTATCAACTGATTGCCTCCTCCCAACCTGCCACTTTTGAGGAGGCAGAAAACCTCCTAAACAGGACCTATCTTCCCAGAGAAACATATCAAGAACTGGTCAATAAATTAATTCAATTACGCCAGTTCCCCTTAGAGCCGCTCACGGCCTATACCACTAGGATCAAACAGCAGTTGTCACTATGCGAAGAGGCGGCCACCACTAAATATGGTGCGATGGCAGCACCGGCCGTAAAGGCCCAACTGCAAGATTTCGCAAAAAATGCCCTGCGGAGTGGGGTTACCAACCCCCACCTCTGCCAGTACCTACTAACTCTGGGAGAGGATACACTTGACAGCCTAACCCAAAAGGCACTAGATATGGAGAAGCTGCAACAAAATTCTATGTATTCCTCCTATCAAATGACAGTGCCTCAACCGGCATACAACCCTTATGGACAAACAGTCCCTATCCCTAAGTCGGAAAACATTTACCAAATGACCCTAACAAATACGCCAAACCAACACACTCAGTACACCGCCCCGCCCGCACCAACCATGCCGCAAACAACACTCCAAAGCCCGATAAGCCCACAGGTAATGTACACAACATACGCCCCACCCACAAACCCAGCAAACACAATACAAACAATACCGCCGGCGCCACTACAAAGCGCCAACCAAGTAACAACTATAAGCCCCGTTCCAAATAATGAAAATAAACCCTTAAACATCACCTGTAGCTATTGCAGAAACAGAGGGCATACTTATGCAGACTGTTTAAAACGTAAAAACACGCCCTTCTGCATAATTTGCCGGTCCAACTCGCACGACGCGAGGGACTGCCCCCAACCAGTTGAGCCTCCAAGGTCCTCATATAATAACAATAATAATCGTTACCGAAACCAGGGGACTTCATATAATAATAATAATAATAATAATAATCGCTACTCCAACCAACGGTCTCAGTTCCAAGGTAACAATCGTTACCCAGACCCGCGGTCACAGCAAACGGGTAATTACCGCTACCCCGACCAACAACCCTCCAACCAGGGTGCTAACCGACAACCAACCAACCGACCCATGAATAATGGATCCAACCAACCTAATGGCCGTCAACAAACAGCCAATAACACAAGGTCGGTGTTCAATATTAGATGTAGATGTGATTTCTGCCACAGACGTGGCCACACGGTGGATGACTGTCACCAAAGACAGCGCTGGGAATCACAACAAGCGGGAAACTCCCCGCAGTCGGACCAAGAAACCCCGGCCCGACAATAAACCCTCAAAATAGTACTAAAGGGGGGCCTCATGCGCCCGAACCAAGTGTTCCACTCGTCACTCTTCCTCTAGACATAAGCCTTAACGGCAAAGCCGACCTAGCAGTGGACACCGGCGCTGAGGTCAGTATACTAAAACATAAAAAACTAAAGGATCCCAACTTACCAGATCCCACTAAAAGATGTACACTAGAAACGCCATACGGCAAAGGACAAACATTAGGGAGCTGTCAGGGGAACATCATTCTAAACACCCCCCTCCCATGCACCTTCCAAATTGTGCAAAATACACAAGAAATTCCTAACGATGGTCTGTTAGGAAACGACTTTCTTTCCAAAAACTGTAACGTCGAAGGCCCAAACCAAACACTGCGATTTCCTCGCACGGAAATCAACCCAGTAGAAATTGCAATTCCATTACGCAATGGATCCGCCAAGTCAAACACTAGAGAGCAGCAGGAGCAAACCCAAACTAGGGAATCTCAACTCGTAGTAGCCGAGATAAACCCCGGTGGTGTCTCCCAGGTAGCCTCAGAGAGGAATACCAGCTGCCTATCTCTAGATGGTTCAAGGTTGGAAAACAACTCCAACGACTATGAGGCCAATTCAGGCAAATATAACGTGGCATTGGAGAAATCCATTCGCCTACCAAGCCGGTCTCAAATGATGGTCCCCATTCCCCTAAGATTAGAGGAGGAAATGCTCTGTGAATCTTACGAGCCGAGCGAAGGAGTATTCCTCGCCAATTCCCTCTTGCCAGCTGGAACAAAAACAGTGTATGTTGGTCTCATCAACGTTAACACCCAACCAGTAGTCCTGACGAGCCTATCCCTTACGCTCGCCCCAATCAAAGACTACACGACTATTCACCTAGCCTCTAACAACAACCCTAAGTCTCCAACAAATACTAATGACGTATGTGAGTATCTTACAGGCTCTGAACCAGACGGTCTCAGGAACGCCAGTACCCCATCGTCATCTAACGCAAGACTCCAAAGTATGCCCAATAATGGTGCAATCCCGCAAGGTATACCCCAGGGAAAAAGGGCAAAAGTGAAGTTGGGAACGAATGAAAAGGAAATCGATTCCATCCGTCATCTACGATACATATTCCCGGACCAAGAGGATCCGGACCTTGAGCGTGAAACGCGCCTCAAACAGCTAGACGAGGAACTCAGCCTCGACCACCCTCTAACGGCCGACGAGAAGCGGTCCATACGGGATCTTTGTTACGAATATGCCGACATATTCCACTTAAAAGGGGACAAGCTAACCTACACGGAAGCTCTAAGACATGAGATCCCCATGGTCTACGACCAATTTATTAACCAAAAAATGTATAGATTGCCCGAAACGCAAAGGCAAGTCATAAATGACCAATTGAAAGAGATGTTGGACAACGATATTGTTCAACCCAGCAAAAGTCCTTGGAACTCACCCCTCCTAGTGGTACCGAAAAAACCGGGCCCCGACGGTGAGAAAAAATGGCGCGTAGTTGTGGATTTCCGCAAAATTAATGAAAAGACAATAGGTGATGCGTATCCCTTACCAAGAATCGAGGACATCCTAGACCAGCTCGGTCACTCGAGATACTTCTCTACCCTCGACTTGGCCAGTGGTTACCACCAGGTACTAGTGGAACCACAGGATCGCCCCAAGACGGCCTTTAGCACGAACTATGGCCATTATGAGTTCAAACGTATGCCGTTCGGGTTAAAAGGTGCCCCGGCTACGTTTCAGCGACTAATGAATTATGTCCTTACTGGTCTACAAGGCCTCGAATGCTTCGTCTACCTAGATGACATAGTCATCTATGGTAAGAACCTTGAGGACCATAATTCCAAGCTACGACGCATATTCGACCGGTTGAGGGAAAACAACCTCAAATTGCAACCGGAGAAATGCCAATTTTTGAAAAAGGAAGTAGTCTACCTGGGTCATGTATGTTCTGAAAAGGGAGCCCTACCAGACCCCAGAAAAACGGAGTGTGTCCAAAACTTCCCGGCGCCCCGTACCGTCAGGCAAGTCCAGTCCTTCTTGGGCCTTGCCAACTACTATAGAAAATTCATCCCAGAATTTTCTAAGATCGTACGCCCCCTAACCAATTTGCTAAGAAAGGGCGTGAAATTTTCATGGACGCCAAAATGCGAGGAAGCATTTCAAACGGTGAAGCGTTCTTTAGTCTCCCCACCACTGCTGATATACCCTGATTTCGAAAAACCGTTCAATCTAACAACGGACGCCAGCAGTGAGGCACTCGGAGCAGTGCTCTCTCAAGGAATCGTAGGCCAAGACCAGCCCATAGCTTATGCAAGTCGCACTCTAAACAAGGCGGAGCGCAATTACTCCACCATCGAAAAGGAGCTGCTAGCCATAGTATGGGCTGTTAAAAACTTCAGGTGTTACTTAATGGGTCGAAAGTTTACGGTCTATACAGATCATAAACCTCTCAAGGGAGTCTTCAACGTCAAGGACCCCACAACTCGACTCGTTAGGTTTCACCATAAACTGTCCGAATACGATTACCAAATTGAGTATAAACCGGGTAAATACAATACGAATGCTGATGCTCTCAGCCGGATTCCCCAAAGAGCAGAAGAGCCCAATACCTTCACGGTGGAAGCTCTAATTCACCAACCTGGTGTACCCCTAACTATATCGCCCGAGAGAAACGGGAATACATTGCCTCCTAGTGAACGACCGAAACAATGCAACGCGGTCACTAGGGCTCAGGCACAAAAAATGCAGGATGAGGAAAAAGACGAACTCGTTCCAACTGCAGAAGCCCCCAATACCGACGAAGGGCCTAAAGAAATAGACTTGGAAACGGAAATTCCCCAACCCGTCGAAGCCTCCAAAGATAGCTCCAGCGAGCTACGAAGGAAAGTTGAAGTGATTACAAGTCCCGAAGAAATCACTACAATACTAAAAGACTACCACGACTCCCCTTTCGGCGGACACCAGGGAGTCGTTAAGACATATAATCGCGTACGTCGTAAATATTGGTGGAGACACATGTTCCGCGATATCACTCGCTACATAAGAAGGTGCAAGAAATGTCAAACCATGAAGGCCTCTAGACAATTCCGAATGCCCATGGTTATTACAGACATAGCAGAAAAGCCCTTCGAAAAAGTCTATTTAGACGTAGTAGGTCCCCTGGAAGAAACCCATTCCGGAAATAAATACATCCTAACCTTCCAGGATAACCTGACAAAATTCGTCGACTGGTATGCCATTCCCAATGGGGAAGCCCAAACGATAGCACAAATTTTCTTCGACGAAATCGTCACGCGCTATCGCATACCCAAACAAATAGTCACCGACCAGGGATCAAATTTCCTGAGTGACCTCTTCAAGGGCGTGTGTAGGCTCTTAAAAGTTAAAAAACTTCAGACCTCAGCCTACCACCCACAATCCAATGGCGCGCTAGAACGAGCTCATAGACCTCTGATCGAGTACCTACGTACCATAGTAGATGAGAGCCCAAACAATTGGGACCAGTTTCTGCGCACGGCAGCGTTCGTGTACAATAATAGCGTACACGAGGGGACCAAACTTACCCCCATGGACTGCCTATATGGTTTCATTGCCGACGTCCCGTCCAACCTTAAACGCAACCCGGAGCCACTTTACAACCACGAGAGTTACTACCACCAACTCCGGTATAAGTTGCAAAAATCTTATGCCCTAGCCCGCAAGAACCTTCTTGCTAGCAAAAACCGCTCCAAGGCATATTATGATGGGAACGTACGCCCACTCACACTCCACGTAGGGGACAAAGTCCTCCTACGTAACGAAGCTCGGAAGCATAAATTATCCCAAATCTGGGTCGGGCCCTATACAGTAGTGTCAGTCCCAAGCGCTGTAAACACTACCATCAAAATAAATAGGAGATTGGTCACCGTCCATAATAATCGCTTGAAACCGTTTTACGAAAATAAAACGTAACTCTACACCACCATTTAAGTCCTACCCTACTTTCCGGTAATAAAAGAAACTAACTTTAGCACCATCAACCTTGGAGTACCATCGATAACCTCCGATAATACCATAAAGTTATTCACAGGTAACGGTACGCGGTGCGGCCTCTAAGTAGATCCCACACATTACCAAGGGCCTCTTCCATACAATTAGTACAACCAGGGCCTGGGACCCCAATAACCATAGGGTAAATCGGGCCGCCATACCGCCATTCACCACGCCTCCTTATAATGCGTCACTACGCCTCACTCTACCAACCCACCCTCATACAAAAGGGTTGAAGAGATCGCCAGAAAAATCTCACCTGCGCTACGTCAATCCCATAAACTCCCCCTAGTTCGCGAGACGAGCCCAAAACCTTCACCACAAAGTACCCAAACAGAGAATCGCTCTACTTACTACGTTTCGTAGCGATTCTCTTATTCCAGGGGGGAAGGAATGTTACATACAGAATTTGTAAGGGTCTCTCTCGGTGAAAAACGGAGCCCTTAGACAAATTCCCATATACTTTCATACAGGGAGCCTTTTACATCAAATTCGCAGTTAATGAGTTTGATGCAATATGAGCTCCCTGCGAACAACAAATCCTAAACGGAAAATAATTATCTAATTTCCATTTTCAAATGTACAAAATTCCTTAACGGACAAATCTTCAACGTACAAAAATCCACTCCAACGGAAAATGTAACATTTCCAGACGTAACCTGACCCGCGCACATTTTGTGAGATTTGCAAGGTGCGCAATTACCTTTGCACCCTTCCCAAGCTTTTCTGGCAAACAGTGATCTTGACTTTGACTTTCTTGAACGTAATTTGACCCACCCAACAATAATCAAGCGCAACTTGCAATGCGCCGCGTGAGAAACGCGCGGTAAGCAAGTTGCGCAGGTGGGAACGAATCCAAGGGCGAGTTTTTCCCAGCCGGTGGACAATTTTTCCATGCCACCACCGGCGGGTGAAAATTTTAAGTAATTGAGTGTTGTTCTATCCACAAGCGGCGGCGGGCGCGTCGATAATTAGAAGTGTTGTCGAAACCACGATCGCCGGCGGGCGTATTCCTTTTTGCTAAATTCTCGGTTCTCGGTGGAACAATGTTAATTACTAATTATAAAAATATTTAACGAAAAGAATTGTGGAATAGTTATAAAAGAAAGGGTGGAATTTATTCACTGTGTGTGTAATGTTAATTACTAAGCATAAAAATATTTAACGAAAATTGTGGAATAGTTATAAAAGAAAGGGTGGAATTTATTCACTGTGTGCGTAATGTTAATTACTAGTTATAAAAATAATTAACGAAAAAAGAAGTGTGTAATAGTTATAAACGAAGGGTGGAATTTATTCACTGATTGCGCAATGTCAATTACTAAGCATTAAAATATTTAACGAAAAGAATTGTGGAATAGTTATAAAAGAAAGGGTGGAATTTATTCACTGTGTGTGTAATGTTAATTACTAAGCATAAAATTATTTAACGAAAATTGTGGAATAGTTATAAAAGAAAGGGTGGAATTTATTCACTGTGTGTGTAATGTTAATTACTAAGCATTAAAATATTTAACGAAAAGAATTGTGGAATAGTTATAAAAGAAAGGGTGGAATTTATTCACTGTGTGCGTAATGTTAATTACTAGTTATAAAAATAATTAACGAAAAAAGAATTGTGTAATAGTTATAAACGAAGGGTGGAATTTATTCACTGTTTGCGCAATGTCAATTACTAAGCATTAAAATATTTAACGAAAAGAATTGTGGAATAGTTATAAAAGAAAGGGTGGAATTTATTCACTGTGTGCGTAATGTTAATTACTAGTTATAAAAATAATTAACGAAAAAAGAATTGTGTAATAGTTATAAACGAAGGGTGGAATTTATTCACTGTTTGCGCAATGTTAATTACTAAGCATAAAAATATTTAACGAAAATTGTGGAATAGTTATAAAAGAAAGGGTGGAATTTATTCACTGTGTGCGTAATGTTAATTACTAGTTATAAAAATAATTAACGAAAAAAGAATTGTGTAATAGTTATAAACGAAGGGTGGAATTTATTCACTGTTTGCGCAATGTCAATTACTAAGCATTAAAATATTTAACGAAAAGAATTGTGGAATAGTTATAAAAGAAAGGGTGGAATTTATTCACTGTGTGCGTAATGTTAATTACTAGTTATAAAAATAATTAACGAAAAAAGAATTGTGTAATAGTTATAAACGAAGGGTGGAATTTATTCACTGTTTGCGCAATGTTAATTACTAAGCATAAAAATATTTAACGAAAATTGTGGAATAGTTATAAAAGAAAGGGTGGAATTTATTCACTGTGTGCGTAATGTTAATTACTAGTTATAAAAATAATTAACGAAAAAAGAATTGTGTAATAGTTATAAACGAAGGGTGGAATTTATTCACTGTTTGCGCAATGTCAATTACTAAGCATTAAAATATTTAACGAAAAGAATTGTGGAATAGTTATAAAAGAAAGGGTGGAATTTATTCACTGTGTGCGTAATGTTAATTACTAGTTATAAAAATAATTAACGAAAAAAGAATTGTGTAATAGTTATAAACGAAGGGTGGAATTTATTCACTGTTTGCGCAATGTTAATTACTAAGCATAAAAATATTTAACGAAAATTGTGGAATAGTTATAAAAGAAAGGGTGGAATTTATTCACTGTGTGCGTAATGTTAATTACTAGTTATAAAAATAATTAACGAAAAAAGAATTGTGTAATAGTTATAAACGAAGGGTGGAATTTATTCACTGTTTGCGCAATGTCAATTACTAAGCATTAAAATATTTAACGAAAAGAATTGTGGAATAGTTATAAAAGAAAGGGTGGAATTTATTCACTGTGTGCGTAATGTTAATTACTAATTATAAAAATATTTAACGAAAAGAATTGTGGAATAGTTATAAAAGAAAGGGTGGAATTTATTCACTGTGTGTGTAATGTTAATTACTAAGCATAAAAATATTTAACGAAAATTGTGGAATAGTTATAAAAGAAAGGGTGGAATTTATTCACTGTGTGCGTAATGTTAATTACTAGTTATAAAAATAATTAACGAAAAAAGAATTGTGTAATAGTTATAAACGAAGGGTAGAATTTATTCACTGTTTGCGCAATGTCAATTACTAAGCATAAAAATATTTAACGAAAAGAATTGTGGAATAGTTATAAACGAAGGGTGGAATTTATTCACTGTGTGCGCAATGTTAATTACTAGTTATAAAAAAATAAATAACAAGTAAAAATAATTGTATCCAAGAATAAAAACAATTAATACATTGTTTAATAGAATAAAAATAAGTAATAAAGAAAACAGAGTTGTTTAATATAAACAAATAAAAATATATGAAAAAAAAAGAAGGAGAAGGATTAAATAGTGTATATTTTTGAACATAAGGAAAAGAGTGCTATATGACAAAAACTGAAGGGTGCTCTATAAGTTGGTAAGTGGCTTAAAGATATTGAAAGACAAAAGATATATATATATATACATATTAATAAATATAAACAGTGAATAAAAAAAAAAGAATATAACAATTGAATTAAATCAATTAAATTAAATCAATTAAGACAATTAAACATAATATAACAAATTTATATAATAACCCCAAAAATATTATATAACAGTTGTTCTCTCAAACTCGGATCTATGGAAGCCCGTCGCCTGGAAGGAGGCCACCTGAGGCAGTAACACCTCCGCTGTCCCCGCCCAGATAGTCTCTTTTTAGCATTAAAATAGCTTAAGATTTATGTTTTATTAGGGGAGTAGGGTGGGCTTCCATAAACTCTTAACGCTTAACACATCTCGAGTCCATGGAACCCCTTCGCCTGGACGGGGGCCAGCTGAATCAACACTGCTTCTGCTAGCTCCTGCCCAGATAACTAGGCTAATTAGGCTAAGTAAGTTAAGTAGTCTAAGTTTTATTTTATACAAAAAAATATATATACATAGTTTCTAAGTTTTTACTTTCCAATAAATTTTCTTAGAAGTAAGCAAAAAATAAAATCAAGATCCTTAAAGGAAAAAAAAAAATTATAAGTTTTTAGCCGAAAGGCATAAGATAGATAAGATAGTGAGTAATTTAGAGCACCCGCTGAGGGTCAGTAAGTTAGATAGTTTAGACTAGGATAGAATAAGTAGCTTTAAGCATTAGCTACATTTTTAGTATGTTAGATATAAGATACGAAAATAAAAATGCTTAAAAAAAAAAAAAAAAAAAAGCTCCAATAATAAAAACAAAAATATACTAACAAAGCATGCTGCATCCCCTAATATCCGCAGTAACATTAATAAAATCATCAATTTCCAATCTAACAGTACTCCCGCCCCTACCCCTACCGTCTCTGCACTTGTTATCAAGGCAAGCGGTAGTTTGCCGAGTTCGTAAGGGCAAACAGCTAATGCCTTATTTACGCCTAAACATAGAACACAAGGTGTTTTTTTTATAAAATTATGCGATTTATCACCTTTTTATAAGCAATATAAGTAATTTTTCATTTGTAACCGATAACCAAAATATAAATAATTTATTATTCCCTGAGTTTTTTTTCCTATCATTCTTCGTTTTCTTTATTTTTACATTTTTTACATTTCGAATCGAACTTTTTTCTTCTCCTTCAGTCTAAAAAAGTGGGTACTCAAAATTATTCTGTCAGATGGCGCTCTAAGTTATTTCAATTGCTCAATAAATGAGATGGTGCTACTAGTTAGTCGAAAAGTGTTTACTCGAACTGTTGATGCTAGATGGCATTAGATGATTAACAAAATGTATTCATTTAAAGTGGTTAGTCGCAACTATGGTATCAGATTGCGTTAGGTACTATAAAAAACATGTAGTTCACAGTACAAATGTACAGTAAAATTTTGAAATACTGAATGCCGAGATCGTAATCGTAATTTATTTATAAAACTATGACATATTCGTTACAAGTTAGTCAAATCCAGCACTGTTGATGTCAAATAGCATTTCCTATCATTTCGATGATAAACAAAAAGTGTACGCATGGTACGCGTCTCAAGAGGGCGGATTACCATTTTCTTCACAACCCCCTCGACATGGGTATCAAATGAAACGGTATGATAAGTAGAATACAATAAGCAATATAGTATACTCAATAAAAAGTTAGATCCACCGAGGCCACCTCAAGAGGACGCAGTACCATTTTCTTCACAATCCCCTCGACATGGGTATCAAACGAAAGGGTATGATAAGTAGAATACAAAAAGCTATGTCTTTATATCCATGGCGGCCGTCTCAAGAGGGCGGACTACCATTTCTTCACCACCACCTCGACATAGGTATAAATTGAAAGGGTATCATAAGTAGAATACCATAAGCGATATAATATACTCAATATCTGGTTAGATCCATGGCGGTCATCTCAAGAGGGCGGGTTACCATTTTCTTCTCAACCCCCTCGACATGGGTATGAAATGAAAGGGTATAATAAGTAGAATACAAGAAGCGATATAGTATACTCAATAAAAAGTTAGATCCACCGAGGCCACCTCAAGAGGACGCATTACCATTTTCTTCACAACCCCCTCGACATGGGTATCAAACGAAAGGGTATGATAAGTAGAATACAATAAGCTATGTCTTTATATCCATGGCGGCCGTCTCAAGAGGGCGGACTACCATTTCTTCACCACCACCTCGACATAGGTATCAATTGAAAGGGTATCATAAGTAGAATACCATAAGCGATATAATATACTCAATATCTGGTTAGATCCATGGCGGTCATCCCAAGAGGGCGGATTACCATTTTCTTCACAACCCCTCGACATGGGTATCAAATGAAAGGGTATGATAAGTAGAAGACAATAAGCAATATAGTATACCCAATAAATAGTTAGATCCACCGAGGCCACCTCAAGAGAACGCATTACCATTTTCTTCACAACCCCCTCGACATGGGTATCAAATGAAAGGGTATGATAAGTAGAATACAATAAGCTATGTCTTTATATCCATGGCGGCTGTCTCAAGAGGGCGGACTACCATTTCTTCACCACCACCTCGACATAGGTATAAATTGAAAGGGTATCATAAGTAGAATACCATAAGCGATATAATATACTCAATATCTGGTTAGATCCATGGCTGTCATCTCAAGAGGGCGGATTACCATTTTCTTCTCAACCTCCTCGACATGGGTATCAAATGAAAGGGTATGATAAGTAGAATACAATAAGCAATATAGTATACTCAATAAATAGTTAGATCCACCGAGGCCACCTCAAGAGGACGCAGTACCATTTTCTACACAACCCCCACGACATGGGTATCAAATGAAAGGGTATCTTAAGTAGAAGACAATAAGCAATATAGTATACTCAATATCTGGTTAGATCCACGGCGGTCATCTCAAGAGGGCGGATTACCATTTTCTTTACAACCCCTTCGACATGGGTATCAAATGAATGGGTATGATAAGTAGAATACAATAAGCTATGTCTTTATATCCATGGCCCTCCGATGCCCGGGCAAGGTCGGAGAGTACAAGTGCCTTATCCTGGTAAGCGGCTCTGGCAGGATGGACCCCTCTTTCCGCACTACTCGTGGGACTTTTATGGAAAATAAAAACCCTAAAAAACCAATCGCCTCCAGTTCGGGGGCTCCCAATAAAACTAAACCTACTGCCTGCAAGGGCAGTAAGGTGAGTAAAAGGGAAAAAGGAGCTTTAGACTCTAATCCGGAGCTCCCCATTCCCTCCAAGCCAACTGCTTCAACAGAAGCAGGCCCTTCAACTGCACTCGTGCAGTCTCCTGGTGCCTCTAAGGAGGCTAAAAAAACTAAAATGCCTGGCTCTAAAGGTGCTCCATCAAGGGTGTACTACCAAGAGCTACGCAGCGCCCAGAGAATCCTTGCCCGATACAAGGGAGTTGCGGAGGGTGGACTCACCGAGAAGCAGCAAGCTTCGATAAGGTGGGCGACGCGGGTCGCCGGCGAGCAAACTTCGCAAACTGGCAACCCAGCCCCAAAGCGTCAGAGGTCCCTAGAGGAACCTAATCACCCTGAGGCTAAACGTAGCAGGAACACTTCCATACTTCCTGCTACTACTAAAACCTACAGCCAAGTGCTGGAAGGTCAGATCGTTATCGCCGTCATCGACGAAAACGATCCAGATGGCACCATTCTGCCTGATAAATGGAGGAAACTTGAGGTCAGGCTCGCGACGATTTTCCTCCCAATACTTCAGGAGCATCCTGGCACTGCTCCTCACTGTCGCGATAGCGGATGGTTTCAGGGCCGCGTGAAGCTCATCGCTTGTGCCGATCAGAGATCTGTCGATCTCTACAAAATAGCAATATCCAGAATTGGGGAAGCATGGCCAGGCGCCAAACTCAAGGTTGTTAGGAGGGAGGAAATCCCGAATCGGCCAAGAGCGCGTTCCTGGATCCCAGCAGAACCAGCCGAGCCTCAGGCTATTCTGGATATCATTCGGTTGAGTAACCCACAGCTACAGACGTCTTCGTGGAGGATTACGAAACTGGAGGACCCTAAAGGCGACGGCCGAGCGGTTACATTAGTAATTAGCGAGGAGTCGCTGGGACCTTTGGCGAAATCTGAATGCGTCATAAGCTATGGGTTTTCTTCAATCACCCTGAGGCTTTACAAAAAAGATTCTTTGCCCCAGAGTGGAACTGCTCCACCTATGGCTCCAGATGGTGAGCCCTCAGGCACTGCGGGTGACACAGGTACGGATGTTTCTGATTCCAACGTGCCTGGCACTGCGGGTGACACAGGTACGCAAGTAGCTGAACCCAATGTACCTAGTATTGCGGATGACACAGGAACAGGAGTAGCTGATCCTAAGGTGCCTGAGGATACTCACCTACCAACCCTGGGTTCAAACGACCCTCTCTTATCCTCTGAGGATTCCAACTTCTCAGTTCCTTCGCCGTCAAGGACGGAGGATGAACTGGGTGACTTTGCCCAACTTCTTTCGGTGGGAGATGATGATATTACTCTCACACCGGAAGAGGACGAGGCTGATATTACGGTGATCGAGACTGATCCCACTACTCCCAACCACGATGTTGAGAGTAGCGCAGATTAATCTCCATCACAGCAAGGCTGCATCCGCCAGCCTATGCTTACGCCTTTCTAAGGCCGATATAGATGTCGTCCTGGTACAAGAGCCTTGGATCGTCCGGGGCCTTGTATGCGGAATCAGGACTCCTAAATACAGGTTGCTGTATCCCAGAAATGGGGGAGGTAAGCCAAGAACCTGTTTAATTGTTAAAAATGATCTTAACTCTTTTATGTTGTCTGAATTTAGCAATGCTGATAATGTACTGGCCTGCTTGGACAACAGGAAAGGCGGTAGGCCTACTTGGATTGGATCTGTCTACCTACCATACGAGGAAAATTTGGACAGCTCCAGTCTCTTTGTTGCCGCAAAAGAAGCGGCTAGTCGTGGAGCCAGCCTCATCGTTGGATGTGATGCGAATGCTCACAACACCGTTTGGGGCAGCTCTGATACAAATATAAGAGGTGAGTTGCTCTTTGATTTATTACTCCAACACAATCTCTTGCTATGCAATAGGGGAAATGAACCCACGTTCATCACAAGGGTAAGACAAGAAGTCTTGGATATTACCCTTGTTTCCCCAGATCTGCTCAACCGTGTGGAAAACTGGAGAGTATCCAGTGAACACTCTTTTTCTGACCACAGAGTCATCCTTTTTAATATCAATATGTACCCAACTGTGAAGAAGGCCCCTGGTTACAGGAATGTCCGGAACACAGACTGGGTCATATACAGACAAGTAGTGGAAAGATCCCTCCCTGAGGATGTTCCCACCCACCCTTGGAATGCTGAAGATCTCGAACATCAAGTGACAAATCTCAGTAACCTCCTGAATAACGCATTAGAAGCAGCCTGTCCCATTAGGAAATATGGGGGTAAAACCAAACCCCCTTGGTGGAACAGCAGACTTCTCAAACTAAGGTCTGAAAGCAGAAAGGCCTTCAATAAGGCCAAATGGTCTAATTTGGCTTCGGACTGGGACAACTACAAAAGTCGTCTCAGGGAGTTCAAATACGAACTGCGAAACTCAAAAAGGGAATCCTGGAAAACCTTTTGTGCGACAATAGAAGGTTTTTCAGATGCCGCAAGAATGAGAAAAGTTCTCTCGAAAAGCCCAATGTGCCAAGAAATGCTGCAACAAGCAGACGGTACATGGACCACAAGTAGTCAGGAGTCACTGAAACTCCTACTCGATACTCACTTTCCTGGCTCAACATCTCTTGCTGCATCTGCAGAAACAGGTTTTGAGGGCCCAGCTAGCACACATAATTTAGGCACCATTGACAGATTGATAAACAGAGATCTACTCCTGTGGTCCATAGAAGGCTTCATGCCTTATAAAACACCGGGACCAGATGGAATTTATCCCATTGAAATTCAGAAAGTCAGTGACCTAATTCTGAATTGGCTCGCAGCCATCTATAGGAGCTCCCTTAGCCTAAGCTACATTCCAACATCCTGGAGAGTAGCGAAGGTAGCTTTCATTCCGAAAGCGGGTAAAATCTCCTACCACAATCCAAAAGACTTGAGACCTATATGTCTCACATCCTTTCTCCTCAAGATACTAGAAAGACTTGTGGAGATCCATGTTAAGCAAAGCATTGATAAAAAACTGCTTTCTCCCTCGCAGCATGCCTACACGAAAGGTAAATCAGTAGACACTGCTCTCCACTCTCTGGTAGCGGTCATTGAAAGATCCCTTGAATTCAAGGAATTCACGTTGGCTGCTTTCCTAGATATTGAAGGTGCTTTCAACAATGTTGAACCCTCTGCGGTCACGAGGGCACTCCAGCGTCTGAATGTTGATGGGTGCTCCAGGTCCTTTATTGATCAGTTGCTAGGGTGCAGGGTCATAAAGTCTAGCCTGGGGCTTTCGGAAGAAGTCAGACGGGTTAAAAGAGGCACACCACAAGGTGGGGTCTTATCGCCGCTCCTTTGGAATATGACAGTTAATGAAGTATTGATAACTCTAAAGGAGTCTGGGTGCACCACGGTGGCCTATGCTGATGATATTGTGCTGGTGGTGACCGGCAAGTACATCTCAACAATAAGAGATATAATGCAACAAGCATTGAATACTCTTTCTCATTGGGCCACTACAAAGGGTCTAGGCGTCAACCCAACCAAGACTGAAGTAGTGCTCTTTACAAAGAAGCATAGACTTCCCAATTTTCCTCCTTTAAGACTCTGTAATGAAACACTGCATATAAAGGAGGATGCGAAATTTCTAGGTCTCATACTCGATAGGAAACTAACGTGGAGACCGAATCTTATAGAAAGAGCAAATAAGGCCAAAACAGCTCTCTTCCTATGCCAGAAAACGATCGGAGTCAACTGGGGCCTTAAACCCCGCATCGTCCACTGGCTCTATACAGCCGTAATCAGACCTATACTTATGCATGGCATATCGGTATGGTGGACTGCATTACAGAAGATTACGTATCGCAAGATACTGGAAAGGGTCCAAAGAACAGCTGAGCTGTGTATCAGTGGTGCAATGAGAAGCACCCCTACAGCTGCGCTGGATGTCTTATTGCATCTTACCCCTTTGGATATACACGCCGAGCAAATGGCAGCCTGGACGGCTGCCAGGACAAAGGCTTCTCTTGGATGGACTCCATACTCATATGGCCATTCATCCATCCTTAGGAAATTCGCCATCACTGCGAACAACCTAGATTATACTACACCTACGTGGACCTTGGAGAAAGGTTTCAATACCATCATTCCGGCCAGAGATGACTGGACAGATGGTGTTATCCCAACTGGGTCATTATGTATTTTCACAGATGGCTCAAAAATTGGGAATAATGTAGGCTCTGGTATCTTTTCCGAGGCATTAAATATAAATACCTCTCTTCGTCTACCCGATCACTGCAGCGTCTTCCAAGCGGAAGTCACTGCGATCTGGGAGGCTCTCGAATGGCTGAAGATAAATAATATATCTCATAAGAATATATGTATTCTATCGGATAGCCAGGCGGCCCTCAAGGCTCTTAATTCTGTCGTCACAACATCCACGACTCTTCTGAACTGCCGCAGGTCTCTGTGTGAGACTGCCACTCAGTTTGATATAACACTGTGTTGGGTTCCTGGACACAGTGGGATTAGGGGAAACTGTAGGGCAGATGAGCTTGCTAGACAGGGAACCGAAGTGGAAAGGACACCCCACTTAACCCGAATGGGAATGCCCTTAGCCACCTATAAACTAGCTGTGAGAAAAATCAGCTTAGCTCGAGCCGGGCTGAGATGGACCACAGCAACGGTTTGTCGCACTCTTCATGCAATGTGGCCAACTTTGGACGCAAAGCGTTCAAAATCTCTGGTTCAGTTGAACAAAAAGGAGATAAGCCACGTGGTAAGGGTGCTGACTGGTCACTGTCCCTTCGGCCCACACGCCGAAAGATTAGGACTCCCCCACAACGACTTATGTAGAAGTTGTGGTAATGAAGAAGAGGAAGAAACTGTCTCCCATCTTCTCTGTACATGTCCCGCCCTAGCAAGGAAAAGAGGGACTCTACTTGGCTCACCTTTCCTTGACGGATTGAGCGAGCTGCAAAATATTGGTGTCTCTAGACTCTGTCGCTTTATTAAAAGCTCGAAATGGCTTGAAATGGCCTGAACTATGTCCCAATACCAGAATGGCATCACAATGGGCCCAATGGCGTGCCTAAGTGGGCTCCCTGGTGGGGGCAGCCATTTCAACCTAACCTAACCTATATCCATGGCGGCCGTCTCAAGAGGGCGGACTACCATTTCTTCGCCACCACCTCGACATAGGTATCAATTGAAAGGGTATCATAAGTAGAATACCATAAGCGATATAATATACTCAATATCTGGTTAGATCCATGGCGGTCATCTCAAGAGGGCGGATTACCATTTTCTTCACAACCCCCTCGACATGGGTATCAAATGAAAGGGTATGATAAGTAGAATACAATAAGCAATATAGTATACTCAATAAATAGTTAGATCCACCGAGGCCACCTCAAGAGGACGCATTACCATTCTCTTCACAACCCCCTCGACATGGCAACTTATTGATCATGAATTTGGAAAACGAGTAACCCTGAGTGGTCAATGTAAAAATTGTTCGTACACTCAAAAGATTCGTAAATTGGAAATGATTTCGGCAGCACTTGTTCTCATAATACAATTGAAATTATTCGAACTGAAAAATAAAAAGTTTATTAAAATTGAGCAATGCGATATCAAAGCTGTCACTTCTGCAAAATTGCATATAGAAGGTCCAAATTATAAAGTGATTAGTGCTATATTCCATACAGGAACACTCGAACAAGGTCATTACATCAGCATGTTGAAACAAAAATCGAGCTGGTTATGGATCAATGATTCCATAGTGCAGAAAAAATCTTGGCCGAGAAACTCAAAAGGAGCTTATGTTTTTTTTTTACAAAGACAATAATATTAGTTTGAATTCCTGCATTTTGCTATTTTGTTATTACCTACTTATAAAATAAATAAAAAAATATAATGAACAATTAAATACATAATATTTCTTTATACAGAAGATTATTTACTTTTATTTTAGAATGTATTAAAACAAAAAAGAGTGATATCCCACCAAAAAAACATTAAAAATGTGAATTAGAAGTTCGTGGGCGCGGAAATTATTTATTGGGACAGTTTAAAACACACTTATAACAAAAAGAAGTGATATGGATAAGTCAAGATGTATCGTTAATAGCATGAAATAATTAAACACGTGCATTTACGAACGAATTCAAAGGAATTATACAACTGCCAATTTTTATTTAAAACTCAAAAAAGTAAGTATTATTATAATACTTTATTGAGTTTTAAATAAAAATTGGCAGTTGTATAATTCCTTTGAATTCGTTCGTAAATGCACGTGTTTAATTATTTCATGCTATTAACGATACATCTTGACTTATCCATATCACTTCTTTTTGTTATAAGTGTGTTTTAAACTGTCTCAATAAATAATTTCCGCGCCCACGAACTTCTAATTCACATTTTTAATGTTTTTTTGGTGGGATAATTTTAACTCACCAATTGTTAAGTTTCAAAACAACACAATGTTATTTTTTTGGTTTATAATCGTTAGTTAATTCAAAGTTAGGTTAAAGCTAGAGGACAAACACTTGATGACAACAATTATCAAAAGGCCCTTTGAGGACGGATAATCCTCCGTTATACTATATAAACATATTTAACATATAAATCTATTTAAATAATCCGTCTTGCCTTTTTATTTTCTTCAAATTATTTATTACAAATAAACGTATCTAATTGGGCTTATTACCTCAGCTGATGGTTTTTTTTTTAATTTTTATAAACGTATTATTTTTTACATAAAATACTTAGGGCACTAGATTGTTTGGTCACATATAAAACTCGTAGTTACTTTGTCAGGTAACTATATAAACACTTTTCCTTTAAGTCTAACCGAATGAAAATAACATTCTTTCTAAATTTAACGAAGTATTTTTATACAATACAATATTAATTTTTTATTATGAACCTTTATCCATAAACACTTGTTTTTTATCGTAACATTGTTGAACTTATTTATATATATGTATATTATTATTCAAGGGCATTTAACAAAAATTTGGAAGCACAACAACGCGCGCACGCCCTTCTTATCATGTCAGGGAAACTACTATTGAATAACTTTATTATAAATTTTTCACTATTTAAAGTTATGTTTTTATTATATTATATACTATACACAAGTGTAATTTTATCAAAAACTTTAACAGATATCCATGGCGGAAATTTCTTTGAACTTGAATAACTTTACTATAAATCTTTCACTATTTAATATTATATTTTTATTATATTATATACTATACACAAGTGCAATTTCTTTGAACCTGAATAACTTTACTATAAATCTATCATTATTTAATATTATATTTTTATTATATTACACACCACACACAAGTGTAACTTTATCAAAAACTTTAACAGATATCCAAAAGGCGGAAATTTCCTTGAACAGACACCCAGAAGGAGCAAACTTCTTTGAAGAGATATCCAGAAGGAGGAAGTTTCTTTGAACCGTTTCGCGCAAAAATCAAAATTTTACTACCGATTTGCCCGCCACCAGTTATCGTTCAAACAACACTCTTTTTTTAACGCAAAAAAATCAATCGCCGCCGAACGTAGTTCAGAGAAAAACTTAATTAATTAAAGTCGCGACGCGCCCGCCGCGCTTGACCGTTAAAACAACACTCAATTAATTAAAATTTCCACCCGCCGTTGGTGGCAAGGAAAATTGACCACAGGCTGGGATAAACGCGCCCTTGAACTTTTTCCCACCTGCGCAACTTGCTTACCGCGCGTTTCTCACGCGGCGCATTGCAAATGGCGCTAGATCGGGTGGGTAACGTTCCTCCCGTGGATGTCTTTTTTGTTTTTTAATGGCCAGAAAAGCTTGTGAAAAAGGGCAACGCGATCAGGTTGCGTTTGAGAATGTTACATTTTTTGTTGAAGTGGATTTTTGTACATTGAAGATTTTTCCGTTAAGGAGTTTTGTACATTTGAAAATGGAAATTAGATAATTATTTTCCGTTTAGAATTTGTTGTTCACAGGGAACTCATACTGCATCAAATTCATTGCGAATTTGATGTAAAAGGCTCCCTGTATGAAGGGAAATGAGAATTTGTCTAGGGATCTCGTTTTACATCGAGACCCTTAGAAATTCTGTATGTAGCATTCCTTCCCCCTGGAATAAGAGAATCGCTACGAAACGTAGTTAGTAGAGCGATTCTCTGTTTGGATAGTTTGTGGTGAATGTTTTGGGTTTGTTTTGCGAACTAGGGGGAGTTTGATTGACGTAGCGCAAGTGAGACTTTTCTGGCGATCTCTTAGACCCTTTTTTATTAAGATGGGTTAGCAGAGTGAGGCGTAAAAACGCGCTATTATGAGGCGTGGTGTATGGCGGTATGGCGGCCCGATTTACCCTATGGTTATTGGGGTCCCAGGCCCTGGTTGTACTAATTGTATGGAAGAGGCCCTTGGTAATGTGTGGGATCTACTTAGAGGCCTGGGTATTGTTTCTATTGATACTGTTGTTTGTGCAGGCTTGGGTGGTATCAGGTCCTCGCTGGGGGTCGTTAGGTCCTCGGGGGCGGTTCTCTCCTCCGAAGGACATGCATTTCGGGGCCTTCTGGCACATGTGGAGCGGGCCATGGCCGCTAGTAACGGTATGAATTTATAGCATCTATACCCTATGAGTACCAGTAGCAGGATGCCGCTGAGTGAGATGGCGGCTGTGGAATGGGCGTGATTGCGCTCCCATGTTAGGTGGTATTTGGCAAGGGTCCAGACTCGCTTGCGGACATTTACAAGGTTAGGTAACGAGAACAGGAGATTAGTTTGGAGTTCATATGGATCATATGGATCAGTAACGAGGTACATTTTTGTGGGGTACCCTAACAACATTGTTAGTTATAGAGTAAGGTTCTGCCCAAGACTGGTCATCCAATACGGCGTTTTACGAAATAAAACGTGCTTGGGTATTCATTGAGCAGGCCGTCATTTGATCGCCTAAAGTGACCTTTTATCTTCATAAAACGGCTTTAAACGATTGTTGTGGAGCGTGACTAGTTTCCTGTTTCGTACTATGACTGTTTTTTGTTGGCAGTGAGGTCCGTGAAGACGCCTTTGAGGGGTTTATGGTCGGTCTACACATTGAATTTGCGACCCATTAAAAAAACATGGAAGTCTCCTTGAGAGGGAACTGTCCTAAGGGCCTCACTACTGGCACCCGTTGTGAGATTGAACGGTTAGCTGAAATCTGGGTATGAGTAGTGGAAGGGGGACTAGAGAGGACTTAATTGCCAGAAATGCTTCTTCGCATTTGGAGGTCCCGGGAAATTTAATGCCTTTTCATAGTAAACTAGCTGGAACCCGTTGCGCCTCGCTGCACCCATCAATGTGGTGGATGGTTACCATTCAGCTCTTTCCGCAGCATTATCCGTTGTACAATATATACGCTGGCCATTTTCTAGATGTCCAACCAAATGAACAACAGTTGGATATCTTTTATGAATGGCGAATGAAAGAAATTGCCATACCGCTAGATTATTGCTAACATTACGTCCCATTTAATATTGTGTTATTTTGCCGATCGCATTTGCATTAGCAGCACCAAAAACAGCCATGTCGCTCCCCTTCATTATATATTTGAATATGAATTTGATTGATTCGACGGAATTGCAAAATTCAACATTTATGAGAGCATTGAACGTCTTGGACAATAATGGCGAATAGAGTACGACCCAACGATTGTCAGCTTCACAATCGTAGCCTTCCAAGTTATCTCTTTGCCATTGACCTTAGTCGGTCGACGAAGATTGGGTAACCATTGTTCCCGATTACATTTTCAGAAATCAATTCTCTTGAATACCGCTTTGAATATTTCTATCATGCATCATGATTCAGTCCCATCCCATTGTGGATTGCAAGTAAAAGTTATCAACAAATCTGACGACCATATTGATATTGGACATATGCTTTCCGACACATAATGCATCAACGATTTTCCAACGTTCGTTTTGAACTGTAACGATTTTCTTTGCTGAACCTAACTAAAATTGTTAAAGTAACCGCTCGGCTGCGCCATCTTTGATATTTTTTGTTCTTTTTCACATATGCCTTTGTCGAAAACTACTAAATAAAGTCCATTTTAACATACAAATTGGGTCAATAGCAAGAGAGGGAAGTATTGTACCTTGTTCAACAAAAATTTTTGCTTAAAAACTAACACATGCACAAATGCCTTATAGATAAAGAAACATTACTCGGCCATAGCCGTTGATATCCCATCTAAAGATAATAAGTTAATCTTCGTGAAGCAATACCCATCTACCCCGAGAGTATGATAACAAACCGGTTAACCAAGTGGTAAATATTGACCCGTGTACGCCAGCCTAATGAGAGTAACATGTAAACGCACTATAACGTTACTACTGTTACGTTTCAGTTAATGCATTTATAATTTGACACCACTATCGCTGCTACAATCCTTTTTTAGAACGATTTTACTTTTTTTATTTCATTTAATAACCGATTTCACGTACAAATCATATCAATTAAATGCGAAGAAAAAATTTCCAATAGGGATATCGACAATTCTTTTTCAAGCACCATTACAAAAATACCAACAGACATAATCATGAAAACTATATACATAAACCTTGCTATTGAGGTCTTCTAACATAAACCACACTCAAACAGTCATTTCATACAGCCAATTTTTCAAACATCGATTACATACAAAACAATGATTCATTTTTATATATATAGATTTGCTAAGGGGCGGACTAATTTGGAGAAATTAATCATGGATTTTTTGTAGTTGGATAAGCTGCGTTTGCCTAACTGAACGGGGCGCTGGGAAGTTTTGAACGCGCTCCGTTTTTCTGGGGTCTAGTGAGGCTCCTTTTCTAGAGCATATGTGACCCTGGTAAACCGCTTCATTTCGGAGGTATTGGCATTTTCCCGGGGATAATTTGAGATTATTTTTTCTCAATCGCTCAAAGGCTCTTCGTACTTTACAGTGGTGGTCCACAAAGTTTTTAATGTAGATGACGATACCGTCTAGATAAATAAAACACTCGAAGAGTAGCAGGCCTGTGAGGACATATTTCTTAAGCAGTTTTTTCTCACCATTGAGGCCCGTTTGTTTAGGAAACACTGGTAGGGGTAAGTTTAATTGACTTTTACTGGGTTGAACAATATCGTTGTCCAACACTTCTCTTAGTTGGTCGTTTATGACGCCTCTGAGTTTCCGGCAGTCTATACATTTTTTGATTAATGTATTGGTCGTAGACCATGGGGATTTCGTGTCTTAGAGCTTCCGTGTAGGTTAGCTTGTCCCCTTTAAGATGGAATATGTCGGCATATTCGTAACAAAGGTCCCATATGGACCGCTCCTCTTCAGCCGTTAGAGGGTGGTCGAGGCTGAGTTCCTCGTGTAGTAGTTTGAGGCGCGCTTCGCGCTCAAGGTTCGGGTCCTCATGGTCCGGAAATATGTATCTTAGATGGCGGAGGGGATCGATTTCCTTTTCTCATGTTCCCAACTTCACTTTTGTCCGTTTTCCCTTGGGTATACCGTGCGGGATTGCGCCATTGTGGGGTATACTTTGGAGCCTTGCGTTAGATGACGACGGCGTTCCTGAGACCGGTTGGTTCAGAGCCTGAAAGATACCCACATTTGTCATTAGCATTTGTTGGAGGCTTAGGGTTGTTGTTGGGGGCTAGTTGGATAGTCGTGTAGTCTTTTGTTAGGGCGAGCTTAAGGGATAGGCTCGTGAGCACTACTGGTTGGGTGTTAACATTGAGAAGGCCAACAAACACTGTTTTTGTTCCAGTTGGTAAGAGGGAATTGGCGAAGAATACTCCTTCGCTCGGCTCGTATGATTCACAGAGCATTTCCTCCTCTAACCTTAGTGGAATGGGGACCACCATTTGAGACCGGCTTGGTAGGCGGATGGATTTCTCCAACGCCACTTTATATTTGCCTGAATTGGTCTCATAATCGTTGGGGTTGTTTTCCAACCTTGAGCCCTCTAGAGATAGGCAGCTGGTATTCCTCTCTGAGGCTACCTGGGAGACACCACCGGGGTTTATCTCGGCTACTACGAGTTGAGATTCCCTAGTTTGGGTTTGCTCCTGCTGCTCTCTAGTTTTTGGCGTGGTGGTTCCATTGCGTAATGGAATTGCAATTTCTACTGGGTTGATTTCCGTGTGAGGAAATCGCAGTGTTTTGTTTGGGCCTTCGACGTTGCAATGTTTGGAAAGAAAGTCGTTTCCTAACAGGCCATCGTTAGGGATGTCTGGCGTATTTTAATAATTTGGAAGGTGCATGGGAGGGGGCGTTGAGAATGATGTTCCCCTGACAGCTCCCTAATGTTTTTCCTTGGCCGTATGGCGTTTGTAGTGTGCATTTTTTAGTGGGATCTGATAAGTTGGGGTCCTTTAGTTTTTTATGTTTTAATATACTGACCTCAGCGCCAGTGTCCACTGCTAGGTCAGCTTTGCCGTTAAGGCTTATGTCTAGAGGAAGAGTGACGAGTGGAACACTTGGTTCGGGCGCATGAGGTCCCCCTTTTGTATTACTTTGTGAACTTATTGTCGGGCCGGGGTTTCTTGGTCCGACAGCGGGGAGTTTCCCGCTTGTTGTGCTTGTTGTGATTCCCAGCGCTGTCTTTGACGACAGTTATCCACCGTGTGGCCACGTCTGTGTCAGAAATCTATCTAATATTAAACACTGACCTTGTGTTGTTGGCTGCTTGTTGACGGCCATTGGGTTGGTTGGATCCATTATTCATGGGTCGGTTGGTTGGTTGTCGGTTAGCACCCTGGTTGGAGGGTTGTTGGTCGGGGTAGCGGTAATTACCCATTTGTTGTGACCGCGGGTCTGGGTAACGATTGTTACATTGGAACTGAGACCATTTGTTTTGACCTGAAAACAAAATACTTGTTAAAGAATGAATTAAAAAATAAATGAAAGAAAGTTACCTGTTTTTAGCCAGTTTCACAAGCAGGCTCCTTAAATTAACAGAAATTCCTAAAAATACAAAATTAATAATAAAAAATACAAAACATACTTACCTCCGGGATCCAAATAAATAAAAACAACGAAATGTCAATTTCGCCACGGAAAGACAAAATTGACAGCGTGTAAACGCAGTATAAACAAGATCCACAAAAATGGAATGTGGAAAACGGCATAATTAATTTGCCAAAAACTGCTAGAAAGATTCTCCCACCCCAGCGCCATCGTCCAGCACCAGGAAGAAGAAGCTGAATAAAACTTATCATTTTGGGACAGAAAGCTCAATCTTCTTTGGACTTTTCGCCGAGAAGGTTAGCTGGCAATATTTTGGATTTTCTCCGAATATCGTTCGTAGGAACTTAGATAGTTGGTAGGCTTTTCGCCGCTGACTTTTGTGTTAGTTTAATTGCATAATTGTTGTCGTTTTTCAGGTGACGGTTTAGATTTACTGATTCTACAAGATAGAGAATTTCAGTGGAAATTATAGGAAATAATTTCTTTTACGAAACTAAAATTCGAATAAGTTCAATAGAAATTATATTGGATAATTTCTTTTACGAAATTGAATTTATTTATTTAGATAAATTTTTAGAATCTCAATTGAAATTATACGAGATAATTTCTTTTTCGATATTGAGATTCAAACAAATTCAATTGAAATTATATGGGATAATTTCTACCACGGAATTGAATTTGTTTTGAGTAAATAGACGTCACACGCCGCCGTAGAAGGAGTTTCAATTAGATTTTTACACACGGTAATTTCTTTTACGACATTGAAACTCAGGCAAGGTCAATAGAAATTATATGGGATAATTTCTACTACGAAATTGACCTTTGTTAGCGGAAAAACTTACGTGTTGATTACGTTGGATATTACCCCGCGTAACAACAAGATTTCATGTGGAATACATCGCTTCCTCACAAATAGACCAGCACGGGCAACAAGGATAGGCAACAAACGAAATACGCAGGAGACAGAACCCTAAAAGGAAAATATATTTGGAATAAAGAAATTAACGGAAAATAGGTTTAAGAATATTTGGAGTAAAGATTTTTAACTTTTAAATCACTATTGAAATATAAAATTAAGATAGAGTTAATTCGCTTTTATAAGATTTAGGAGAGAATATATTTGTATAAAACGAACCAAGTCTCTTATATTTAGAGCAGCCGGCACCTATCCTATACGTCATCTATTTTTAATTATTACGACGATCACCTCCTAATACCTGGTCTTTGATCGGTATTAAGAAAGTGACGCCGTAACACCGTTGGTTGGGGTAACGATTATTATTATTATTACGCAACTCCGCCTTCGTCTGGTCCCAAGCCCAGAGTGTGAAAGGAGGAGGGTTGTCGACCTGCCGAGTCGATCGTAAAAACTAGGCAAGAAACCGCATGGATACACGAACTAACTATTCACGAAATAATGCTACTGCATCCGGGGCAGCCGATGCGCCAGCGCTGGGGACCAGGGATGCTGGTGAGAAGTGGGTTACTGGCCGAAATAATGCTACTGCATCCGGGGCAGCCGATGCGCCAGCACTGGGGACCAGGGATGCTGGTGAGAAGTGGGTTACTGGCCGAACACCCAAATTAGTCACACCGAAAAGGGAATTAAAATTCGCTGCGTGGAATGTACGAACAGGACATCACGTTGGTCAAAAGGAAATCATAGCAATGGAATTGTTGAAATGCAAAATATCAATTGCTGCGCTATCGGAACTACGGCTTACCGGATCCGGGATATTGACAATCGTCCCGCCAACAATCGACGAAACGATGATGCTTTACTATTCCGGTGGTGAGAAAAGAGAGGCCGGCGTCGGCTTTATGGTCGACCGACGGGCTGCCAGCAGCGTTATCGCATTCCAACCGATATCCGAGCGTTTGGCGGTTATAACCATCAGTGGAACGATCAAGACCCATATCATATCCGTTTATGCGCCAACCGAGACCAGCACGGACACGAACAAGGACGAATTTTACGATCAGCTTCAACAGACGCTGGATATGATACCTCAAACCGAATTAATAATTCTCGCGGGGGATTTCAATGCACATTCAGGAGTAGATCGAACCGGCTGGGAAGAAACCATGGGCAAATTCGGACACGGAGTAATTAATGACAACGGCTTACGCCTGCTTTCATTCGCATCGTCAAACAACTTGATCGTTGGCAACAGCATTTTCCGCCATCCACTCAAACACCAACTCACCTGGCGAAATCCATCCGGCAAAGACTCGGCGATGTTAGACTACGTTTTGATCAACACAAGATTCCGATCGACGCTTAAAGACGTACGTGCAATGCGTGGACCCGATTGCGGATCGGACCATTATCTTGTTCGAGCGAAATTGCAGATGCGATTGCAAAGAGCGAAGAAAACGGAGCCACCACCAGCCAAGAAAAATTGGGCGTGCCTACGGGACCCGGCCATCGGGCGAGAGTTTCAAATGGCATTATCCAACAAATTCGCGGCGCTCGCAATACCGGACGATATCGATGTAGAAGAAAGGCAATTGTCGGAGTCTATTGTGGAGTGTGCAATGGAGTTGTGTCCAACTATCCGTAAACGGACGCAGCCATGGATCTCGGACAGCTGTCTGGACCTCGTCGATCAGCGGAAGCGCATGAAACACGTCGACTTTGAGGAATACAGAAGATTGAACAAAGAAGTTCGGCAGAAAATGAAATTGGAACGAGAAGCGTACTGGAATAACGTTGCGGCCGACATGGAAAAAGCGGCGTCGAGGCACGAGTACCGGACGCTGTACCAGACAATCCGCCGGTTAGGCGGCAAAACAACATCAACAAACGACAACATCAAAAAATCGGATGGAACTTTTGTGACTTCGGCCCATGAACGCCTGGAGCGGTGGAGAGCATTCTTCCACCAGCTGTATAACCACGATCCGCCGCAAGGTCCAGCACCCGAACCACCGATTATCGAACAGCCGATGAATCAGTCTCTCGATACCGAACCAACAATTATCGAGGTGAAGACAGCAATAAAATCGCTGAAAAATGGAAAAGCGCCGGGAATAGACCAAGTAACCGCCGAGATGATCAAAGCTGGAGGTGATGTCTTATCACAACGACTTCATGTCCTCATAACACACATATGGCATTCGGATCGTGTCCCTTTGGTATGGAAGAAAGCGATCGTTGTCCCAATTTTGAAGAAAGCCGACAGTCGGGAATGCAAGAATTATCGCGGTATTAGCCTTCTTTCGATCGTCGGTAAAGTATTTACGAAAATAATACAATCGAGGCTACAGAAACATCGAGAGCAAACGAGCCGGGAGGAACAAGCGGGATTTAGACCACATCGAGGATGCATTGATCAAATATTCGCCCTCCGTCAGTTAATGGAAGAAAGAATTCGTTGCGGCAAACGAATTGTCGTCGTTTTCATCGATTTCAAATCCGCTTTCGATTGCATCGATTGGAACAGCTTGTGGAGAGTCTTGGTAACCGAACACGTGCCATTGAGAATCATCCAACTTCTCCAAGCGTCGTACGATGGCTCAACCAGCAGCGTTCGTATTCGAAACGACTTATCCGAGGAGTTCCCGATTCAGACGGGTGTCCGACAGGGAGACGTCGCTTCGCCACTTCTCTTCAACGTTGTGATCGACGCGATTATGCGTGAAGCATTCGGTGGACGACTCGGAGTTCAATACGACGACAACAACTTCGTAACAGACTTAATGTTCGCCGACGATAGCGCTGTTTTCGCCGACACGGATGCCGAAGCAACGGACATCTTATACGATATTTCCCGCATCGCCCAATCATACGGGTTAAAAATCAATGCGGAAAAGACCAAAGTGCTCACAACGGATGGATCAAGAGCCAGTGTTCACCTCGATGGAACCCAAATCGAACAAGTTCCAAGGTTCAAATATTTGGGATCATTGGTTGAGGAAACGAAAGTAGCATCGACGGCCGACGTTCACAGCCGTATCGGCCAGGCAACAGCAACATTCGCCTCGCTCAAGTGGTGCATATGGAAACGAGCAAATATCTCCATCAAAACAAAACTACGTCTTTACCGAACGTTGATTCTTCCGATTCTTCTTTATGGATCTGAAACGTGGACACTGCTCAAACCGGACGTTAAGAAGCTCGAGGTCTTCCAAATGCGATGTTTGAGGCAGATCCTCCGTGTCTCACTCCGTGATCGCCTTCGAAATGAGGTTGTCAGACAAAGATGCGATCAGCAAACACTGATCGAAGAAGAAATGCAAAAACGTCGACTACGGTGGTTTGGACATGTTTGCCGAATGGATGATAACCGCTTGCCACGTAAACTTCTCTGGCGAGACCGTCCTGCAGACTGGAGAATACAGCGATCGGCACCGAAGAAAACCTGGTTGAAGAATATCGAGGGTGACTTAAAGAATCAACGATTATCAGTTACCGAGGCTCGAGACACCGCCAAAAACCGAGGAGAATGGAAGCGAATCGTGAATAGAGTTCGGGACCCAGCGGCACCGACAGCAGCGTATCCGTTGCGGGGACGTCCCGCTCGGACCGCCAGCTAACGGATCAAAGAAGAAAGAAGAAGAAGATTATTATTATTATATGAAGGCCCCTGGTTCTGGTAACGATTGTTATTATATGAGGGCCTTGGGGCTCAACTGGTTGGGGGCAGTCCCTCGCGTCGTGCGAGTTGGACCTGCAGATTATGCAGAAAGGCGTGTTTTTACGTTTCAAACAGTCTGCATAAGTATGCCCTCTATTTCTACAATAGCTGCAGGTGATGTTTAATGGTTTTGTTTCATTTTTCGGAACAGGGCTTACAGTCGTTACCTGGTGGGCGCTTGGTAGCGGCGCCTGTGGTGTGGTTTGAATGGGGTTTGCTGGTGGGGCGAATGTTGTGTACATTACCTGTGGAATAATCGCGCTTGGGAGTGTTGTTTGCGGCATGGTTGGTGTTGGCGGGGCGGTGTACCTATTGAATGTTTGGGTTTGGCGTATTTGTTAGGGCCATTTGGTAAATGTTTTCCGGTTTAGGAATAGGGACTGTTTGCCCATAATGACTATATGATGGGTGCGACACTGTCATTGGATAGGAGACATGCATAGAATTTTGTTGCAATTTCTCCATATCTAGAGCCTTTTGGGTTAGTGTATCCTCCCCCAGAGTTAGGAGGTACTGGCAGAGGTGGGGGTTATTAACCCCACTCCGCAGGACATTTTTTGCGAAGTCTTGCAGTTAGGCCTTTACGGCCGGTGCTGCCATCGCATCATATTTAGTGGTGGCCGCCTCTTCGCATAGTGACAACTGCTGTTTGATTCGTGTTGCGTAGGTTGTTAAAGGCTCTAGGGGGAACTGGCGTAATTGAATTAATTTGTTGACCAGTTCCTGATAGGTTTCCCTTGGAAGATATGTCCTGTTTAGGAGGTTTTCTGCCTCCTCAAAAGTGGCAGGTTGTGAGGAGGCAATTAGTTGATAGGCCTCTCCCCGAAGACTAGTTGGGTAAATTTGAAGGAAGGCGGCCTTTTCCTGTTCTGTAAGGCACTGTAGTACCCGACGGCAACAGCCTAGGAACATTTGTAGTTCCGTTGCCATTGTCGGGTTTTGGCCGCCAGAGAATAGGGGAACAAGTTGGGCCGTTAATTTGGCGGCTTTAATATATTCGTCGGCCATGGCTCTAGGGAATTCTGTTAGAATTAAAGATTTGACAAGATGACTGTCCTGAAAGGTCGCTTCCTCTTCCTCTAGAAGAGACAAGGATCGGGTTGAGAGCTCGACCCAATCCGCGAGAAGATCTATGGGTGCGTAATCGGGTTCGGGCGGTTCAGTGTTATTATCTGTACTATTTTCACAATTTTCTCTATTCTCTACACTAGACCTATCTGCTACTTCAAGGGGGCGCGGGAGACTATGCTTAAAATTGAAGAGGTCCTGTTTAAATTTCAGGGCCTCTTCTTTGAAAGCCTCTAGTTTAGCTTTTCTTGCTAGGCTGGCCCTTCGGATTTGTTCATCCACGGCCTCAAAATGGACTATGTTAAATTTGCCTTTCTCCTGCGCCCGCTTAAGTATATAATCTAATTTTGAGGTTAAACCTACTTGTTTTTCTCCTTCTCCTAGGATGGTTCCACTTCGTAGACGTCTGGGGGATGTTTGTGGTGTTTCTGATGGAGTAGTTGGATCCTGATGTGTTGATAGTGGTGTTGAAGTCCCTCGCTGAGTGACCTGGCAGGATGCTGGGGTGTCGGTGGCTCCTGATAAAGTAGAGGGGCCTGGTGTGGTTGAGTCCCTTGATGGTTGGTGGTCCCTCGGAGGAGGAGTTTCTGGTTTGCTCGTGTCCCATTGTTGGCCCTCGGACATAGGGCGTCTCCTGGGCAGGGATGAAGCCCACTAAAAGTCCCGGGTCGTCAAAATCTTAGGGAGGCAAATGCGTGCTCGCCTGTAGCAGAGGCACCTAAAGTTGATTACCCCCGAGCGAAGATTCGTTGGAGGATCCGAGGTCGTCGGCCTTGTCAATCGCAATCGACAAAAACTAGTTTCTTTGGTCTCACCCGGATCCTACCGGCTGCGCCAATTGTTATATATATAATTTTAACTCACCAATTGTTAAGTTTCAAAACAAGACAATGTTATATTTCAGGAACAGCTCACTTTATTTATTATTTTTTTTTTTTGTTTATAATCGTTAGTTAAATCAAAGTTAAGTTAAAGCTAGATGACAAACACTTGATGACAACTATTATCAAAAGGCCCTTTGAGGACGGATAATCCTCCGTTATACTATATAAACATATTTAACATATAAATCTATTTAAAAAATCCTTCTTGCCTTTTTCTTTTCTTCAAACTATTTATTATTTATTACAAATAAACGTATATAATTGGGCTTATTACCTTAGCTGATGGTTTTTGTTTTATTTTTATAAACGTATTATTTTTTACACAAAATACTTAGGGCACTAGATTGTTTGGTCACATATAAAACTCGTAGTTACTTTGTCAGGTAACTATATAAACACTTTTCCTTTAAGTCTAACCGAATGAAAATAGCATTATTTCTAAATTTAACGAAGTGTTTTTATACAATACAATATTAATTTGTTATTATGAACCTTTATCCGTAAACACTTGTTTTTTATCGTAACATTGTTGAACTTATTTATATATATGTATATTATTATTCAAGGGCATTTAACAAAAATTTGGAAGCACAACAACGCGCGCACGCCCCTCTTATCATGTCAGGGAAACTACTATTGAATAACTTTATTATAAAATTTTCACTATTTAAAGTTATGTTTTTGAAGTGAAAACTTCTTTAGCCGCGTTGGGCACTTTTTGATAGGGGAAATGTTATGGGTTCGCGTCACCGACATGCTCATGACTGGCGCACGCGCTAAATCGACTATAATCAAAAACTTTTTGATTTTGAATAAAAAAATAAATCTGTAAAAAAAACTGTTGGCTTACCATATTGTCTAATCATTGCAAATAGGTCTTTTTTTCTTTCTGACCAATGATATGCTGAATTCGGGATCGTGCGTAGAAAAGCCAAGTTACTTTCAATACAACCTTGTACGTAATCTGCTGACTCTCAAACATTTTCATTTCTTACTTTAGTTACCATAACCCGATTGTATCTTTTTTACAATAAGTGCTAATGAAATAGGATGGTCAAAATTGCTACAATTATTACATAATTTAAAAAATAATTCTGAGATATCGGTTGAAGATGCAGCAGCATTAAATTTTATAGAAAAAAGTACACTTATTAATGAAGACGCAGTTACTTGTGCTACATATTTTAATAAGTTGGTTAATGTCCTAATGAAAATACTGCAATCAAAAAGATTTAGTCCTTTCAAGAAATTTAGAATTTTGTATTACTTCAAGAGAATCGAATTCCAACATCTAAGTTCTAAGTTTTCACTTCTATCGGCAGTCCCTATAACTGCCAATTTTTTTTATTATACAAGTGTAATTTTATCAAAAACTTTAACAGATATCCATGGCGGAAATTTCTTTGAACCTGAATAACTTTACTATAAATCTTTCACTATTTAATATTATATTTTTATTATATTATATACTATACACAAGTGCAATTTCTTTGAACCTGAATAACTTTACTATAAATCTATCACTATTTAATATTATATTTTTATTATATTACACACCACACACAAGTGTAACTTTATCAAAAACTTCAACAGATATCCAGAAGGCGGAAATTTCCTTGAACAGACACCCAGAAGGAGGAAACTTCTTTGAACAGATATCCAGAAGGAGGAAGTTTCTTTGAACCGTTTCGCGCAAAAATCAAAATTATACTACCGATTTGCCCGCCACCAGTTATCGTTCAAACAGCACTCTTTTTTTAACGCAAAAAATCAACCGCCGCCGAACGTAGTTCAGAGAAAAACTTAATTAATTAAAGTCGCGACGC
This sequence comes from Thereva unica, assembly GCA_949987705.1. Lineage (NCBI taxonomy): Eukaryota > Metazoa > Arthropoda > Insecta > Diptera > Therevidae > Thereva > Thereva unica. Next base: position 164,268,895 of record OX465281.1, on the reverse strand, counting down.
GCCCGCCGCGCTTGACCGTTAAAACAACACTCAATTAATTAAAATTTCCACCCTGGTAATTCCACAAGTGGCTATGCTATCTCTATCTGCGTCTAAGGGAAACTCTCCTGACACTATCCAACCAAAAACGGTGCTCTGCATTATTAGGGAGTGATCATCCAGACAGATTTGGCCCACTGTCAACAAAGAATAAAATATTCCTGCACCTATAAGTAGATCTATTGGCCCTGGTTTATGGAATTGTGGATTGGCAAGAGCGAGATTTTGCGGGATGCTCCAATCGGCAGTGTTTATTGGTCTAGTTGGCTGCGGTGATGTGACCTCCGGTAGGACATGAGCTTCAATCCTGGTAGTGAAACCGTTTATCCGTGATTGTAACTTCAAGCTTACTCTACGACGACTTCCCTGTTTAAGTCGGCAAATCCCTTCTATGCACATCGTGTCAGGTGTTCCTCGCAGCCCCAGCTTTCGTAATAATTTCTCTGTGATAAGATTAAGTTTCGATCCGGAATCTAGTACAGCTCGGCATTCAACTAAAGATCCCTTGTCCTCGTGCAGCCTAAGGATTACTGTACCAAGCAACACCTTCTTATTTCCTGATTGAGATTTTGTGGTTAACGATATGCACTGGTCATCTGGGTCTTCTTTGGGTTGACTAGCTGGAGAAGTTGTCATCAGCGATGAAGAGGAAGCTGCTTGCGTTGTCTTGGAGTGTGCTGGAGGATGTACCTTTAGCGATGGCTGTTGTTCTTTGTTCACCATGGGCAAGTGTAGTAGGGTGTTATGCCTTTTTGACACCTTGTGCACCCTCGAGAAGGACAGTTCTTTGAATTGTGATTGGCCTTAAGGCAGTTGACACAATGCTTGGCTTGTTGTACTAGATTGAGTCGTTGATTTGCACTCATCTGCAGAAATCGTTCACACGTGAATAATGGGTGTTCACCCTTGCAGCAAATACACAGATATCCCGAAGAAGATATAGAAGTGAGAGCCTTTCCTTGCCGCTGTTTCGGGTGATGACGTTCGTCTAAGGTTCGTGGCTTTGGTCCCAGTGTCTCCAAAGAGTGGAAACGTGTTTCCAAGAAATTTAGAAACTCTTCCAATGAAGGTAAGAGTTTAGGTTGCCTCAGCGACTGTTCCCAGAGCATGTGGGTGTTTCTATCCAGCTTCTTCAATAGAATGTGAAGCACTAACGGATCCCAGTTAAGCGTTGATACCCCCAAGTTCTCGAGACTTATCAAACACTCCTGAGTAGTATCATGAATTGATCGAATTTTTGCGGCATTCTCGTTATGTTCTGTAGGTTGAGAGAGAAGCTTGTTCAGTAAAGCTGTAACCAAAAGTCTGGTGTTTTCAAATCGGTCATTGACAACCCTCCAAGCAGCGTCGTAGTTGGCGTCTGATGTGGTATAATGCCGAAACAAGGGTCGCGCAAGCGACCCGACCGTTGCAAGGTTAAAAAGGTTATATAAAATAATAAATTTTAAAATAATTTAAAAAATAAATCAATTAATTTTTCTGCATCTCCGATAATACTGGTTTTGAGATACCACATCTTTTGGCAGCTGGGTATGGGTTGATTGTGTACCAGTTCTGTGAATAAATCCCGAAACTGCGTCCACTTAGTCCCCGTCCCCAGGTAGTCCCCGTCAAACTTTGGTAGCACCACCTTAGGTAGATGCATGGCTGGGCTCGGGGTGGATGATACTTGATTGGTCTGATTAAGTTGTAGCGGGTGTGTCTGCATCGTCGCCTTCTCATGCAATTGAGTTAGTGAGTTTTGTACCTAAATAATGGGAAATCTACCCGCTCCGCGAATTAACATTACAAGAGCTTTCTGTCATGTGGGCATTGATTATGCTGGACCAATTTACGTAAAGGCCTCTCCTCTTCGCAATAGCAAAGTCTACAAGGGATATTTTTGTATCTTTGTGTGCTTGGCTACCAAGGCTATCCATATTGAAGCAGCCTCAAATATGACATCACAAGTTTTTTTAGCAGCCATGAGAAGATTTGTGGCCAGGCGCGGAGTGTGTTCAGACATATATTCTGATTGCGGCACAAACTTTAAGGGTGGTAAAGCTATTTTAGATAAAGACCTAACACAAGCCCTGCGCGAAGCTACCCCGGGAGTTATTGAATATCTTTCAAATTTGCGTATAACTTGGCATTTCAATCCTCCAGCCGCCCCGCATCAAGGTGGACTTTGGGAAGCGGGTGTTAAATCTGTTAAACACCATCTGAGACGTGTCATGGGCACGGCTACGTACACGTTTGAAGAAATAACAACACTGCTCACTCAGATTGAAGCCTGCCTAAATTCTCGACCGTTGTGTCCACTGCAAAACGACCCAGACGAACTAGCTGTGTTAACACCCGGACATTTTTTGGATAGGCCAACCGCTAAATGCACTTCCTGAGCCCAACCTTTTAATGTCTAAAACTACATTGGGGCACAGTTGGAAACATGTACAACAAATGGTTCAACACTTTTGGAAGGATTGGTCGCAAGACTATTTGTCGAAAAATAAACTCTTACGAGGATTAATTAGACTGCAGCAGCTAAAATGCTTAAAAAAAGAATTATAAATATAAAAAAGCTCCAAGTAATAATTCGAAACCAATTTATTCTCTCCTATGCAGTTGTGGTCACTTCTACGGCTCGACAAAGAAGAGACCGATACAGTTTTTAATATTTCGGTGATGACATTGAAATTTCCAAACAATTAAATTAACAATTAGTTGTAGGGGTATTCTATGGTTATTACATAAATTAGTGTTGGGAGGTTCGTTTTTTGAATAATATGTTTTTGTTGTTGTTTTGATTAATATATATATATTTTACATTTAATTTTCTACACTATTTAAATCGACTACAGAACCGGCCAAAATGGTGGAGCAAACAACAAAACCTGAAAATTGGCGACATTGTGTTAGTCAAGGAAAAAAACTACCCACCTACATTCTGGCCCTTAGGAATTATTGAAGCTGTCCATCCTGGTAAGGACAATTTGGTTAGAGTGGTCACTGTACGCACCAGAAGCAATACTTGTCAAAGGCCCATAGTGAAAATTTGTCGCTTGCCGATAGATACCATTGATGACTCGCCACAGCAATAATGCAACTAATGTTTCAATTTATGTTTGTGCTTGTCGGTTTCACTTTTTTGTGATAATTACACAGTTCTTCGGAGCTTAATTTCATTTTTTTAGAATTCAAAGTGGATTACGAGTTAGAGGACTTCGACTATTGGTATCTAGATTCACCGCGGACTAACCCTGATCTTCCATGTGCTACTGATTTGGGTGTCCATCCACCAACTAGTCCGTCTCGAGAAGCTATGCCTTGCCAGTCCGAATCATCACCAACTAGTCCGTCCCGAGAAATTATGCCTTGCCAGTCCGAATCATCACCAACTAGTCCGTTCCGAGAGATTATGCCTTGCCAGTCCGAATCATCAGCTCCACGGGGAATTATCGGTCCTGTTCAATTTGATAGTGGACAAGAATTTGCCATTAATGGCCGATATATTCAATCATTAACCACGTTAAAACCTTCTACCACTGTGCGCGAGATCAAAATGCGCATGGAAAATGACGTACAACGCTTCCTCACAAGAGAAAATCAGGATCTGTACATTCCTAAAGAGATTCTGTGCAGAATCAACTTCGAACGCATTCAACACAGCAAGCGCAAACAATTTACGGTGAATCTACATAACCACTACCAGGTAAAGGTAAACGTGAACAGAGCAGGAAAGGTTGTTTTTCACCACCATCATCGTCGCAGCATTTCAAAATTGAAATCAAAATCTGTTGAACCTACTAGTTCAAACGGGGGAGTATGTTGAATCTAAAATAATTAAAAAAATATAAAATAAAAAATATAAGAAATAATTAATCAAAACAAAATTTAAACCAAACCAGCTCAATGACAGCTCTAGCTGCCGGCCAGCATTCTTTGGGTTTTTTTTGTTTTGTTCTGTTTTTTACTTGTTTTACAGGGCTGGTACTGAGGGTCATCATGCAGCGAAGACAAATTTATAATTGCTAGCGATCACGAGATGGCTCTACAAACTAATTCAGCCCTGATGTCGAGAGAGAGAGAAATTGCAAGGGGTCCGGCCAGCTTAAAAAAGACGACTCTCAACACATCTGAACGAACCTCCTAAGAAGAAAGAACAAGTCGTTATTCTTACAAAAAATTATTTGCCAAATTAATTTTCGATATTGTTATTAAGTTACTACTGTTTATTTGAATTTAAATAATCAATTGTAAGTACCGCGGCATAACAAAAAAACTATAGGGATATAATTGAAATCATCAGGCGGTTAATACGCCTGGTGAACATGATTTTATTCCCAAGTTTTTTTTCTCTCTGTTCATTGTAGTGTACAAATTTTTTAAATGAAAATAAAAATAAGCATTGAAATATACATAACAAAGCCACACTATTTTTTATTAATAATCCAATTCTACAGTTCTCGTATTACCTTTAATTGTCCATTGAGCTGAACAGGTGTTAAAAGTAAGGGATTAATTCTTCCGTGTTTGGTGTCCATTACAACTGATATAATATTTCTTTGTATGTTGTGAAATGATATCAATGTTAGGGTTATTAAGACAGCGGCTGAATTAAATGCTTCGGTCGCCAACATTTCGTATTGAGAGTGATTTAATCTGTTCACGATAGTTTCAATCTGTAGTTTAACTCTCGATAGCTGTAATTGCACTGCTTCATGATTCTTCTTAATGACATTGATGGTATTCTCTGCAATAAACGTCTGATTTTTCAACAATTATTTCCAATAGTTCTCATCTTGTGCAATTTGGTTAATTTGAGCTTCAAATTGTTCTGCGCACTCTGTATCTAGAACTCCGAAGAGTTTGTTGAGGACTGTGCCTACAATTTCTAATGGTGCCCTTTTGCTGCGAACGTGAGGCTGCTCGTTTTGTTCGTACAGTAATTCATTAAGATGTTCTGCTTCAAGTGCTTGAAAATTCAGTTGCGTGATTGTGGCCTGGCAGAGTTCTCTTGATAGTCTGCTTTCTTCTTTACAGATTGCGTTTAGTCGTTTGATTGAATTTTGTATAGCAGAAAATTCCTTCCAGTAAGTTGTCAGGTTGTAATATATAAGAAGATTCCATTCACTAGAGTATAGACTGACTTCAGAGATGTCATTAAAGTAAATTCCTTCATTGTTTGCTAAGTTATTTATTTCATATGGTCTGTTGGCCTTAGCTGTGGCTAGGACACAACATAGCGACAGTAGTAACAAATGTCCCTTGATCTTAGATGTTCTGGTGCGACCTTCGTTTATCTGGGTGTCAGATTCTGTTCGATTTCGCTTTTGAGGGTCGTCATTAGCTGAGTCCTTATGCCGTTTGAGACCGTTTGGTCTAGATATTTGATCCTTATTTGTGTCTTTGGGGGCAGGATGAGGTCGTGGAGAGTCACTGTCAGAGTCCATGTCTTCAATTGAGGTGTCACGTTTATTATTCTCATCATTATTAATTGGTAGCATTGAGATTTTAGTAATAGGTCGTTTAAGCACTCCGGATTTCGTTCTTAATGTAACGACTCTGATGAGCCCATCACTTCCAGGGTGTACCTCACTTATTCTTCCAAGAGCCCAACGAGATGGGGGTAGATTATCTTCTTTTATTAACACGAGATCTCCCTTTGCTGGGTTTAGCTTTCTCTGTGCCCATTTTGGTCGTTGCTGAAGCCTTCCAAGATATTCGGTTGACCACTTTTTCCAGAATTCTTGGTACATTCTTCCCACTTGGTCCAATCTTTTAATGAAGCTAGGAGATTTTTCCAAATAGTCTTTATCAGGTGGCGACATGATAACTGCGCCAGTTAGAAAGTGACCAGGTGTCAACACTTCTAGGCTCTCAGGGTCTTGTGACAATGGACGCAATGGACGAGAATTGAGACATGCTTCGATCTGGGTCATTAGTGTTGTCATTTCTTCATAGGTTAATTTTGTTTCTCCGGCTACTCTCCGCAAGTGGTGCTTAACGGATTTCACGCCAGCTTCCCACAGCCCTCCAAAATGTGGTGATGATGGAGGTATAAAGTGCCATTGAGTACCTGTTTCTGTTAGGGCTTCGTTAACTTCATTTTTATATGTGGCTTGCTGATGAAGATTGCTGATTATCTTGCTTGCACCTACGAAATTAGTCGCATTATCGCTATACATGTGTGCCACAAGACCTCTTCGACTTACTAATCTCTTAAAGGCGGCTATAAAGGCCTTTGATGTCAGATCTGTGACTACCTCAATGTGGATTGCCTTCGTAGTTAGACATATGAAAATTGCTATGTATCCCTTGTAAGTGCGACTGCCTCTACCAGTTTTTACTAGCAAGTCGAATGGTCCCGCATAATCCACACCAGTATGAGTAAATGAACGACTTGGAATGACCCTGGCCGAGGGCAACATTCCCATTAGTTGTTGGGACATTTCAGCCTTGTATCGGTGGCATTTAACGCATTTATGTATCTGACCCTTAACTGATTTTAATCCATTGATTATCCAGTATTTCTGACGGATTACTTCCAGAGTAAGATTATTTCCTCCGTGTAATGTCTTCTTGTGAGCCTGGTCTATTATAAGTGTAGTTAGCTCGCTCTTATGTGGGATAAATCGGATGTTTCTGATCAAAGGTCAAAGTTGATTTTTCTAATCTACCGCCCACACGTAATAGATCATTTAAGTCGACGAATGGATTTAGTGTGAGTACTCGACTGGTCCTTGGTAGCTCTTGTCCTTCTCGTAGTTTTTTAATTTCTTCTTCAAAATGTCTCTCTTGGACGAATTTTATGATTGAGACTGATGCTTCTTCAATTTACTTGATAGTTAATGACTCAGTTTGTCTTTTATTCCGTGTTTGCTTCAAATTATTAATGAATCGCTTACAAAATGCAACAATGCGTAGAATTTTCCAGAGTGAAGTGTGCCGTTGTAATATTTGATCGAACATATGCGTTTCTTCTGTACATATCAGTGAATGAGCTGCAAGTTTTTTGAAGTAAAACTTCTTTAGGGAGGTTTGCTTAAAAAAATTTACATGAGAGTGAATCAATTTCATTCGTGTAACGCTCTCACACATGAAAAATCGTCAGAACTTTCGTATAACGATGGGAAAGGGTACGAGAGACGAAGAAACTCGGGGCTGTGTATGCAACAGCTAAAATACACTCTGCCTTACTGCATAAATTTTCTGGCATGTTAGCTACGTTGTCGCCCAGACTTTGCTTTATCTCATTATAGGAATACAAATTCACCATTCTGTAGAGGTGAATTATTTCAGATTTTTCTTGTGGTTTGGTCACTGGCCGGGCTTATGCCGCGGACACTTTGGAGTTGACTGACATGTTGGAAGCGGCATATACGAGAAGAATTTTCGGGGGTGGTTTGGGTGCTTAGAATACCAAAAGGGAGTGGTGAATTAAATGTGTGAGGTGCTGTTGTTTAAAATTGGCACCCACTTCCCCTTTGGTGAGATGTGCTGGACCTTTCCCCTTTTTAAATTACAATTTTTTTAACTTGCATAAATCGACGAATCGTTTATTTCAAAACATTACACTGTTGTGAAAATCGTTCCTGATATGTTTTTTGGGTCGCTGATTACGAAAATCGGGGTCCCACAGTCTTAAAATATACATGTCACCTTTAACTATGCTTAAAAACTCCCTTTTTTAAGGATTTTTGCGATAATTTTAATTAAAATCAAAAACAATCATATAAAATACATTTTTTGCAAATATTTATATTCAAAAGTGGTTGATTTATAACAAAGCAAATTTTATGATAAGGGATAATAGTAAAGGGCTGAAACTATCCCTACATCGACTGAAAATATAAAGGTTTGTAAAAAATGTTTTTTCAACTTTATGCTTCGAATTCGGTTTAATCAGCCAAAATAAATTATTTTCAACTACGCATAGAAAGAAGAATTTGAAAAAAGGTTGATTGCATATCTTTTTGCTCCCTTTAAAATTAATTGTCTCCCTAAAAGATTGTATGGGACGAAGTAATCAGGTAATTGGCTAGGTGGCCATAAAGGGTGCCACTCAAATAGACTGGCTCCCGTTCGCGTAGGTAAAGCTTCATTGTATGTGGTAGGCGGACTGCTTGGTAAAACAATACCTGGGTAGAATAGTCTATGCCAATGCGGATGCAATTATTAATGATCATGAATGTAGCGGGAGCGGAGCATGCATACAGCTGGTAACATATCCAAGCGTACATGCGTTCAATTCGTTGATAAATAATATAGAAGTGTGTGTATTCAAATGCGACCTGACGGAATGTTCCATGAATGGAATGCATGCCACGCAAAGGTCGGACTACTTTTAACTCTTTCTATAATGCCGCATTCGAAATAGCACACACAAGTATGCACAACAAACACATGCACCTTGCATGCACTCGTTACTTAGATTTTCGGGCTATGTGTGAAAGCCGGGACGGAAAAAACCATGCAATTTTATGAACCTCTGAATGCAATGCATGTACGCTTGCATATGTCACCAGCTAACTTCCATGAGGCGAATGTTTAGATTTTCGTGCCTGTGGCGATAGTATCCATGCCTGTGGCGGAAGCATGCATACCCGTGTGGGGTGCGCACTTATATGCTATACGTACTAGGTGCACCGCGTGTATGCTTTTAAGAAAATTAGCCAATAAAAATTATTTTTACTCGGTTACTTTTAGGTTTTAATGTAAATAGGAATTCATAAATATTTTCAAATAGTATTTGTATCAAGTCCGTCAGTAGATTCGTCACTATTCTTCCTGCATCTGTCGTTGGCCTGAATTTTCTCAAGCGTACTATAGATCCGACAGACTTTCCACTATACCTATTGCATATTACTAGCCGTTGGGCACAAAAGTTTTACTTCTAAAGTGTAGTCTTAAGCACACTCATATTTTTTCTCTCCAATTCTGTTTCCTCAATTTCTACTCCTGGATATGTATGTGATTCTTGCATGTTTCAGCCATTGTGGGCCTTCCCACCACAGCGAATGTACTTCTAAGTGTGACGGATATAGTCCCCTCGAGGCTACATCTGCAGGATTCTCGGATGATCTTACAGAATACCAGCTTTCCTTTTCTGTTTGCGATTGTATTTCTGCGACTCTATTCCCCACAAATGTTTTCCATTTGTGTGGATCAGCCATAATCCATGCGAGCACTATCTTTGAGTCTGTCCAAGCAAAACATTTCAAATTTGGAATATCTAGATTAGCTACTGTTTCTTTCAGTAACATTGCAAGCAGATGTGCTCCACACAGTTCTAACCGTGGCAGCGTTAGTTTTGCCTTAAGTGGAGCAACCTTAGTTTTAGCCGTTAGCAGTGATGCACTTATTTTACCTGGTTGAACTGCTCTAAAGTAAATTGCTGCACTGTACGCCTTTTCTGAAGCATCTGAGAATCCGTGCAGCTCGTAGTAGCCAGCGTTAGATCTGTAATTGATCCATCTTGGTATTTGAATTTTTGATAGGGAATAAAAAAATATCATTAGGCTTTTAAACATTTCGCTCATACTTTGAACCTACATATCTTCTAAACGGAGCAACTCAAGTTCCTGATCTTTATATCAAATAAAAGAATACACTTTGACCTAAAAGATGAGTCTAAGTATATTGATTTACGATAATTGGTCTAGGAGTTATTCAACTTTAAATAAATGACAAAAAAAGACATTGTTTTTTCGCGAACACCCTGTATCTTAGTGGTTAGCCCCCTATCTAGAATACATTTTTCCTTCAAATACATCCAGGAATGACCCCTGAAAAAATTAGAAAAGTAGTCCAACTTGAACGTTGGAAAACCTATACAAGTCGCGAATGAGTTCATATGAATATTTTAAATTTTTAAAACGGTGATATCTCATGAATGGCAATACGTACGGGAAAATGTATAATAACATTTTTCGTAGAAAATCGTATGAGCTACAAACTTTGTGAACATGTTTTTATGATAGGACTTACGGTTTCAGATGCATTTGCAAAAAACAGATATTTTGACCCTAAAACCCCCTAAAAACAAAGGTTCCCGGGGTAGAAAATCGGTCGACTTTATAACCCCTTATTAAGAACCCTAAAAGGAAGCTCCGTGCCAATTTTCAGCCTGTACCCGACCATTTCCGCTATTTCGCTTTTTTCGGCTTAATTTGACTCTACTAACAATGCATTTAACATAGGATGTTCAGATGAAAATTTTGATAGTTAAATTGATTAAAGTTGCAAGAGGTTCAGTGTCTGAGGATTTGGAAAATGTTAAAGCTATAAGATATTTGAAAGTTTTAGATTTAAAAATTTTAAGAAACTAAATTTTAATGTTTTAAGAAATTTGATTGAAGGTTGTAAGAAATTTGCTCTAAAGTTTTAAGGAATTCGATTTATGAAAATTTGCAACCAATTTGGAAAAGTTTTAAAGATTAATTTGAGAGCTTTAAGAAACTAAATTTTAATGTTTTAAGAAATTTGATTGAAGGTTGTAAGAAATTTGCTCTAAAGTTTTAAGGAATTCGATTTATGAAAATTTGCAACCAATTTGGAAAAGTTTTAAAGATTAATTTGAGAGCTTTAAGAAACTAAATTTTAATGTTTTAAGAAATTTGATTGAAGGTTGTAAGAAATTTGCTCTAAAGTTTTAAGGAATTCGATTTATGAAAATTTGCAACCAATTTGGAAAAGTTTTAAAGATTAATTTGAAAGCTTTAAGAAACTAAATTTTAATGTTTTAAGAAAATTTGATTGAAAGTTGTGAGAAATTTGATCTAAAGTTTTAAGGAAGTTAAGGAAGTTTAGGATTAAAAAAAAAAAAAAACTGATTTAAGGAGAACTTTAGTGGAGTATTCAAGGAAAGTATTACTAAAACAGATTTTACGGAAGATAAACAATGGAAGATTATAGGAGTCTGAGTATCCAGGACATTAAACGGCGATTGAAGGATTTGGGTCTTAGGATGACTGGAACAAGAAGCACCTTAGAAAACAATCTGCGAGAGGCAGAAAGTAGAGCTTCAGTCTCAAACGAGATGGATGATTTTAGAACTGAACGAGCTCGACTGGAAGCAGACAGGACCAAATGGATGGAAGAAGCTACCAGACTTAGGGCAGAATTAGGACAGCGACAGAATAGTGCAACAATTGAGCAAGCCGCTAAGCTAGTGCTAAGTTTTTCGGGAAATGGCGATAGCTTTGAAAATTGGAAATTACAGATCGACATCATTGCAGCTGAGTACCAACTTGATGTAAAGACCATCAAAATACTTATTGTCAATAAATTAGAGGGACAAGCGTTAAAATGGTTTAGGTCAGCGCCTAATAATATCAGCCTTACGAGTGCAGAACTGATGATGGAATTAGAACGACTTTTTGGATCAACAAAGACAAAGTTATCACTAAGAAAGGAGTTCGAGAGGCGACGATGGTCACCAATGGAGAAATTCCATGAGTATTATTTCGATAAAATTATACTAGCTAATAAACTAAAACTGGAGGAAGATAAGATTATAGAATACGTCATTGAAGGAATACCTGAGGTTACCCTCCGAAATCAAGCAAGAATGGCGAAATATCAGACGCTAAGAGAATTATATGAAGCTTTGGCACAGATAGAAGGACATCCTGGAGAAGGAGGAAGGAAGCCAATTAAAAATCCCCAACCTTCGACATTAGGAGCCAAGCCGAAGGAGAAGCAACCAACCCGCTGCTTCAATTGTGGAGGAAAGGGCCATTGGGCGAAGACTTGCCTTAAGCCCAAACGGGAACGAGGAACTTGCTATATATGCGGAAAACCGGATCATAAAGCAGATGTTTGCCCAGATACGAAGAGACCGGCAAGAGCAGCAGCTACATTACAGCGTTTAGAGCCAGATTATAAAATAGCAATAAAATTCGACACATTGGGCGAGGAAATCGAGCTAGAAGCCGTCGTGGATACGGGAAGTCCAATTAGTACGATTTTGGAACAATGGGCACGAGCGTTCGTCATCGAAGAATATACCGACGGCATTGGTTTTTTTGGAGCTAATCGCTCGCCAATAAAGATATTAGGAGTCGTTAACACAACCGGCAGGACAAATAATGTTTCATTTGGATTAAAATTACATGTGATCGGGGATGAAGTAATGTATACCCCAATACTGTTAGGAAGAGATGTTGTTAGGAGTAAAGACATCTCAGTGAAAGTCAATAAATACTGCGTTACAGTCACTAAAAACGATAACGATGTTCAATTAATAGATTTGCTCAATATTTTGAATGTAAGTGAAGAAGAAGTAAAATTAAATAATATATGTAGAATAGATTTAAGGAATTTGAATTGTGAGAATGAAAAAATAAAGAAGAAGTTTGAGTTTTATGAAAGGAATTTAAATTCAAATAATAAAATTATGAATAATAATATTAAATTGAAAATCCATTTAAAGAAGGATGAGCCATTTTTTAGTAAGCCCCGTAGGATTTCGTATAAGGAAAGGGAGGAATTAGGTAAGATTATAGGACAGTTATTAGATGATGAAATAATTAGGCCAAGTACATCAGCTTATTGTAGCCCAATAGTGTTAGTGGCGAAAAAGACGGGTGAGCTTAGAATGTGCGTAGATTACAGACACCTAAATAAAATCACTTTTAGAGAACATTTCCCAATTCCTTTAATTGAAGATCAACTACAATCATTGCAGGGTAAGAAATATTTTTCGAATTTGGATTTGAAAAATGCTTTTTATAATGTTGAAGTTGAAGAACAGTCTATCCCCTACACTTCATTTGTTACACCGTATGGTCAATACGAATTTCTGCGTATGCCTTTTGGATTAGTTAATGCGCCATCGATCTTTCAAAGATATATTTCTGATTTGTTTAGGGATTTATTAAAAACCGGAGAAATCATGATATATTTTGACGATATATTCTTTAGTACAGAGTCAATGGAGGAACATTTAGAAATATTAGAGAAAGTTTTGAGTATATTAGCTGATAATAATTTAGAGTTGCGAATTGACAAGTGTCGGGTCGCCCAAACCAAAATTAGTTACTTAGGTTATGAAGTTAGTTCTGAGGGTATTAGGCCAAATAGGAAAAATGTGGAAGCTATATTAAATTTCCCTATGCCAAAAAGTACTAAGGAAGTACATAGCTTTATTGGTATGTGTTCTTATTTTAGGAAATTTATAAAAGATTTTTCTGTTATTGCCAAACCGTTGTACGATTTATTAAGGAAGAATGTGACATTTTCATTCGATGAAAAGTGTATAAAGAGTTTTCAGATTCTTAGGGAAAAACTTATAGAGGAGCCAGTTTTATCATTATACTCTCCAAAGGATGAGACTGAACTGAATTGCGATGCAAGTTCGTTAGGGTTCGGAGCTATATTGATGCAAAAGAAGAAGGATGGCAAGATGCATCCTATTTTCTTTTACAGTAAAAGAACGACACCTGTAGAGGCGAAGTATCATAGTTTTGAGTTGGAGACTTTAGCGATAGTATACGCTCTGCAGAGATTTAGACCATACCTTCATGGATTGCGATTCAAAATAGTGACTGATTGCAATTCATTGACGCTTACTCTCAATAAAAGAGAAATTAACCCCAGAATAGCAAGATGGGCTCTTGAATTGCAGAATTATGATTATGAAGTGATTCATAGAGGATCCGAAAAGATGAAGCATGTAGATGCTTTAAGTAGGGCTCATAACATACTGGTGCTTGAGGGTAATACATTAGAACAAACATTAGCATTGCACCAATACGAAGATAAAGAGATTATTAGTATTCGCGAAAAATTAGAGCTAAAAGAAGATCAGAATTTCGAAATGCGTAATGGATTAGTATATCGCAAGACAAATGATAACCGACTATTGTTTTATGTACCATCATCACTGATTGACAATGTTATTAGAACCTGTCATGATGATATGGGACATTTTGCGACCGATAAGACGGTCGATGCAATTTCAGCAAACTATTGGTTTCCGAACGTTAAGAGAAAAGTTCAGGATTATATATCAAAATGTTTAAACACCCGATACCCAAAGGAGTAGAGCCATTTGATACAATTCATATAGATCATCTTGGCCCTTTAGAGAAATCCAAGTTTGGATACAAGTTCATACTTGTCATTGTGGATGGGTTTAGTAGATTTGTTAGATTATACCCCACTAAGACTACGAATACAAAGGAAGTTATTAGATCCCTTAGAGATTATTTTAGATCATATAGTCGACCTAGTAGAATTATTTCAGATCGAGGAAGTGCCTTCACTTCGAAAGACTTCAAGTCGTTTAATGAAGAGTTTAATATTAAACATGTTTTGGTAGCAACCGGCTGTCCCCAAGCTAATGGAGCTGTTGAGCGTGTCAATAGGACAATTAAGCCGATATTAGCCAAGTTGGTAGACAAGGATAAAAAAATCCAATGGTCTGATGTTCTACCAAAAGTAGAATTTGCGGTTAAAAATACTAAGAGTAGGTCTACAAATGAGACACCTAGTAAAATTATGTTCGCTATGGAATGAGAATCAGAGAGAAGATGTTATAAAGATTAGAGAAAGAACTGCCCAAAATAATGAGAAGTTACAGGAATATAATAAGAAGCGTTATGATCTTCGGCATAAGAAACCAATTGTTTATGGGATAGGAGACTTGGTGCATATTGAGAATGTCGACACTACCATAGGAGTAAACAAGAAATTAATACCAAAATTTAGAAGCCCGTTCGCCATAGTTAAAGTATTAGGGAACGATCGATATCTGATAAGGGATCCGCAGGGATATCAGAATTCGAGTAGACCATTCCAAGGGGTTTATTCATCAGGACAAATGAGATTATATAAACGGGAAAAGTTATAAGAAATTATGATTGGATCTTAGAGGTATGAAATTAATTGGAAGTTATAAGCAATTACGTGATGACAGTTTTGTAGATATTAGGATGTGAGGATTTAGATTGAGTTGTTAAAAGTTTGTTTAAGGTTGAATAGATTATGCTTATTAGAGTTTCTGAGTGACTATGAGTAAACTATTAATAGTTTTTAGGGCATGTTTGGAAAATTAGAGGGGTTTAGTTAAGTGAACTTAGTCGAGGGCGACTAATGTGTCAGAATGGCCGAAATTGTAGTCATTTTGAGGCTTTTTAAAAAAATAAACAAGCAAACTAAAATAATAATTGCCCCTTTTATAAAACTCAAATTTATTCGAGACACTGGTGTAAATAACTGTAAATTATTATGTCCAGACATTGCCTTAGAATTGAGGTCAATGTGAATGTATTGTGTGAAAAAGGAAATACCCAAGCATCACCCCATCATTAGAAGTACGAATGAAGTACATAAAGAATAAATAGGAAAAATACCAGGCGATGCTCGTGTGTCTCTTTTACCCTTTTGTAATTTGTCTCACTTGTGTCTGCGCCAAGGGCTTAAGTCATGTACGGCGAAGCAAGTGTAGAATGGTTATGTATAAGTAAATGAAGCTTTGAAAAAATGAAGATATGTAAAGAGTTAGTTATAAGTGAGATTCGAAGCGGAGAAGTTCTGATTAGGAAGACGCCAAGTTATTTGAATAAATTTAGTGTGTTTTAAAAGAACAGTGTCCAGTATTTAATTTCAATTTGGAAAAAGGAAAAGTCTCTACTATTGTTATTTGAATATTCCCCCCAACACTACAGTATATTACTACTAGTTGGTATCTTCGACTCCTTTTCCTTAGTTTCTCGGTTATTTGACTCTGTTTTTTGAGGCACTGAATTTGTGTGTAGTAAAGTATGATGCTTTTTGTTACATGTTCTACATGTTTTCCAGCTCTTACAATTATATAAGGAATCGCCTTTTATGAGGCAGTTGATACAGAGCTTGAATTTCCGAACTTCTTCGTTTCTTTGGACAGGAGTCAATTTGTTGAATTTCTCACAATTGTATATCTTGTGATTAGCTTTGCAAAAGCCGCATATTGAATTTGACCCGACCGTACCGTGATATACCTTCACATCATTCCTTTTTGCTGTTTGATTAGACTTCGTTGGTTCCCTAGATTCCAAAGCTTGAAATCTGTTTTCAAGGAAGTTAAGAAACTCATCTAGAGACTGAATTTCTCTCGGGTTTTGTAACGTTTGCTCGTAGATGCGTCGAGACTCTTTATCTAATTTGTCAATTAGTAGATGCCCTATGAGTGGGTCCCAGTTTTGAATGTCGATATCTAGATTCTTGATTGCTTCTAGACATTCTAGTGTTGAATCGTGAATTTTCTTTAACCCAGTAGCAGATTCTCTTGATAATTCTGGCTGATTGCAGAGTCTTCGTAGCTGTGCTGTAATTAGTATTCGTTTGTTATTGTACCTGCGATCCAAGATTTCCCATGCCGCATCATAATTTTCATTAGTTATATTTAAATGCTGGATAAGTTCGCTTGGCTCCGCAGTTACATTTGCTTTTAGATAAAATAGCTTTTCGGCTTTAGTAATTCTTTCATTTTTGTGCACTAACTCAGTAAACAGATTTTTAAACGATGGCCACTTTAAATAATCACCGGTAAAATTTGGGATGTCAATGCTTGGGAGTTTCACCGTTGATTTTCTATCAGTTGAAATTACGGGTGCCTGAGTCGTTGCTAGTGTAGATTGATTGCCCAATTTCTCTTGCATTTGTATCACGGCGTTCTGATAGAGTCTTTCAGTTGTCGAAAACACATCCAGCTCAAAATAATCATCTCTGAATTTTCCCGTAGCCATAATGTTCGCATGATTGTGTACGATCAATTCCCAATAATCAGCTAGTAGTTTGATTTTTTGGGAATAATAAACTGACGATAACTGCTTCTTCATATCTGCTTCGATGTTGGCTATGTTCTTTTTCAGGGTATCGATTATTGCCATTTGCTTTTTTGTTAATCGCATTTGTTCTGCAATCTCCTCAGAGCTTTTCTTTCTTTCGATTGCATCTCGAATCACGCCTTCTAAAGTTTGCTTTGTTTGATCGCAGAGTGTCTCAACTTGATCGTAATACCCCTCGGTGTAGTATTTGTGATCGGGGTTCTGCTCCTTCACTGCTTCGATTTGACTATTGATGTTGTCAATTTCCTCCCATGCCTTGTTTAGGGATAACAGTCTTGCCTCACCATACGCGACCGTTTTTCTGGCTGACGAATCTTTGCTTAGTTGGGAAGTGATCTTCTTTATCACTTTGATATGCTTGGCTTGTTCTTTCAGTAGTTGATCCATGCTGTACTGCTGTCCCAGAAATTGCCTTTTTAACTGTTGGTAGGTTAACAGGTGTACCTGAGAGTTTAATTATTATTTAAAAATAGCTATTGAAGATTCTAGCAAAGCCTCAAGACCCTTGTTCTAGAGGTGTCTAAAATTCTTCAATTTTTATGTTTTTCCTTTGGACCCTAGTTCCAGAGGTTGAATTTTACCTGAAGACCCTAGTTCTACAGGTTAAGTACTTTTGCTCGAAGGACCAAAAATGTTGCTTGAAATAAAACACCTTGATTTCTGAACAACAATTGAAAAAATTTTATTTTATCAGAATCTATATATAAAAAAATTTTCCTTATTAATCAAAAAAAATTATTAACAAAAAATAATAAATAACAATACTTTAATGCTGGCAATGAACTCACGTGCCAGCAGCGAAGTTCATTCATTTCGCGAAAGTGCATACGGAAGCAATTGCACCACATCGAAGTTTACTTACTTAAGAAAAATGCTTATGCGCAAATTGCATAAGTGCATTGACTTTGCTTCGCGAAATGAATGAAGCTTTACATAATATTAAGTATATTAGAATTATATGTACTGTGTACAACGTTTTTATAACGAACTAAAAAGTATAAAATAATGGCACTAGCCCCATACAGCTTTAGAACCTCAAACATATTTCTAACACCATACAGAGAGTCCTGAAAATTTGTGATTGTAAATTTGTAATAGCTATGAAAATATATGTAAAATTTTAAACGAAAAAACGTGGGGCGCATGCTATAGACAATAGTAAGGAGTGTAGAGTAGCTGGGTTGAGAAATCATTCGCATCAATAATATATACACCCCACGTTTTTTCTTTTAAAATTTTACATATATTTTCATAGCTATTACAAATTCACAATCACAAATTTTCAGGACTATCTGTATGGTGTTAGAAATATGTTTGAGGTTCTAAATCTGTATGGGGCTAGTGCCATTATTTTATACTTTTTAGTTCGTTATAAAAACGTGTTATATTAAAAAGGTTTTTTTATCTAATAATTTTTTTATATTATATACATATATGGTCAATTCCGCCGTAGTCCAGTTTTTTAACAAAAAAAAGTCTTGTGTGTAATTTTTTTTCTCTGGCATTTTATGCGGTTTTATATATAGGAATGGATATTTTGAACATGTGTATGGCGGGGTTTTATATCTGCGTGCGTTGTTGTTGAATTCGCGTCTTGGCCATTTCAATTCACACACTTCACATTCAAAATATAATTTATCCCGTCCACGGTAATGACCACCGCCACGGAAATGGCATTAACAATTTAAATTGACCTCAGGTCGTTGAAAATTAGTTCTTAGCGGTTGCCCGCTGGATTTGATCACAGTTTCATCACTGGAATCCGATCCGACACTCGGTTTTCTGATTATTTGTTAATAATCAAAAGGCTGCCTACCGGCGGTAATGACACACAAGTTAGGACGCGCCACGGTAATGACAATATGGCCGTATTATTTTACCTGCGCGGAGAGAAACGTTTCTTTCAAACTGCTATCATTCTCCGCTGATTGAATGACTTAAAATAATAAATAAAATTATGGGGGTATGTTTATCATCCTATATATATTACATAAATGGGGACACTGGACTCCAAAAAGCCGAGTTACGGCGGAATCGACCTCCGAAACGGGTTGACCAATTTGCATGAAATTTTTTGTGTATATTTGGTAGGTCTGAGAATAGGTCGTAGGCTATTTTTTATACCTTTAACCAAAAAAACAGCTGCAAAATCCAAAAAAAAATGTAAATTTTAGGAATTTTCACTTCAATTTAGTTTCAATAGCTTCATGGCCTACCTCTTGTTTGACAAATGTAAAATTGTCATTAAATTGAATCATTACATTTAATGAAAATTTCAAATTTACGCAGCTGTCAAACAATAGGTAGGCCATGACGCTATTGAAACTAAAATGATCCATGGCGGCCGTCTCAAGAAGGCGGTTTACCACTTTCTTCACAACCACCTCGACATGGATATCAAATGAAAGGGTATGATAAGTAGAATACAATAAGCAATGTAGTATACAAAATATATCTTTAGATCCATGGCGGCCGTCTCAAGAGGCCGGATTACCACTTTCTTCACAACCACCTCAACATGGGTATCAAATGAAAGGGTATGTTAAGTACAATACAATAAGCAATGTATACAAAATATATCTTTAGATCCATGGCGGCCGTCTCAAGAGGGCGGGGTACCACTTTCTTCACAACCACCTCGACATGGGTATCAAATGAAAGGGTATGATAAGTAGAATACAATAAGCAATGTAGTATATAAAATATATCTTTAGATCCATGGCGGCCGTCTCAAGAGGCCGGATTACCACTTTCTTCACAACCACCTCAACATGGGTATCAAATGAAAGGGTATGTTAAGTACAATACAATAAGCAATGTAGTATACAAAATATATCTTTAAATCCATGGCGGCCGTCTCAAGAGGGCGGGGTACCACTTTCTTCACAACCACCTCGACATGGGTATCAAATGAAAGGGTATGATAAGTAGAATACAATAAGCAATGTAGTATACAAAATATATCTTTAGATCCATGGCGGCCGTCTCAAGAGGCCGGATTACCACTTTCTTCACAACCACCTCAACATGGGTATCAAATGAAAGGGTATGTTAAGTAGAATACAATAAGCAATGTAGTATACAAAATATATCTTTAGATCCATGGCGGCCGTCTCAAGAGGGCGGGGTACCACTTTCTTCACAACAACCTCGACATGGGTATCAAATGAAAGGGAATGATAAGTAGAATACAATAAGCAATGCAGTATACAAAATATATCTTTAGATCCATGGCGACCGTCTCAAGAGGCCGGATTACCATTTTCTTCACAACCACCTCAACATGGGTATTAAATGAAAGGGTATGTTAAGTAGAATACAATAAGCAATGTAGTATACAAAATATATCTTTAGATCCATGGCGGCCGTCTCAAGAGGGCGGGGTACCACTTTCTTCACAACCACCTCGACATGGGTATCAAATGAAAGGGTATGATAAGTAGAATACAATAAGCAATGTAGTATACAAAATATATCTTTAGATCCATGGCGGCCGTCTCAAGAGGCCGAATTACCACTTTCTTCACAACCACCTCGACATGGGTATCAAATGAAAGGGTATGATAAGTAGAATACAATAAGCAATGTAGTATACAAAATATATCTTTAGATCCATGGCGGCCGTCTAAAGAGGCCGGATTACCACTTTCTTCACAACCCCCTCAACATGGGTATCACATTAAAGGGTATGATAAGTAGAATACAATAAGCAATGTAGTAGACTCAATATACCGATTCATGGAAGCCGACGCAAGACCCATGTTCTTTGAGGCATTTCATCTGTGTAAAATTCATATCTCGAAAAATATTAAGTCAATGGATGGTTTTTATTGTTTACTATTGGCTTATGGGTGCAGCGTAGGCGCACCGGGTCCCAGCTAGTATATATATCTTATATCTTATCTTCTATATCTATAAAAATCTCGTGTCACAGTGTTTGTTACCGTACTCCTCCGAAACGGGTTGACCAATTTGCATGAAATTTTTTGTGTATATTGGGTAGGTCTGAGAATAGGTCGTAGGCTATTTTTTATACCTTTAACCAAAAAAACAGCTGCAAAATCCAAAAAAAATGGTAATTTTAGGAATTTTCACTTCAATTTAGTTTCAATAGCTTCATGGCCTACCTATTGTTTGACAAATGTAAAATTGTCATTAAATTGAATCATTACATTTAATGAAAATTTCAAATTTACGCAGCTGTCAAACAATAGGTAGGCCATGACGCTATTGAAACTAAAATGATCCATGGCGGCCGTCTCAAGAAGGCGGTTTATCACTTTCTTCACAACCACCTCGACATGGGTATCAAATGAAAGGGTATGATAAGTAGAATACAATAAGCAATGTAGTATACAAAATATATCTTTAGATCCATGGCGGCCGTCTCAAGAGGCCGGATTACCACTTTCTTCACAACCACCTCAACATGGGTATCAAATGAAAGGGTATGTTAAGTACAATACAATAAGCAATGTAGTATACAAAATATATCTTTAAATCCATGGCGGCCGTCTCAAGAGGGCGGGGTACCACTTTCTTCACAACCACCTCGACATGGGTATCAAACGAAAGGGTACGATAAGTAGAATACAATAAGCAATGTAGTATACAAAATATATCTTTAGATCCATGGCGGCCGTCTCAAGAGGCCGGATTACCACTTTCTTCACAACCACCTCAACATGGGTATCAAATGAAAGGGTATGTTAAGTAGAATACAATAAGCAATGTAGTATACAAAATATATCTTTAGATCCATGGCGGCCGTCTCAAGAGGGCGGGGTACCACTTTCTTCACAGCAACCTCGACATGGGTATCAAATGAAAGGGAATGATAAGTAGAATACAATAAGCAATGTAGTATACAAAATATATCTTTAGATCCATGGCGGCCGTCTCAAGAGGCCGGATTACCATTTTCTTCACAACCACCTCAACATGGGTACCAAATGAAAGGGTATGTTAAGTACAATACAATAAGCAATGTAGTATACAAAATATATCTTTAGATCCATGGCGGCCGTCTCAAGAGGGCGGGGTACCACTTTCTTCACAACCACCTCGACATGGGTATCAAATGAAAGGGTATGATAAGTAGAATACAATAAGCAATGTAGTATACAAAATATATCTTTAGATCCATGGCGGCCGTCTCAAGAGGCCGAATTACCACTTTCTTCACAACCACCTCGACATGGGTATCAAATGAAAGGGTATGATAAGTAGAATACAATAAGCAATGTAGTATACAAAATATATCTTTAGATCCATGGCGGCCGTCTAAAGAGGCCGGATTACCACTTTCTTCACAACCCCCTCAACATGGGTATCACATTAAAGGGTATGATAAGTAGAATACAATAAGCAATGTAGTAGACTCAATATACCGATTCATGGAAGCCGATGCAAGACCCATGTTCTTTGAGGCATTTCATCTGTGTAAAATTCATATCTCGAAAAATATTAAGTCAATGGATGGTTTTTATTGTTTACTATTGGCTTATGGGTGCAGCGTAGACGCACCGGGTCCCAGCTAGTATATATCTATATCTATAAAAATCTCGTGTCACAGTGTTTGTTACCGTACTCCTCCGAAACCGGTTGACCAATTTGCATGAAATTTTTTGTGTATATTTGGTAGGTCTGAGAATAGGTCGTAGGCTATTTTTTATACCTTTAACCAAAAAAACAGCTGCAAAAACCAAACAAAAATGGTAATTTTAGGAATTTTCACTTCATTTTAGTTTCAATAGCTTCATGGCCTACCTATTGTTTGACAAATGTAAAATTGTCATTAAATTGAATCATTACATTTAATGAAAATTTCAAATTTACGCAGCTGTCAAACAATAGGTAGGCCATGACGCTATTGAAACTAAAATGATCCATGGCGGCCGTCTCAAGAGGGCGGTGTACCACTTTCTTCACAACCACCTCGACATGGGTATCAAATGAAAGGGTATGATAAGTAGAATACAATAAGCAATGTAGTATACAAAATATATCTTTAGATCCATGGCGGCCGTCTCAAGAGGGCGGGGTACCACTTTCTTCACAACCACCTCGACATGGGTATCAAATGAAAGGGTATGATAAGTAGAATACAATAAGCAATGTAGTAGACTCAATATACCGATTCATGGCGGCCGACGCAAGACCCATGTTCTTTGAGGCATTTCATCTGTGTAAAATTCATATCTCGAAAAATATTAAGTCAATGGATGGTTTTTATTGTTTACTATTGACTTATGGGTGCAGCGTAGGCGCACCGGGTCCCAGCTAGTATCTTATATCTATATCTATAAAAATCTCGTGTCACAGTGTTTGTTACCGTACTCCTCCGAAACGGGTTGACCAATTTGCCTGAAATTTTTTGTGTATATTGGGTAGGTCTGAGAATAGGTCGTAGGCTATTTTTTATACCTTTAACCAAAAAAACAGCTGCAAAATCAAAAAAAAATGGTAATTTTAGGAATTTTCACTTCAATTTAGTTTCAATAGCTTCATGGCCTACCTATTGTTTGACAAATGTAAAATTGTCATTAAGGGGGGAAGTACCTCAAGACGTTTTGAAAAATCGATTTTTTTTTTATTGTTTTAATCGATAGGTATATGTTCTAAGAAAATCATTGCGAAATTTCAAAAACCTATCTTGAAAATTGTGGAAGTTATGCCACTTGAAAGTGGTTCGCGTTATGGGATTTTTGGACTGCATCATTGGGCATCAGTGCAAGATCTTCGCCGACCAGATGGACGAAGTTAGAATGGCGCGCGCAGACCGACGGCACAGAGACAGCACGAAGGAGGCCCGCAGTGCCCGTAGAGCGGCACAACTCGCGGAAAACGAATATTTCGAGGAAGCTGAGGGTTTACTCTATGAGCCTGGTGGAGCCGATTAGCGTCCAACTTCGGTAAGTTCCTTTTCCCTCAACCGCAAACTTTAAACGGCGTTTTCTCGAAACCATGTTTTTCAAATTTGCGTAAACGATTACGAAAAAAGTTGTAAACCGATTTTGATAATCTAGCTATTTTCTTAAAGGGCATAAAAAACTACTCTAGATGAACCACGGACATGGAGGAAAAATTATTTTTAGACCATTTTTAACGCAAAAATAATCGAAAATTTTCGCAAAAAAGCCAAAATTTTTTTTGAGAGCCTCATTTTTATGGTTAATGTTCGAATTTCCCAAAGATCGTGGTTCATCTAGGATAAAAAACCGTCTTGAGTGAAATGACATTTAGTTTTACGATTTTAGATGAAAATTGTGGTCGGGAGAATTTACGCAGATTTCGATGTCTGCGGCGACACGACATACAGGAGCCACCACAAGTGAATGAAGTTTTTCTTTTTCATAATGTGAAACATGTTTTTTTTCATCTTCAAACATTACTCTAAATATATATAATATAATTTTTATGTGCGCCGTTTTCATTTTCCTGAAAATAAATCGCGAAAAAGTCCTTTTTTTTCGGCCTTTACAGGGACTTCCCCCCTTAAATTGAATCATTACATTTAATGAAAATTTCAAATTTACGCAGCTGTCAAACAATAGGTAGGCCATGACGCTATTGAAACTAAAATGATCCATGGCGGCCGTCTCAAGAAGGCGGTTTATCACTTTCTTCACAACCACCTCGACATGGGTATCAAATGAAAGGGTATGATAAGTAGAATACAATAAGCAATGTAGTATACAAAATATATCTTTAGATCCATGGCGGCCGTCTCAAGAGGCCGGATTACCACTTTCTTCACAACCACCTCAACATGGGTATCAAATGAAAGGGTATGTTAAGTACAATACAATAAGCAATGTAGTATACAAAATATATCTTTAAATCCATGGCGGCCGTCTCAAGAGGGCGGGGTACCACTTTCTTCACAACCACCTCGACATGGGTATCAAACGAAATGGTACGATAAGTAGAATACAATAAGCAATGTAGTATACAAAATATATCTTTAGATCCATGGCGGCCGTCTCAAGAGGCCGGATTACCACTTTCTTCACAACCACCTCAACATGGGTATCAAATGAAAGGGTATGTTAAGTAGAATACAATAAGCAATGTAGTATACAAAATATATCTTTAGATCCATGGCGGCCATCTCAAGAGGGCGGGGTACCACTTTCTTCACAGCAACCTCGACATGGGTATCAAATGAAAGGGAATGATAAGTAGAATACAATAAGCAATGTAGTATACAAAATATATCTTTAGATCCATGGCGGCCGTATCAAGAGGGCGGGGGTACCACTTTCTTCACAACCACCTCGACATGGGTATCAAATGAAAGGGTATGATAAGTAGAATACAATAAGCAATGTTGTATACAAAAGTATATATCTTTAGTAGTATATATCTTTAGATCCAAGGCGGCCGTCTCAAGAGGCCGGATTACCACTTTCTTCACAACCACCTCAACATGGGTATCAAATAAAAGGGTATGTTAAGTAGAATACAATAAGCAATGTAGTATACAAAATATATCTTTAGATCCATGGCGGCCGTCTCAAGAGGGCGGGGCACCACTTTCTTCACAACCCCCTCGACATGGGTATCAAATGAAAGGGTATGATAAGTAGAATACAATAAGCAAAATGTATCTTTAGATCCATGGCGGCCGTCTCAAGTGGCCGAATTACCACTTTCTTCACAACCACCTCGACATGGGTATCAAATGAAAGGGTATGATAAGTAGAATACAATAAGCAAAATATATCTTTAGATACATGGCGGCCGTCTCAAGTGGCCGAATTACCACTTTCTTCACAACCACCTCGACATGGGTATCAAATGAAAGGGTATGATAAGTAGAATACAATAAGCAATGTAGTATACAAAATATATTTTTAGATCCATGGCGGCCGTCTCAAGAGGCCGGATTACCACTTTCTTCACAACCACCTCAACATGGGTATCAAATGAAAGGGTATGATAAGTAGAATACAATAAGGAATGTAGTATACAAAATATATCTTTAGATCCATGGCGGCCGTCTAAAGAGGCCGGATTACCACTTTCTTCACAACCCCCTTAACATGGGTATCAAATTAAAGAGTATGATAAGTAGAATGCAATAAGCAATGTAGTAGATTCAATATACCGATTCATGGCGGCCGACGCAAGACCCATGTTCTTTGAGGCATTTCATCTGTGTAAAATTCATATCTCGAAAAATATTAAGTCAATGGATGGTTTTTATTGTTTACTATTGACTTATGGGTGCAGCGTAGGCGCACCGGGTCCCAGCTAGTATATATATATATATATATATATATATATATATATATATATATATATATATCTATAATATAAAAATGAATCGCTAAATGTGTTGCTAAGCGCAAAACTCGAGAACGGCTGGACCTATTGGACTAATTTTTTTTTTTTCGAATATTCGTTGAAGTACGAGGATGGTTCTTACGGAGAGAAAAATTTAAAAAATTGCCTGAAAAAACAAAAAAATGGTAATTTTAGGAATTTTCACTTCATTTTAGTTTCAATAGCTTCATGGCCTACCTATTGTTTGACAAATGTAAAATTGTCATTAAATTGAATCATTACATTTAATGAAAATTTCAAATTTACGCAGCTGTCAAACAATAGGTAGGCCATGACGCTATTGAAACTAAAATGATCCACAGCGGCCGTCTCAAGAGGGCGGTGTACCACTTTCTTCACAACCACCTCGACATGGGTATCAAATGAAAGGGTATGATAAGTAGAATACAATAAGCAATGTAGTATACAAAATATATCTTTAGATCCATGGCGCCCGTCTCAAGAGGGCGGGGTACCACTTTCTTCACAACCACCTCGACATGGGTATCAAATGAAAGGGTATGATAAGTAGAATACAATAAGCAATGTAGTATACAAAATATATCTTTAGATCCATGGCGGCCGTCTCAAGAGGCCGGATTACCACTTTCTTCACAACCACCTCAACATGGGTATCAAATGAAAGGGTATGTTAAGTAGAATATAATAAGCAATGTAGTATACAAAATATATCTTTCGATCCATGGCGGCCATCTCAAGAGGGCGGGGTACCACTTTCTTCACAACCACCACGACATGGGTATCAAATGAAAGGGTATGATAAGTAGAATACAATAAGCAATGTAGTATACAAAATATATCTTTAGATCCATGGCGGCCGTCTCAAGAGGCCGGATTACCACTTTCTTCACAACCACCTCAACATGGGTATCAAATGAAAGGGTATGTTAAGGAGAATACAATAAGCAATGTAGTATACAAAATATATCTTTAGATCCATGGCGGCCGTCTCAAGAGGGCGGGGTACCACTTTCTTCACAACCACCTCGACATGGGTATCAAATGAAAGGGTATGATAAGTAGAATACAATAAGCAATGTAGTATACAAAATATATCTTTAGATCCATGGCGGCCGTCTCAAGAGGCCGAATTAACACTTTCTTCACAACCACCTCGACATGGGTATCAAATGAAAGGGTATGATAAGTAGAATACAATAAGCAATGTAGTATACAAAATATATCTTTAGATCCATGGCGGCCGTCTAAAGAGGCCGGATTACCACTTTCTTCACAATCCCCTCAACATGGGTATCAAATGAAAGGGTATGATAAGTAGAATACAATAAGCAATGTAGTAGACTCAATATACCTATTCATGGCGGCCGACGCAAGACCAATGTTCTTTGAGGCATTTCATCTGTGTAAAATTCATATCTCGAAAAATATTAAGTCAATGGATGGTTTTTATTGTTTACTATTGACTTATGGGTGCAGCGTAGGCGCACCGGGTCCCAGCTAGTATATATATATAAATGAATCTTTATTTTGTATGTAATCGATGTTTGCAAAATTGGCTGTATGAAATGACTGATTGGGTGTTGTTTGTGTTAGAAAACCTCAATAGCAAGGTTTATGTATATAGTTTTCATGACTATGTCTGTTGGTATTTTTGCAATGGCGCTTGAAAAAGAATGGTCGATATCCCTATAGAAAATTTTTTTCTTCGGAATAAATTGATATGATTTGTATATATATATATATATATATATATATATATATATATATATATATATATATATATATATATATATATATATATACAGGGTGTTCCGTTACTCATGGTACAAAGGAAAATGGCAAATAGTACATGAAAAATTATCGCAAAAAAAAGTAAAAGTGGGGGGGGTATCTCTTTTCGTTTTCGAAATATGGCGTTTTGAAGTTTTTTTGGTAGAGGTTTACATATTACCCTGTATTTTTGTCACCTTTTTAGATATTTTAATGAATAAGACATCAATATACGCAGAATACTCCCACCTATCTAAATCTGTAAAAGTCAAGGGGTCAACCCACCAACATCCAGAGTTATGAGTCATCAAAGACAAAATTTTCTTTTTTTTCACTAAAATTTCCACTTCAACCACCTTTTTCTCCAAAAAATACGTAATAAACCAATATTTTGTTTTACAAAATTGGAAAGCTTGGACAATTTCCTATGAATAATGTCTCACGATTATTATGCTACGACCTTTACTTTTGAAGTTATTAGCAATTTAATAGTGAAATTGGCTCTATTTCGTCCTTTTTTAGTACTTTTTCACCTGAGTTTTGTCGAAAAGTACCAAATAAGCACCAAATAAGGCCAACTTTTGCGTTAAAATTGCTAATAACTCCAAAAGTAAAGGTCGTAGCATAATAATCGTGAGACCAAAAAAACTTCAAAACGCCATATCTCGAAAACGAAAAGAGATACCCCCCACTTTTACTTTTTTTTGCGATAATTTTTCATGTACTATTTGCCATTTTCCTTTGTACCATGAGTAACGGAACACCCTGTATATATATATATATATATATATATATATATATATATATATATATATATATATATATATATATATATATATATATATATACTAGCTGGAACCCGGATCGCTGCACCCTTCAATTTGGAAAATATTGGTATTTCGGCTCTTCCCCGGCATCGCTCCATTACTGTTAATATAAGCTCCCATTAAATATTGTGTTATTTCGTCGATGGTATTTGCATTAGCAGCACTAAAAGCATCCATGTCACTCCGTTTCGTGACCTATTTGAATATGTATGTATTTGATTGAGTTGACGGAAT